>JAMALA010000027.1:0-342351 GCA_023628255.1 Cystobasidium sp. 2NF920
ACCGTCTCCTCCTTCTTGTCCTGCTCTCCAATTCTTTCCTGCTTATCCGCTTTTTCCCTAACCGTCTCCTCCTTCTTGTCCTGCTCTCCAATTCTTTCCTGCTTATCCGCTTTTTCCCTAACCGTCTCCTCCTTCTTGCCCTGTTCTCCAGTTCTTTCCCTCTCGTGAGAAGTCACCTTCGTCTCTTGCGGGTGCTCCCCATCTCCTCTGTGCAATTGATTGGTGCTATCTACACTGGTACTATTGGCCATGCTATCGATAGTAATCTGCCTCCATTGCTGATTGTTGACAGGATTAGTCGTGGCTTGCGTCGGTCCGTTGTGACGAGGGGATGGTGGCCCCTGTGTATCTAGCGGATCAAGGTGAGGTGCTTGGGCCAGGCATTGTGCCTGAACTTGTCATACTACTTCGCTCTTGAGGCTGAAAAACAGTCACAGGAGCGCCCTCTGACGAAAAGGGTGTCGGAGACGCGAATCCTAAGGCGTCTCCTTGGCTTGATGCGATCCGTTGGAATGGTGAGACATTAGAAGCGTAACGACTGAAATCAGTTTGGATACTGCTCTTGATACCACATCCATGCCTCTCCTTCTTCTTTTCCTGTTCTCTTGCTCTTTCCTTCTCGTGCAAAGTCCCCGCCGGCTCTTGTGGGTGCGGCCCCTCTTCTACCTGCTGTGTACCTGGCTGGTATACCTCCTCCTGAGCTTGGCCGACAATGGAGGCCTGCTTTGTGCCAACAGGTGCTCTCGATTCGGGTTCTTGCTCGATTATAGTAGTGGTTGCGGTATTTCGAGGAGTCGGAGCTGGGGGTGAGTCCACACACGGGGTTCGCGCATGACTGACCGGTCGAGTATGCGTACTAAGACCAGTATGAGTACTAAGACCAGATTGTGTGATACTGCTGTAAGTGCAGGGCTCTGAGGTCGTGGAGGTCTGGTTTCATTGAAGGAGAGATAGATAAGAAATCAGTACGAGAGAAAGTGGCGAGAAATGTGCGGCCACGAAACCAGGCTTACGGTAGCTACGCATTCATTTTGTACCGCAAGTTGTGATGCGAGTCTCTTCCGCCTCATTGCTGTCTGTCTTACTTCGTCGTTTGCCGGCGCAGTGTTGTTCTGCTGTCGCGTCGCCTGCGGTGTGACCTCGTTTCGGGCGACATCCGAGGTTTTCTCCATGTCTCCCTCCTTTTCAGGCCGCCGGTCCTCATTACCCGAAGTAGCCGTGAACCTAACCTTATTAGCCGGCTGTACAGTGGACGATCCCTCCTGCTTACTCTCTTCCGAGCCATTGTCTTCGTCAGCACATTTGGGCTGTCGACAACTTTCTGTCGCTTGGTCACCTGAACCATAGGCAGTTCCTGCTGTCTACCCTCTTGTCCATCGTCATCTTCCTCGGCACGCTGACGTTTTTCCTGTGCCATGAGGGAAAGCTTCTGCTTTTTGCTTGGTCGAGCAGTGATCGCCTCATCGTGTGCGGCGCCACCGTTCCTTCCTTCATTGCTAGCCTGACTCGCTTCTTGACCGTCTTCGCGTCTGTACTCTACGGTCATCTTGCGTTTGGCTTGCCACTTGCCGGTTGTAACAGTTGTGGCGGGGACTGACTTAAATGGGTCTGCCAAAATAGCCAACTTGCCTCTGGTGATAACATGGTAATTGAGGCAGCTATGATCCGTACCTGCCTTATCCTTGTATATGTCGTTATACGCTTTGACTTTGTTCTGGATGCTAAGAGGTTCCGTTGCGAGCAGAGACGAGCCAGGAGGGAACAGAGGTCTGAGACCTAGCGCCGTGACGGTTGTCATGGCGAGAGGAAGATTGTCGTGGTGGTCAGTGGGATGGGTGGTAATAGTGCTGTTGAGCGAGATGGTTCGGATCTTGCGTGTTAAACTTCTGCTTGTTATGAGCAGCTGTCTGATTGCGTAAGATACGAATGATGAGGAAGAGAAGAAGAGATGCATCGTCGAGCAACTGATGCAGACTGTCTGCACCCTAAGCGATATTCGAAGCAGTGCCCCCGTGTCTCCAATATAGAACCGTTACAACGGTGCGAAGCCGGGTAAGACAAGAATCGAATCGCAAATGTTCCGAGCTGGTCAGCTGGGTCCTGCTTTTCATCCTACTGTACAGTACCATTAGTCAGGTCCTGTGGTGCTGTCAGTATTGCAGCATCGCCTTCAATTGCCATGTAGTCAGCCTGACCGCTCCCAATTTACTTCAAGGAAAGTAGCACCTGCAAGACTGGAGCAAGCGCCCGTTGCTTCCCGTAAAGAGGTTGGCATGACATATACGCTTGCTACTTGCTTTAGGTCGCCGTATGCTCAGATGTTGTCCTTGCGTTTCTTGCCAGGGAAGCGCGTGTGCATGTCTTTGTGGCTGTCCGACCAGGAGCAGCACGGGCTAGCTAGATCACGTCGCTTGGCCGGTGCGCAACAGCATTACTTACGGCAATCGCTGACGAGCGCTCGCGGGCCTATCGTGCTATCTGCTCTTCACGATGAGCAGCGACTTCCTAGAGGTGAGTAAACCCACTGTGCGTGGTGCGGAAGTAACGTGCTGGTGTGGGTTGCGGTCGTCGCCTTGAAGCGGTGAGATCATGGACAGATGGCAACAAGACATCACCGAAGATACGGCAACGGCATTACCGTCAAGCAGGATGCTAGACCTCATGCTCTGCTTTTAGCAGGGATAGCACACCTTTATTTCCGCATCTCACGAAGGACGTCAGAACTGGCTGGCAGCGGGAGAGCTGACGATTGCGCTCATGTCCGTATGTGCGTGCATGTGTTGACAGAAAGCGACGGCTATCGTCAAAGAAGCCATCAACAGGGACAGGGAGGAGGACTGGCAAGAAGCATTTAAGGTATCGTCACCCTATCAATGCTGTACGAGTTGAAGTCAGCAACCTCAGGCTGACTGGGGTCGTTGTCATATAGCTGTACAAGAACTCGCTCGACTACTTCAACTTGGCATTGAAATGTAGGTCGACTCTGGCACTCCTGGGAGGCAGCTGGCAACTCTGCAAGGTCTCGTCGAGTCTATAGTCATTCGGCAAGATAGCTGACTTAGTGTATCCCCATTCCATCTCTTGATATCCTGACTATGCTACTATCAAACGAACGACACGATCGGAATCACTGGCTACGCACATACACATTTATACACCTACTATTTGACGATGGGCCGACAATGACAAACAATATATCCGCCCATTACAGATGAGAAGAATCAGAAGATGAAGTCGTTGATCCAAGGGAAGATGATGGAATACATAGACAGAGCTGAAAAGCTAAAGACGCACATACAGTCTATTGATGAGAAGAGAGGGAAGGAAGCTGTTAGTGCGAATGGCAAATCAGCTGGTTCAGGAGGGAGCTCAAAGTGGGTCATCCTTACAGCATTCTAAAGGCTCACTATGTAAACACGTGTGAAAGCAGGTGCTGACTTGTTGATACTTTTACCTACATTTGATAAGGGATAAAGACGATGACGATGCCGATACGAAGAAGTTACGAGGCGCATTAGCAAGTACGTCAAGCCTTTCTCAACTTCTTAGCCCAGTCAATTACTAATCTATGTTCTGACTGCTTATCCACCTCCAGGCGCCATCGTCTCCGAAACACCCAACGTAAAATGGGACGACGTAGCGGGTTTAGAAGCAGCTAAAGATTCCTTAAAAGAAGCCGTCATTCTCCCCATCAAATTCCCACATTTATTTACTGGTAAAAGAACACCATGGCGTGGTATACTACTCTATGGACCACCTGGAACGGGTAAAAGTTTCTTAGCAAAAGCAGTTGCTACAGAGGCGAAATCGACTTTTTTTAGTGTGTCATCGGCGGATTTAGTTAGTAAATGGATGGGTGAGAGTGAACGGTGCGTCGTACCCTCCTCATCTTTACATCCTCTCTTGATGCCATATCTATCGATGATATGATATGCTGTCCAGCAACCTTGTTTGCCCGAATAGCCTGAATAATGGCTGACTCCATACATTTGGTCCGTCATTTTCGTCGCATAGGCTCGTCAAGCAATTGTTCCAAATGGCACGCGAGAACAAGCCTGCGATCATCTTCATTGATGAAATCGATTCGTTAGCGGGTACCAGAGGGGAGGGAGAGTCTGAAGCGTCACGGCGTATCAAGACGGAGTTGTGAGTACCTTTCATTCTCTGCCCTCAATCGCTTTCGCTATCCTATTCTTGTCCTACCACCACAATATGCTTCGACAATTTTTGGATTCGCTGACCAATTGTATTTTCACGTGTCATCTCGTGATTGATTTAGCCTCGTGCAAATGAACGGAGTAGGACACGATGATACCGGTGTTCTAGTTTTAGGAGCGACCAATATACCCTGGGCCTTAGACAACGCGATAAAGCGACGCTTCGAGAAGAGAATCTACATTCCACTACCGGAACTTGAAGCACGTCGAAAAATATTCGAGTTAAATGTCGGAAGTACACCTTGTACTTTGACTTTGAAAGAATATAGATACCTCGCTCAAATTACGGAAGGATACTCTGGTAGTGATATTGCTGTTGTTGTGAGAGATGCTTTGATGCAACCTATTAGAAAATTGTTGAGTTCTACTCATTTCAAGAAGGTGGGTCTCTCCGTTTACTTCCCTTCCATTCCTATACAATCCTTTTCTTCCTTTACTCTCTCTCTCTTCATGTTACAGAATACTTCCAACCTGCTAATTAGTCTTTTCAACGAGGTGGAGTGATTTCCATTATGCTGACTTCTAAATCACTCGTTTGTCTTGTGGAATAAAACGTACAGGTCCGAGTGAAAGATGAAGAAGGCAACTTGGTCGATAAATGGACACCTTGCTCACCTGGTGATCCGTCTGCAGTAGAGAAGACATGGACTGATATAGGGGAGAAGGAACTACAAGAACCGCCATTAGGTGTAAGCCATTCTAATACCAAAACTCCCTTCGTCTCTGCTTGTCTTCACCTTTCTTCTCTCGCTGTGAAAGCTAAACTCGTTCTTGCCCTTGTCCTTTCCTTTCCTTCTTACGATTTCTACCACCGACGTGTTTCATTTTCGTACATCAACAACGATTGAAACTGCTATCCTTCTTGCGCTCTTCTTCCTTACCTTTCAAACACCTTACAGCTCTCTGATTTCGTCAGAGCAGTCAAGGGAATTAGACCCTCTGTACCACCGGAGAGTATCGCACAACATCTCAAATTCGCAGATGAAGCGGGTGAGTGGGAGACTAAAAACCCAGTCTAATGACCTCTAACTAGATTTGGGCCTTTGCCGAGACACCTTATAATTTTGTCTTTGCTATTTCTTATCTGCAGGGAGCGACTGAAGGCAACCCCTTAACTTAGCAGTGAAAGAGGAAAAGAAAGACGATGATATATCTAAACCTAAACTCCGTTATGTCCGCGGCACCGGTTTCTCCATACTCGAAGACAGTCTTCCATCGTGGGGGAGCCCTTCCCAGAGCCCACAAACTCGAGAGACGATGAATCGGGAGACAGTGTTACTTATGTACTTGGCTTTACTGCTACCGGTATTCTTATTCACAGTTGTACGAGCTCAATCTGGGAATTACTCTTTGTTGTTGAAGTGACTGTCGAGCTATACAGTAGTAGTATCATACATACACGGTGTGGTGCGATGCATGAATTGGCTTGATTTGATATCTTTTGACTGACACGATGGAGATCCTTCACACTGTCCGCAGGGGAGAAGACGAGTGGCAAGAATTCTTTCGGCACGAAGGATGGCCGCCGCGATCGGGGTGGATCAGCATGAGAAGGACCCACAGAAAGGCAAGCGAAGGACGCGTAGATATCGTTAAAATGCAATGGCAAGGTGTGTATGACATGGCCTGACTGTGGACAGCACCATGATCTCTGTCGATGTATTGAACGACGCCCCTCTGACTTGCGCGTGTATGGTCTCACATGCACTGTCCTCACTGCTGACTGTGTAAACCTCTCTAAGTCCGATGTTGCCGCTGCGTGAGGAATGGAATGGTACGATTGATCACAGAAAGAGAGAAAGAGGCACGGGATTTTATTCTTGAGCGAGTGAGTGAGTGAGGACAAGAATTATCATTTACTTGCATTACTCTAATCACAGCTTGGCCTTTTCGCTTTGCTTTCTCTTGTCCATCCAACTAGAAGGAGTGTGTTATACCTCTCTCAATTCACCTGACCGTCGAGCAGTGAAGATAGAGTAGATAACACTGTCATTCCCGTCCATTTGCTGCTGCTGCACCTCAATAATCAAGACATCAAGCGGACTTTTTCCAAGGCATTTGAAGACATCGAATCCTATTCTATTCAGATCATCCCGACCATGGCATCAGCAGCATCACATTCATCACATGCGATGCACGCTCATCAATCAGGTGCATCCTCGTTCATCAATGGCGCATCCATCGCTCCCTCCAACATCGCAGCCACCTTCAGCGATCTCTCATGGACCACTACAATCCTGGTACTTGTAGCTACTCTGCTCGTACTGGAACAGAGTGTTTATAGATACAAGAAGGCCCATCTACCCGGTGCTAAATGGACTATTCCCGTCATTGGCAAGTTTGCGGGTAAGTCTAACTACTACTTCTAGCAGCCTTAGGGAATAGATACTGATTCTTGTATCTTGTTCTTCAGACTCACTCGCTCCTACCATGGAGAAATACAAAAAGACCTGGGCTACTCCCTTAGCTGCAGTCAGCGTATTCAACATGTAAGTCTCTCGAAAATTCTCCCGCTTTCACTCTCTTCTCGTATTTCCGGTCTCTCCCTCCATTTGAATACGGGTGGTGGCTGGGAGTCTGCCTGCCTTGGCTTGCTTGCAACGGTCGCGCTTGGGTGCTAGCCGCACGAGGATCAAGAACGACAGGCCAGAAGCAGTAGCAGTCGCATCGTACATATGCTATACTGGAGCAAGTAAGAGGCAGAACAGATGGAACCCGCCCTCCTACGAGGCGTTATGCTGGACTCGGAGAGACTGCCGCGTGACTAGTCCGTATTCAACTCGCGACTACTACTCAACGCGTACACCCTCGTCCGTCAAGTGATGCCAATGTCTCAGGTGGAGCAAGTCAGGCAGATCAGAAGGTGTTGGACGTATCAATCTAGAAGCGCGAGTTGTACAGGCAAACAGGCGATACCGGAGACAGCAAAGCCCGGATCCCTCACCACCTGGCATTCGCCATGGACTCAGACATACGGCAATACACTGGGACAGTAGAAACCACAGATTACTGACCATGCCTCTATTCTATATCTCTCTTTCTCCTTCCTTTTGCTCAGCTTCATCGTCATGGCCTCGGACAACGCACTCACACGCAAGATTCTCAATTCACCCAACCATACTGAACCCTGTCTCGTCGCTTCTGCAAAAGAGATTTTAATTCCATCAAACTGGGTATTCTTGACAGGAAAAGTGCACGCCGACTATCGAAAATCCCTAAATGTTCTATTTACACGTAAAGCATTAGGTATATATCTAAAAGTACAAGAAACAATTTATAAATCAGCCTTTGAGAAATGGTTGGAATCAACTAAAAATGAAGCGAAACCACACATGATGGAATGTAGGAATTTGAATATGGACACTTCTTTGAGAGTTTTCTGTGGTACTTATCTACCTGATGAAGCTGCTCAGGAGATCAGTGATAAATATTGGGATATGACTAGAGCTCTTGAATTAGTTAATTTCCCCCTCGCTTTTCCTGGTACCAAAGTTTATAAAGCTATTCAGGCGAGAAAGAGGGTTATGCATTGGTGAGTCGGAGGAAGCTTCCTGTCCGGAGAATGAGGCTTTTCAAAAACCAACATATGGTGAATCATCACTGACCTTTTCTTCCTCCACTTTTTCCATCATCGTTCAATCCTTCGTTGCTTGCATACGAACAATCTCCCACACGTTTGAATTGTGGTTTCGACGAACGCATTGCACAGGTTCATGCACTGCTCTGCCGAATCAAAGAAGAGAATGGCCGCAGGAGAAGAACCAGATTGCCTAATTGACGCATGGATCAAAGCTATGATTGAAGCCAAGAACGAGAACTCAGCTAGTGATGAAAAGGCTCTCTTAAACAGAGAATATTCAGATCATGAGATTGCTATGGTCCTATTATCTTTCTTGTTCGCTTCCCAAGGTGAGTAAACCACGTCCAATCTGAAGCGAAGCAACAAGATCCAGTCAAATAACAGTGCTGATGATGGTGCTTCCTTCCCTTCCTTTGTGACTTGCGTCAAAATTCCGATTGATAGACGCAATGACTTCTGGTCTCATCTACGCTTTCCAATATATGTCAGATTACCCTGAAGTATTCGCTAAAGTCCGCCAAGAACAACTTGAATTACGTGGCGATTCGGATGTACCCATCACTTTGGACATTCTTGATGAATCACCTTACTTGCGCGCTTTCGTGAAGGAGGTACTACGACTACGACGTGAGTATTCACCTTATTCGCATAGGATCGTTCCTCTGTGCTATCCCACAAGACGCTTGGCTGATGTTTGGTCATGCTTTGAATCCGATTAGCCCCCGTCATCATGGTCCCTTACTCTGCTAAAAAGGCTTTCCCCATCGAAGAGAATTACACCGTACCCAAAGGATCTATCGTCATCCCAAGCTTCTGGAATTCTCTGCACGACGCAGATGTCTACGCCGATCCTGATGCTTTCATGCCTGAGAGATGGCTCCCTGGTGGAGTTTCCGAGAAGTCCAACCCTGCCAACTACTTGGTGTTCGGAAGTGGACCCCACAAGTGCATCGCATACGACTACGCAGTCATGCATATCGCAGCTGTCATTGGATCAGCTGCTCTACGTCTAGACTGGCGCCATCAACGCACGAACGAGTCTGACGAAATCAAGATTATTGCTACCATCTTCCCTAAAGATGATTGCTTACTTCAATTCACTCCTGCCGACATTTCTGTCGCATAATAAAGGAACAATCGTATTATGGCGAGTATGCTAGATGGCCTATTAGATCTGCAACCAGAAGAGATTGAAACGAAAAGAAGAGAAGAAGAAGAAGAAGAAGAATCGAAATGAAGAACTGAAGTCAATCAACAATTTTTCAAAGGCTAATTCTAATGCTTTTGAACATTAATGCCTTTGAACATTGGCAGTACAGTACATACGTCCCCATAGAAGACAGTTGCATCACTACACACCCAAGCCAGCTCCGCCTCCCTGATCCTGTTCCATTCTACATCTCCTTCTCCTTGATCTGCAGCCTAGTTATCTTTTCGACCTGCTTTGCGATGATAGCCTTGCTCGTTGTGGCCCCATATTCGTTTTGCTTCCGTTGCCAAACTCGCGTTTGGTGATGGACAGTAGAAAAATGGGCACACGAAAGGACAAGACATGTCGGTCTACGGTGTTGTTTAGTCTACCCTAATCATGTTGTAGAATGCAGCTCGCAATGCAAATCGCAATGGAAATCGCAATCAAAGACGCTGTACGTGTACACGTCAGCTTGCGAAATAAGACTCGCTGTGAGTCTACGTTTTGCATATTAGTATCTATGGCGGTATGCCCAGGTATATATCTCTACAATGTATATGCATAATCTGTTTTCTATGCTGACTTCGAGACGCTTTGATAGATTATTTGTGTAGTACGGCTTTTTGTGCCAACTCAGACAAAATGCTGAGGAATGTTTCGGGATATGGTATACATATGAGTGAATGTATGCTGCTACTGAGAATATGCATGTATGCTGGATGTTGATGGGGTATAATGTCCGGTGAACGTTGTTGTTGTGGTGCGTGTAACACAATGTTATACATTCTCTAAAAACGAGTCCAACCTCCGGGCGACTAGCGCTGCACGCTGCATCGGCGGTGTAAGCTACCTGGACCCATTGCCAGGGCTTCTGTCAGATCCATCGAGGGAGCTCGATAGCTTGATCTCCGTCGCTCGAATGATTGATGTGCTGTTGCGCCCGACATGCTTGGTCTCTGTTCAGAAGGTTTGCCTAGCTCTGTGACGATGTTGATCTTGAGACCATGGTAATTTCGCTTGCCTTCGTCCTCGTCATCCTCATCATCACATAGGGCAGATGAAGGTGGCGGCGGGGTTGAAGGTCGTCTTTCAGGCTCGTACTGACTTCCATTTCGAATCATGTCGGCGAAGTGGACGAGACTCTTGCTCGGCCGCTTCTGTGCTAGAGCGTAATCTTCAAAATTTGCCGGTTCAGCGGATCGATGATTCCCTTCACTGCTGGACTCAGAGGAGGATCCGCTTCTACTGGAACGAGATTTTTTAGATTCGCGATACATGCGATACTGTGATGCGGGAAACATCAGCAAAGGTGTGGAGAAACCAAAGTGGCAGGATGACTAGGTAGGACCTACCAAGTTGTACGAGAGCCAAGCATTGACTAGGCAACCGTAAGCGAAGGAAACGACTATTGTGGAAAGTATCTTCCTGGGACAGCTAAAATGTGAGATTTGGTCAATATTTTGCATGACGTTCCTACCAGTGGCCGAAATGAACATACTCTGACAGGATCTTGGACTGACTCGCCAACTCAAAAAGTGCGAATGCGCATATTAGGACCATTACGAGTAGTACAGTAGTATATTCTGCAGCAATATGCCCTGAGATTTATAGCATTAGTCTCTCTTCCCAACCCTGCGGAAAGCAGCAAGACCTACAGTAGCGCTTATTTAGGTCGTCTAGATGCGACTTTGCTCTATGATCTAGTCCACCAGCCCTGCTGGGAAATACAGCAGAATGTGACATACGCCTCAAGACATGAATGCTATGCCGTCCGTAAGATCTACCGAGCTTGGGAACTTTGCCTTTTCCTAGATATGGCAAAGTTTGTGGTGAATCTGCAGGGCTTGATTCGGACATGGAGGGAGACTTTGAAGAGAAGCTGCCAGGAGAGTGAAAAGTGAAGAAAGGTTGGCTATGATGCTCATGTATTGACGGAGTTTGAACAGTGCTGGGAGGAAACGATGATGCAGGAGACGAGTAAGGCGGAACACTAGACAGGGAGGCGGGGGTGTATGGCTCGCTGAACAAGCCACTCGATGTTGGGAATGGAGAGATGCCTTGTTTGATGGAGCCAGGTGGGGACTGTTCTTTCGATTGGCTTATAGGTGGACTGTGCTTCGTACGGGGACCATTTGTCCACTGTGTCAGCGCTGCTTGGGACGTTGCCATTCGTGAGATGCGCCTGTGCGTCGATAGTACAAGTGCAAGACAGAAGGGAATTGCGACCTGTGATGCGAAGGACGTCAGTGCCGAAAGAGCCGAAAGCGTAGGCAGAACGCCACTCACCGACAGGGCTAACAGCGACCAGAAGGACCAAAGCACGAGCTCTACAGTCCAGTAGGTTTCCCAGACCCGCTTCGCAGCCAAGGCGTCTCTAGCAACTTGTTGAACATGGATGAGAGAGACTTGGTCTGAAGGATCCGTTGCCGCTTGCCAGGCGATGGACAAAGGTTCCAAGACATTGTACAGGGCACGCGTTCCACGCATAGTCGCTCGCATTTCACTTGATTGCTTGAATTGAAGCGGGAGCACACTTGCCACGCAAAGTATCGGGACGCCAAAGCAAAGTGCGTTGACGAGTATAGGCGATGCATGCCTCTTAGCTCCTGTAAGAGACCCCCTCCTTGTATACTGGCTAGGTACCAGGTAAGTCAAGTATAGAGAGCCAAAGCCGGAGAACCAGACCGCTGCGAAGAAAGAAAACCACGCAGCGGGGAACCAACTCGATATCCGGATGAGTCTGCCCGATTTCTCCAACTTCCATGCGTTGTATACGAAAGCAAGGTAGACTTGTAGCACTGATGAAGCCGTCAGGATTATATGTCAGCTGGATAAGACAGGGTGTCGCACCTGAAGGAGGTATACTCACAGAGACTCGTCACTAACGACGCCAGAACTACAATATTTACTGGATGAGGTACGATGTAAGGTATTTTTGATTGTGTATGATATTGTTTCCTGAAGAACCATCGAGTGCTTGCTTGAGAAGATGACAGGTACTGAAAGATCAAAGTAGCAATCGACAAAATGGTAGAGCTATTGCCACGTTTCGAGTGGTGATACAGGGCATTTGATGAGCTTCAGTACCATATGCTGCAGATTCAGACCGAAGCGCTACTTACATGACTAGAAGTACGAAAAGTAGTTGGAGTCTTAGGCCATATCCTTCGTCTATTTTGGTGAATGTGTAAAAAGTTTGAGCCCAGGCGAAAGGGTCGCTCCCTGCAGTTTCGAGCTTGAAGTGGTCGACGACCGGCGGAGGAGCTTCGAAAGCCAAAAGGACTGTCCGGATAGTTTTGTACAGACTCGCATTCGATGGTTCCGACATTGCTTCACAAGCTAGCACCCGAGCGAGCGTCTGCTCGCGCTCGCTGATTTCCCACGTTGCCTGTTAACGAGCCCGGCGTCTGCTTTACGCGTGAGACCTGTCCGATTGCTTTCTCAATTCGAGTTGCGGGTCAGTTGTGCGGGTTGCATGGGCGTTGAGCGAAACTTGCAATGGCACGAAAGCTTCATGTTTGGAGCGAATGGGTATAGAAGAGAGAAACAGGATGTAAGTGTCGGCTTCCTGTACAGAGCTCCCTTCATAGCGCGGCTGAAATTCTGATAGATCACTCACACTTCCAGGCCTCTTGTGTCACAGAGCGCCGAGCGATCAACTGCCCGACTGAGAAAAGTAATCGAAGTGGCACGGAAGCAGAATGTTTTGCTTTCGCTGTGGTTTCCTTGTCTCACAAGGTCGCGTTCGCGTGCAGGGCTGGGCAATCACTATCCGCCTACGGGATGTCGACTATCAGTCCGCAACTCCCCGGTACTTGTAATACGCCGTCCGACTGCCTGCCTTGTTCTCTCGAAAGCTTATCTAGGCCGGACCCTGGTGCGTTGATCCTTCAGTATCCAGGTTCAGATGCCCTGCAGGCACAAGCTTGCGGTACCTCGCTGCCTTTTGCTCTGGCGTGGGCCTGAAACGATACAAACAAGTACCCTAGATTAGATATGCAATGAGCCTGGTGGGTTTGGGAGCGGTCTCTCGGACCCATTGATGTTATGTACCCACTGACAAGCTCCGTGAGAAGTACTCAAACACCGTTTCTGAAGCTCTGCGGAGAATCTGAAGCTTCACTAATATTGAGGCTGGCGGGATTGCTTCTGATTGTAGATTGCCAGGCTCAATCCGAATAAATTAAGTGTACTGTGTCGAGCTTCGACTGATCAGAATGCGAAGTGTTTGAAGGAAAGATGTGTCGCACCTTGATACTTGCTCCTCGTCGAGTATGGTCAGGGAATCGCTTAAACAAAGCTGACCCTGGAGATACTCGTCGACTTCATTCACTAGCACTAATATCGACACGAGACAACCCTTCTTGCCTTCTTGCGGAATATTCAGCTGAAAAGCTGGTCACTGGTCATGCATTACTTCACATTGAATGGCGTAAGCTACCTACAAATCTAGAGATTTCTGCTCACATAATGACCTTGCTTTTCGGAATATTTTACTTGTGGTCATCAAACGCTTCGACTTCGCTTTATGTCAGGTCCCGATGTAATTACTCGGAGCGGTAATGTGTTGGCCTGTTTTGACAGACCGGCTGCCGACTACCAACTACCGTCCATCACCGGAGACACGTTTTACAGCATACGGACAGGCGTACAGAGGATCTGAACGCGTCGTACTAGGCACTTGTCCTCGCGAGGCCGGCATCTTCCTACCCTTATTGCCTATTCAAATAACAAGCGATGATGTGGTAGCTTGTCACACGTGTTCGTGGCACTTCCGAATTTCGCTCTCCTGCCAAATGCGGCGAAAGGGTATCAGGGATCCTGAGCTTGCCGCAAGAAGCACTTTCGATACCGCTAGCTTGGCAGAACCGTCAGACCAATGTGATGACGAAATCCATTGCAACATAATGCAGGTCTTACTACGTACGTCTTCGTCCCTTCCTGCTAGACAAGCTTGTTAATGAGATGTCTGCAGGATTCGAGCACCAGCAGAATTTTCAACCAGCGGAGGATTCGGATCAGATGCGCCTTGCTTATGAAAGCTCAATTGATTGATCGATGCCGAATCATCGCGACATTAACAGTAGTAGCACCTACATGGCACAATTATTTTGGTGATCACCTTGTGAAGTAACGACTTTGTCCCGGGCGCTAGTCGGATTGAATTTCGCCGAGCCTACCTAATTATGAGAACACTACACCCTACTGCGGCCACATGCGCCTGAAGACGATCTGACGGAGATCTCTGCGCTGCATGATCTGCTGTGAGGCTAGCTCGCTCAGTCGCTGAAATACTGTGAAACGGGGACGAGTGACTTTGCGGCTGTTTCAAATTTTCGTGCGTGCATGACGCAGGCACAAAATATGATAGCTGCAATGCAGAGACGAGCAATGGCAACCAGGCATCAAAAGCACATCGCTCCTGATCAGGCCAAACAATCGAGCGACGCTCTGTCCACTGCGCGTCAAACTGCTGGCTTTGGCCAACGATTCATTTGTCACACGAATGTATCGATGAATTTATATAATTAGTAGATCAAATGCTAAATGTCCATACGTATTAGATGATGATGCTAACATGTTGGTCTATGGGATACATATGGGCCTCTTCTAAACAGATAAGTGGAACGGTAGCAAGGACTACAACACATGCAAGCAGAACAAAGCTGTGAAAATTGCCGATGCCGGCACATACCACTGAATTGTCCGTGATACGGTTCCCGTACCGCTGTATCCGCCCTGATACGCACTGACATTGCCGACAATCTGTCTAAACTGATTCTCAGTCTCACCGTGACCTCCTACATTTCTGAAATCCGCAAGAGTAGCAGCATTTCCACCATGCTCATTTCCATATTTGAAGTAGTTGAAGAAACATGCTGCTGTGAGGTTTGGATAACGACCTGCTGACTGATCGCTGACGATCTGTTCGAGCCAGCCAATCTTCATTGCTGCTTCGTCCGCTGAGTTGGTAGGCATAGGCGTGAGTGATGCTGGATCCGGCAGTGGACCTCGAACACCACAATCACTGCAGTACGTGGATGCGAGTGAAGATGGGACCTCGTAGGTATAGGGTGCTGCCGTCTCTGACAGAATAATCGGGTGTCGGTCGCCATATAGCTCGTAGAAAGATGACAATCCTCGCGAAAATGCTCCAGAAGCGGCCACTTGTCCTTCTGCAGCAGGAGAGTAATATGAAAGACCGGCAATATCGACATCTAGCGATTGAAACAGAATTAGCAAGCGTCATACGTAAGGCCGGTCATTGTCGGAAATTGAACTCACACTGCTCGCCGGGATAGTAAGGTTCGTATCCTGCGGTACTCTTCGTTTCTCCATACCTTACGTTCGGTGACCAGAGCATGAATGTGGAATTTGTCGTGGCTTTGACCTTGTTAGCAATGCTGATCCAAGCAGACTTGAAATTGTCCGGATCGTTGCCATATTCGTACCATCCGCCATTCATTTCCCATGCAAAGCGGAGCCATACTGGCATTCCTTGTCTATTGAAATTCAAAGCCATATTCGCCACTGCTGTCGACATGTCTTCTGTCCACTTATCGAGTGTGAAACGTGGTCTGATCGCAGGTGCGTAAACTGCGAGGCCTTGCAGTCGCAAAACTGCAGAAGCATGATATGTGGCTTGGGAGAGTGAAATATCATTCTCATAGATGTCGACATAGTCTCCAATGATAGTCATGGCCTTGCCTAGCTCTCTGTTGATATCGATTGGGTTCTCACTGTTCACATGACGGAGCAACAACGCAGGAAAGTCAGCAATGGCGTCCTGAATAATGAATGTAGCTCAGAAAAGCAAAACTTACCGACTCCAATCTGGAAGGAAACCGATGTATATGCTATTGACTTGCATCCAGTCCTGTCCCAATCCATGATGAGCTCTTGTACCTAACGGGACGACGGTTGTGTTTGTGCTATTGCTGCCGCCCGAGTTCGAAGAAGCGGTTGTATTCTGGCCAGACCGAGACGATGACGACGTTGACGCTTGAGGAGCAGCGTGCACCAATGTGAACAGCCATATTGCAGCGAGAAGGAAAGTGCAGGGAAAGAGCAGGAAAGTGGTGCGCGATTTGGGATGATGAGGCAGTGGCGTGCGCTGGATCTTGGTGTGAGTGCGACGAGCTGAAGAAGCACGGGCTGGCCGGCTTTCAGCACCCATTCACGAGTGGATGCTCTCTTGCAGTGCCTAAGCGCGTACCTAAAAAAGAATGTGTCGTTGCGAAAGAAAGCTGTGCAAATCCAGATTTATTATGGGAAGTAAGCCTGTCAGCAAAACGGAAAGAGTGATTTGATTCCTTGGCGAGGTCGATCATCATCGTTGTCGGCGATAAAACACCGTGTATTGATACAGTTGCCTTGTATGACAGCAAGAGACCAAGTGTTGCCTTCTTATTATTGCATTAGTTGTCGTTCATGCTTCAGTCTGTCCGGTATCAGGCCATTCTAGCTTTTCGGGAGCTGCCTAGCTTGAGAGCAGCGTCATTTGCAAGTGGTCCCCATCAATCAATCAGTCTCCGAAAGGCAACTCCACCAGTGATAAGCTGTAGACTCACACCTATTAGATCATTGAGCATGACTTCTTCAGAGATACCCAACCCACCTGGTAGTACTGCTGCAGGCACAGGAACAGCGACGTCCGTGTTCCTGGTGACTTCGCCCGACAATAGCACTTCGCGCAAGATAGCAGAATCAATCTTGACGAAGAAGCTTGCGGCTTGCGTTAACCTAGTCCCAAAGATTACTTCTATGTATGTGAGTTGGTACAGATATTCCCTGCGTGCCAAATCTGCTACCCACATAGAAGCTGACATGAATGTGTGGCGGCGTATCGCGGTAGTGGTGGGATGGCAAGGTACAGGAAGATACTGAAGAGCTACTAGTGAGCTGATGCTCCAACCTGTTCTGGCCATTACCTGTCTCTGATTATGCGTGTGCTATCAGATAATCAAGTCGACCGACGATCTGATCACGCAGCTGGAAAAGGAGATCAAAGCGTTGCATCCGTATGACACGCCGGAGTTCATAAGATTGCCAGTAAGGCTATGTCTCATACCCTTCGTAACGTAGCTCTTCCATGTTTAACCTCTTCTTGTGCAATTCTCCAGATCACAGCAGGCTCCCAGGAATACCTTGACTGGATAAGGCAATCTACCAAGCAAAGCTAGCATTTGGACACCAACGATAGAAAATGCGTATGAAGCAAACGTGGACTTCACGATAATGTACTATTTCACCACAACAACAGCATATTACTGCGCTAAATACTATGATAACGAAATAAGCTAAGAAAATCATAATGATACATTGAGATCCAGCATTTCGAGGGCCTGACCTTTCGTGAGGTGTGTTCATGCTTGCTTGATGGAAGACTATTCCGCATGCAATCTTACTTTGCATCTGAAGGCTCCGCTACGTAATCCATCGAAACGACCTTGACTTCGTCGTTGTCGTCTTCGAAGATGAGCTTGTAGCTTCCTGATTGTCGCTGTAGCAAGAAGAAGACGAAAGGTCAGTCAGAGTGAACAGGAACATGCTTGAAGTCTAAGCCGGAACACTGATGGTGATGAGGTCTGCGACTGGTCGCGACGTATCAGTTGCTTTGGACCGCATTGTTCCAAGACTGCGACCGAAACTTGCAGTACCATACAAATTAGTATGGTATCTGCAAGTTTCGGTCGCAGTCTTGACCAATGCGGTAGAAAACAATCTGCATCTGCGAGGATTTGCAGACACAGATTCCAGCGGTGTTCGAACTCTTGTAACTCACCTTGTTACCGGGAGTAGCGACTACTTTTGCTTTGTAGAAGGATGTGGTATCGGGATACATCGCTATTACGTCCGTTCCTACTGGATAAGGCACTGATGGATACGTCGACTTGTCTCTCGGATCAGGTAAGACTGTCAGGTGTCTCAGGGTTGTGTTGTAGGATCTGAAAATCATTGAATCGTGTGAGTGAGTACGGGGTCGGTCTGAAGGATGCACAAAGCCGCTCGCAGGACTTACGCTCCAGGTTTACCATCCACCTCATGTTCATCCTGCACATCTTGGACTTCATATCTGTTCTTATCTCCGGCTATACACCTAACCACAGTGGTCAGGAATGAATCTGCCGAAGCAGGATCTGCCTTAGCTCCTTTACCAGCTCCTTTAGCTGGAGGTTTAAAGACAACAGGTCTGCCTTCCTTCAATGGCAGTTGAGCTAGGAAAGCTTCCTTTCGTTCTTTGCGAGTAAGTTGAGCTGATAATGGTTGTGATTGCTTGCCGACACTACGAGCTGTGCCTGGTGTAGGTGCGGTACTTGCCGCTGTCGAGGGAGTAGGCTCAACCCCTGGTGAAGAAGTAGCTTGACCGGAGGTATTGATGGATAAGGAACGGGAAAGACTGCGCGAGACCTTCTCTAGGGTAGGAGTCGGCGGTCCCGCCTGAGGCGCTGGCGATGCACGTGCTGAAGAAACATCGGAAGGAGCTGGTGATGCATCGAGTCGTCTTTTCTTGCGTTTGTTCGTATCCGTGGGTACTGAGAAGAGGGTAAATGTCTTGTGTGAGCCATGTTCAGTTGCATTTCAGCTTGGCATCGCCCACCTTGTAGCTGTTCAGGCGCCCGAAGTGCCATAACAATGCTCAAAGATTCCAGGGCTTCCGCGGCGAGACTATAGCAAGCCCAGACCTGTCTCAGTAACATACTACTGCATGTGCGGCTCTTCAAATACCTACTTCTTCTCCTGCGCACTCTCTTCATGTAGGCGATCTAATGCCTCCACCAACTTATCTCTCAATTCTCTCTTCTCATCTTCCTGATCATCGTCAATCTGATCTTCATCCGCTTGTTGAGCTAAGGCATCTTCCAGATCGTCCCATTGCTGTTGTAGATCATTGACGAGTTGCGTCGTTTCGGTCGCCTTGACTTGCAATTCATGCAGGGCAGCGAGCTTCGCTCGCAGGGACACCCAGACTTGCGTGTCTGCAGAGGCGGAACAAACATCAGTATCATGCATTCTCATGACTGACTTTTCCACTGCGACAGTGGCAGCAGCAGCAGCAGTCAGGACATCTTCCAAGTCTCCTCCGCGATCACGGGGCATTTCGCTTGAAGGCAATCAATCGCATGTAGCTGGCTGAGGACGTCTTTTGAGAGCCTCTTAACAGGGTAGATACGTCGCCGCAGGAAGTAAAAAGCTGCTGCTTGGAGTCGTAGGTGTCCTGCTGTTGTTTCCCCACTGCTGTTCCCGCCTTTACTTACCCTGGCTGTCAACGCTGCCCTGCTTCCTTCTGCTATTGCTCATATCGCCTATCTGCTCTTCATTTGGGAGAAGTAGTCCTACGCTCCTCTCCTGATTGTCTCTCTGCCAGTGCGAGATGGTCGTTACTTGCGCGTACTGTTGTATGGCCCGAAGTCGAGCATCACCACCATCATCACCAGCATCGTCGTTCAGTGTACGATCACGCCCTTCGAAGTGCTGCCAGTCGGGCATGCTTGATGTCTTCCTGCATCAACGACATCGCTGTAACATCGTTGCGATAGTCACTTAGACTTCAAGATTCACGCCGCAAGTTCTAGGCTGCAGACTGTTCCTTTCGACACTTTGTCTCAGTCGACGAACCTTTGATAGCTAACTATTTGCATACGCATCTATTCAAAGGCGGCACACTCAGGACGGACCGTCATGCAATAGACAAGAACTGTCTCACCATCCTGAACTAAAGGCTGAGTGACAACTCTCCTGCTACCATGAGCAGCACACCAGCTGGCTACGAGTGAGTTCAGGCGGCGTTTGACCCCATTTTACACGCGTATCTACTAACATGTGACTAAATATGCATTTTCATTGCGATGATGATTGTGAAACTAACCTGTACCTACCGACGCCCATTTAGGCTACAATTCAATGACAGCATTCCTTATCATCTGAAAGCAAAACCGCTATATGGCAACATTGTCGATGTCTCCCTTACTACCTATAAATGCACCATCGTGACATGGCCTCCTCCGCAGCGTTCAGTGAGCGATGAGAAATACACACTATAAGTCCCGGCGTGCAATTGCTGACACTGCCACTGTCCACAGCGCAAGAATCACAAGATCAAGATGTACACTTTCATGCTGAACGAACTGCCTCACACCCAGGCGAGCGGTGTACTGAAGAATGCCCTGGTAGCCTGGGTCACAAAAGCACGTGCCGCCGAATTCGAGCATGGAAGCATCGACCGCCAAAACGTCAATAAGAATGGACACTCCTCGCCATCGAAGCACAAGCCGTCACACAGCCGGAATCTGTCCAAATCAAGTACTACCAGTCCAACTCGCAATGATGGCAGCAGGTCTGCCTCTCGACTGAGCTTCAAGGAAAAACAGGGACTTCTACTTGGGCCACGTGTTACTTTCTTAGACGAAGAAGAAGTCATCGCTCCTCCGCCTTTGCCACCTAAAGATGCAAAGTATCAAATGTTACAATCTCCATCGCATCTATCTCCTGCCAGTAGTCCTTCAAAGCGAAGACATCACCATCACCATCATCAACGCAGGCGATCTAGCGATATAGGACATGAAGGTCATGCTGTCGATATTGGTCTTGTATGGTGGGAAGCAGAGCTGCATGGGCAACGGGTCTGAGTAACTTGTACGTTGGCTGGAGTCAACTGTGAACGACATCCTGGAAGTCTTGATAATACGGAAAGAAGTATCGCCCCGACTGTAGCTATAGTACATTTTATGCGATGCCTTGATGGCCTGGATACCTGGTATACCTTGAGTAATCGTCTTCTATATTGAGTCTAATTCTACTGACGTTGTGCGAGGTCGCGTTCCAGCGCGTTTCCATTTTTGCTGTATTATTGCTGGTGTGAACGAATTTATTGGGACGAAGACTTGGCTGGTCGAACCATGAATGGAAGCTCTGCGACATCCTTTATGACGATCGTATCTTCTACCTTGAAGGCTCTCTTTTCATAAACTGGCTTGCCGGCTGGACTCGATTCGAGTACAACTGGTAATGGTGGGTTTGCAGAGTCTGCTTGTTCGAGACCCCATGCTAGAAGTGCACTGCCGATGCCTTGTCCCTGTGCTTTGGGGTCGATAATCAGGAAGCTCAGATACCTGTATAAGAGGGGTCTATCAGTTTATGTATTCGAGACTAGTGAAATAAAGGTATGTGACACACCAGTGTGGCTGATCTTTCATCACCTCGCGTCTTTTCAAGCCTAGTGCTGTTGCCATATTCCTTCCAGCCTGAGGGCAGAACTCGAGATCCTTGTCTTTCTCATCGACTTCCTCTTCCTTCTCTTCTTCACCATTTTCGCCAGGTACTTCAATGGGTGTACCAGGTTTAGCCCAAATAGCCACACCTAGAATTTCATTTGTCTCCCTATCAACAGCTTTCAACATAACCTTGCCAGGTTTCTTGAAATGAAGCTTCTCCATCCCTAATGATCTGAGACGGTATCGCTCTTCCTTGCTGTATGGTTGTGCTAGATGTGGTGGATATAATGATCCAGTCACCGGCTCGCCGACGAAGGCAATGTCCATGATCTCGGAGCATCGGACCAGATCTTCTCGCTCCACCGGGAGGACTTTCACAGATGTGCTAGGTGGCATGATAGTTCGAATTGTTGTGTGTGTGAATGAATGTGTTGCTCGAAAAGCCTGCTAAATGAGAATGATCAAAAAAAAAGCAAGAAAGCAATTGCAGCTGACTGTCCGAGAAAAAAGCCAAGAAGGTTTCCGATCACGTTTGTATGACTTGCAGTGGCGCTCGGACCTTATTCAGCGACCTTTGACATTTGAAAGCGAAGAGAAAACGAGAAAGCTACATTGCGAGCCAGGAACTGCAAATACTACGCTCTAGTGTGTGACATGCGCCTAGCAAAGAAGCTGTAATCCAGTATGATACAAAAATTGGGTATTGATAGCATTGCGGACGAGTGACGCAGTACCTATTGCAACGGAATTGTAGTCCTTGCGTACTACCGACGGTATAGCTTGCATGATATTGAAGGGTAACACTATGCTTCATGAAGCGGGCGTCTTTGTGGTATATCTATCGAAGCTCTAAGGGAATTAAGGTCGCCTTTGAAACGGGTGTTCTGCATTTGGCTGCAAGAGTAGAATATGGCAAGGGTATCGATCAGTGATAGCCAGAAACGCAGCTACGCTGGACATTACTTACGGCAATTTGGTCTTTCCTTGCTAAAATAGTGAAGTATACAGCTTGAGCAATAGACATGCCTGCATAAGGAGGACGAGAGTCAGGGAAGTGAAGCATCGTCCGAAGATATGCTGCTTACCCGCACGCCGTTGCCAGAACCTCTTTGGCGCTCATCAGCGGCACCATGCATATTGGGCACGCTGGAGGTTCAGAATTCTTGAAGGTGTTCGATTGGTTGTCTTGTGTCTGGACAGGGAAGACTTTGAGCAGCTTCTTTGGAAGGCCAGATTCCGAGAGCGCTTCTTTGGCATAGGCTGAGCTTTCCAGTCTAGCTGCCTCTTTCTGTCCTGTGACTTGATAATCTGCTAGAATCTGAAGGAAGGGCATGGCTGGACCGAATTCAAGCTCAGGAGGTCGACAGTGTGGCTGCTCAGCATAGTGCTAGTGAGGTATCACGCATGTCAGTCAAATATGCGACTGTCAAATATAGACCAATTTACTCACCATATATAGCTCTCGAAAGCTCGAGTAGTCTACTGTGCACATTTGACAGTAATAGGGGTGTATACGAGAGTCTGCTAGGTGTTTCTGCATTCTCCATGTATTCTTAAAGTGTCGCCGACATTTGAAGCAATAGTTCGATCCCTCCAGGCGTCTGTGCACTCTTGGTCCGACTTTCCCGTTCGTTTGCTTATCTAAAGCCGAAGTGAGGGTGTCCAAGCCTGGCAGTAAGACAGGATTCGTCCCAAGAAGCACCTGCCCAGGTTCCTCCACGCTGTCTTCATGACTATCATCGCTTGGTGGGTCTTGCACGTCGAGTTCCCAGTCGTGACGACTCCCTGCTGGCGCACCTTGCTGAGGTGGCTTCCTATTAGAGGCTGATTGCGATGTCTTACTTTCAACTTCCTCACGCTGAAGGCGAGGAAACATATCTCTGATGAGGTGACGCTTGTCATGCCATTGCCATGGATCTCTGGCTAATTCCGCGTATAAAGTCGAGTACAGACGAAGGCGGCGGGTCTGCTCACGGCTGTGTTCCAAGCTGGAAAGTGGCTCCACTGGCGGAGTAATTTCGCTCAGACCCTCTTCTGCATCTGCAAATTGGTCATCCTCGAAATTGGCTTCTGACATCCGATCTCTCCGAGTGTCGCCATCCTCCGAGATTGTCGAAGTTGCGGCATAGCAGATTGCGGACATGTCTTCGTCATCTGTGTCCACCATTGGGAAGCTCTCACTCGGATGTGGATCTTGTAAGGCATGGTTGCTAGTAGTGTCACTACTTGTTGACGTAGCTACATCATGGACCTCAGGTTCTAGTGCATATGCATCGGAATTTGCTTGCCTAGTGTGGCTTGCGTTTATAGCAGGCTCGTCTAAAGTGCCGTGAGACACAGGAAGCACTACATGTATCGGAGGGCCAGACACATTGCTGTTAAAGGAATCATTCGAGACTTGAGACTTGGTCTCCACACAGAGGTTGTCCAGATTCTGGCAGAACTCTTCATAGAATCCGATCTCTACTGTTTCAGGGACCTCTTTGGCTGTAGAATCAGAAAGAATAGTCTCCTCGACTGGCTCGGCTGGGTCTGAGGAACTGGGATTTCCTGAGAGTGTCTGATCTAGGAAAGCAGTGTCTTTGGGTATCGACTTTTTCTGTGCGGGGCGTAGAGATACTGAGGGCGGTATCTGCCAGTCATACCAACCATCGTTGCTGACTGCGATAGGCGCCTTTGGAGGTGGGACTGGTAGCTTTCTTATGACAAGTAACTCTTCTTCGTCATCCGAGGAGAGTTCAGGTATAATGGGTCGAGATGCAGGCCAGACAGCTGCACCGGCAGGGGCTTGAAAGTGGCGATATTGCCGACCGCTTGTCGAACATGTCGCTTCGCTATCAGACTCGATAAATCGACTTGTACCCTGAGTGTTGTGAGCTTGAGTAGTATTATGATGTTGCTTTCCTGTTCAAGAAACAAGAAAACCGAACAGCAATTGTTCACAGTTGTCAGAGTCACAAGAAAGTATGTGGCGATCCCAGCGAAACGAACAATAGTTCAGCAGTGGCTCTAAAGCAAACGCTAGAAGCCAGAAGAGACTGACCTGGCTTCTTCTTGGGCTCTAAAGGTTTCCATCCGCTCATCGCATCCAGTGTGATTGACTATGGTCCAGCTAGTTTTCACAAGCTTGCTCGCTTGTCAGAGGCAGAAGCGAGCCAGCCAGGCCAGTCCAGCGGGGCAGACGCGGCTGGCAAGCTCTGCCCTGTCGTAGCAGGCAGCAGGGTCGATGAGTGGATACCAAGTGGTGTTGCTAGGTGAAGCAGATGGGGCAGAGGCAGGCAGAGGCTCATCTGCCCATGGTGCGTGTCATGCAGAAGCGTGTCCTCTTCTCGATCGCCTTCTATAGGGAGCACCGACACGCACGACTATTTGGATGCAGCAGCTTTTGTAGCCAGACCGACTCCAGCTTGACTTTCTGAGGATTAAATCGGCACTTTGCTCTTAGTTCGACAGCAGTCTTCCTGGCTCGTCCTCGACCTTCAACAACAACAAATTTCATATTACTCTCCACCTGTGGCATTGCACCGCGGCTTCGTAGTTACCGTGACCGACAAATATGGAGCAATCTGCACGGAACCACGACGAGAACCCGGAATACCTGGAAGGAAGCAATAGAGCTGCTGAGAAATTCTCAAACTCCCTTACTGGTTCGTGTCGAGCTGTTCCTCCGAGCGAGCTTCTTCAGGATACCGACAAGCTCAAAGGCAAGGTGGTATTAGTTACCGGTGAGCAGATCCTCTGACAATTGCGGGACTTACTATATCACAGTACTGATGACAGGACATCGCTCCTTGCTCGATGTGTTCAGGCGCTGGTAGCGGTATTGGCTATGCCTTCTGCCTTTTTGCAGCAACTCTCGGGTACGTTTCGCCACCAAGTTGCGTGTGTAAACCACTACTGATTTCGGAAAGCACCTTCTCAGAGCCATCGTTGTGCTAGTAGACTTCAACGAACAGGCCATCAAGAACTTAAAGGACGAGATTGACGGCAACAACGTTTCGGGAGAAGCGCATGTAACGCCCCGCACTTCCGTCACTGTACGTATGACGCCCGATAACAGAGGTGATTCCTTAATTTCGATGAAACTAATTCTACATTCGATGTCGTTACAGGACTGGAACAGTCTGAGGTCTGTATTCGAGTGGGCAGATCAGAAGTTCGGTCGAATCGACAGCGTCATCGCTTGCGCTGGTGTCACAGAAGACCAACATCCGAGCTATGACACCGATGTCCTAGACAGTAAGGTGGCTCTTTTCCCTTAAACAGGTATATCTGACACCTCTCGTATATGTATAGAGGATGGCAAACTTCAGCCGCCAAGTCTGCGGACACTAGACGTGAACCTCACGGGAACGATCTACAGTAAGCCCTTTCTCCAGCATTAGACACTTCGCAACATGATCTGACCCCCGGATTAGCCCTCAAGCTTGCTAGATACTACATGAGGAAAAGAAAAGTCAAAGGATCCATCGTCCTGCTTGGGTCTTTGTCTAGTTTCTTCGGCTTACCACTTGCAAGTACGGTTTTCTGATATATAAGAATACTCCTCGCTGACACTCTCTGAACCTGTAGGGACCTATGTGTATGTCACAAGTGAATATTACTATCTCAATGCTTTCTGACTGTCTGACTACAGATACAACGAGTAAACACGGTGTATATGGTTTAACGCGGGCAGTCGCGTATTCCGCCGCTCCAGACGGTGTCAACATTACCATGGTCGCTCCTTGGTAGGTATACAAGTCTCCAGTTCTCATATGTGCACAATAGCCTCTGACTTTCCTTTCCATGATCAGGTTCGTCAAGACACCCATCCTTAACGCCCCAGTCAAGCTTTTACTAGCGGGCTTACCTTACACCAAGATGCCAGACGTAGTCAATGCCATTACCTATGTAAGCTGCAACATTACCCAAAAGTAGATATTGCCACTGACTATGTCAATTCCAACAGGCTGCTACGTGTCGAGACTTGGCGGGCGCAGCGCTGCCGGTAGATCCGAAGGGCGTCTTTATCGTTCCTCACGACTCATCTTACTTCGGCCAAGGTGGCTTTAATGATGTCTTCGGTAAACGAACAGCAACAGTCATCGCGTAAGATGCCATTCATCTCCATCTAGTCGCAGCTGCCTGAGCTGAACTATCGCTTGCCTCCTTTTTAGGTGGGGAGCAATCATCAAAGATTGGATAGAGATCATTGGTGGCTCTCTCATCGGTCCTGCTACTGTAATAGCTGGCCTGACAGCTATAGTAGCATATCTGGCCTTGCAACAGTACAACAATGCATAAGCATGAACTCACGCCGGGGCGTCGAAGTCAGTTATCAGAAGCCTGGCTACTTTGGCGAAGGTTTAGTCCCTCCCATTGTAATGGCAGCGAGTTTGAATAGATAACAATAAACCTCACGTAATGAGCATTCATTTGTCTTGAGCAAGACCAGTCCATCATATTGATCGCGTCACGAGAAGTGGTCACGCTTCTTGTTCGACCTTGGTTGCTTCTCCACCGTTATTGCAGAGGCTATGGCTGCATGACCTGACGCTCATCTTTCGGATCACCAGCAAGTGTGGGGACGCAGGCATGTACGCCTCAGGTCTGCCGTCCAGCTCTTCCAGGCAGTCGCTTTCTTCAAACAGCGGTTTGCGCGCTCGCGACTTGCATCGTCTGCAGACTGAGCTGGAGAGGCAAGAGCTTCCGCAACATCAAGAGCAGCAAGAATATCAAGATGAGCACAGGCCGAAGGGGAAGAGAAGGACGAGTGTGAACAGTGCGGGACCTAGCCATTACAGCTATACGAGTCGGCCTTCGCTTCAACCCAACGACCGCCAACTTTCCAGCGGATACTCGAGGGACCGGCAGCATCAACAACACCAGACACATCAACCACAGCAGCAACAGCAAGCAGTGAGAAGCAGGAGAACAGCTTCAAATGCGTCGAAGACAAGCACGATACTGTCCGCCGGACTGAAAAGCCAGAAACGGCATAGCAAGAGCTCATTGCAAGATGGAGGTCGGCCCGCGATCAGGCTCCGGGCTTCTTCGCCTCTCAAGCTGGACGAGCTCCAGACGCACAACTCGCCTATTCGGCGGTGGTGTAGGGTTGTAGAGAAGTCATGTCGCGGCTCGTACAAAAGTCAAAAAGCCAAGGAATGGGCTATTGCTGTAGCTGTCATTGTTTGGATAAAATGGGCTGTCGGTATAGGCAGTTGGTCAGGTACGCAGGATCGCTTTTTAAAGGGTTCCGATAACAAGTTTATATATGCTGACGTTCCCATCTCCTCTAGGCAGAGGACATCCGCCGTTATATGGCGACATGGAAGCTCAGCGACACTGGCTATCACTTACAAACCACCTTCCAGTCTCACAATGGTACTTCCACGACTGGCAATACTGGGGTCTAGACTACCCACCGCTTACTGCATATCACTCGTATCTCCTCGGCCGGATAGCGAGAGCTTTCGGTAATCCTCGTTGGGTGGAGCTGGTCGGCCGGTTAGGCGGAAAAGAAGTCGTCTATCGAGACGAAAAAGCTATCCTGTTCATGCGCTCAACTGTGATAGTGGGAGATGTACTGCTATGGATGATTCCGGTTGCGCTATGGTGTGCTTTACGACTTGGTCGATGGACAGCCCGCGCGGATGAGACGGCTTCAAGCTCTAAGAGGAGCTCCAGAACTTTTGTGAGCCTGGAAAGCATTTCCAAACATCAAATGGTACGCATGCTGATCAAGCCCTCGAGGACAGATGATGGCGTTTTACTCTATCATGCTTCAGCCATGTCTGGTTATGATTGACTCTGGTCATTTTCAGTATGTTCTCCGCGATTAATGCCTTTGACTCGCAAGTTGACACATTTATGCGTGCAGATATAATTCCGTCATGCTCGGCTTGACACTGCTCTCTATGCTTGCCTTCTACTCTGGTAGAGACTACATCGGTGCAGCCTTGTTCGTCTGCTCGATGTGCTTCAAGCAGATGGCTATCTTCTACGCCCCTGGCATGTAAGTACTGCCAGGCCTTCTTTAGGCTACTCACTACTTACGTATGCATCACTAGATTCGCCTACTTGCTTGGAAAATGCTTCTGGCTTGGCGGAGGCGATGGGTAAGCTCATGCCCTGCATTTTGCCAGGCTGACTGGCTAACCTTTTCATGGCAGACTCAACCTGTTTATCAATCTGGGCGTCATCAGCACTCTTACACTTCTAGCCTGCTTCGCGCCTTTCCTTTATCCTGTTAGTCAGCTTCAACAGGCTATCGCTCGCATCTTCCCCTTCCATCGTGGTCTGTTCGAGGACAAGGTCGCCAACGTCTGGTGCAGTCTGAACGTTGCTATCAAGTTGAGGCAGATCTTCTCAGTCTCTACGCTGGCAAGGTTAGCGGCAGGTGCAACGCTGCTCACTACCTTGCCTATAATAGCAGGCGTCGTGTGGACCAGTATCCAGCTTCGCCCGACAAGTGCCTCTGAAGCGAGTCCGGTCGTACCCACCGCCGATGCTGCTCGAGCCAAAAGCCCAGCACCTACAGTCAAGCTACTGCCTCATGCCCTGTTCGCTTCCGCCATGGCATTCTTTCTCTTCTCCTTCCAAGTTCACGAGAAGTCTATTCTCCTGCCTCTCATGCCGCTCACCCTACTCATCGCGGGAAAACAACCTGGACTACCAGGCCACGACTACGAATGGGCTCTTCTGCTGAATAATGTGGGAGCGTTCAGGTAAGCACAATGTCCTTGAAGACAGTCCACTATGCTGACTGTCAATCCTGTTGAATCTTCTAGCCTGTACCCTCTGTTGAAGCGGGATGGCCTAGCCTTACCGGCCATAGCTTTGACCTTGTTCTGGAATTACAGCCTCGGCTACAATCCATTTAGGCTGTCGGCCGGCCTAGTCAAATATCTTAGCATCGCAAGTCTGGTCTTCGGTCTCACGCTTGTCTTCCTCGAGGCGACTATCACTCCTCCGCCTCACCTACCGGATCTCTTCGCCGTACTCAATGTCGTCTGGAGCTGCGCAATCTTTGGCTTGGGTTGGTTGTGGTCTCTGACTAGACTGGTAGAAGAAGCTTGGGGTCTCGTCGGTCTCGGCTTCAGCAATAGCATCTCTCCTTCAGTTCCAATTTCATCTGGCAGCTATAGGCGCTCAAGCTTCTCACCCGCCGTCTCAGAATACTCGTACAGGAGCAGAAGTCCCAATATGAAGGCCTTGGAAGAGCTGGATGGGGATGATCTTCCAGCACCTGGATCTAAACCAAGATCTAGCTCTATAGCAAGCTCATCACTTACTGCCACTAGAAGACCTCGACGCTCGCCAATGATGTCACCTTCAGAAGAGCCTTTAAACGAGGATTTTCTCTCTGCACCACGCCGGCCTTCATCGTCATCAATGAACCAGCAAAGCCGTAGTCATCGCTCACATCATCGGAACTCATCGATGGCATCGCAAGCTATCAGTGAAAGCAGCAACGGGTACTTGAAGCCGTCGCGCATGGGGAATATGTCAACGCAGGTATCGCCCAGCAAGACCTACGTTCCAAGTGCGGAGGAGCGATACCGGGTGGAAGATGATATGGATGTTTTCGGCGAGCGGGCGGACATGGCGAAGTGGAAGCAGGCTACAATGCAGGACTTCCGGTGAAGTAAGATGAGTTGCAGTAATGTTGTACTGTAGTATGAGAACTAAAGCAAGTGACAGTCATACATGTGGCGCAATTGCGCAAAGCACGAGGCAAAGGTGTCAGGAACACCCCGTCGCGATCACGCGCAACTTGCATCATTTCTTTCGCTTTTCACTCAGAGCTGGATAAGCTCAACTTGTATTTGCAAACCGATCAGGCATGTCTTCATACGCTCGCAATCTGAACTCTGGCCTCAATTTGAGCTCGAAGCTTGCCGTCGTAGCTGGTGGATCGCAAGGCATCGGTCGTGGGATCGCGATCAGGTTAGCCAGAGTGAGTATCGTCATGTCCAGCAAAAGTACAGCAAGACTAAGAGAGGATGACCTGGAACATGATTAACCTGATATCACATACGCGCTCCAGGCAGGAAGCAGCGTCATCGTTGTCGGAAGAAGCGAAGCACGCCTTGAGGAGGTAGTCGATCACTGTCGCCAGAATGTGCCTTTCGGAACGACTACTGCAGTGAGCTGGTCGGCCAGAATACATGAACCACGTGATGTGATATACTGATAGAAGCTCTAACAGCACTTTGACTACATCAGTGCCGACTTGAGGTAGGCAGAGAGCCTTGAACATGCAACGGTGGCAAAATCACGTTTGGCTGACAGGTCCCCACATTCTTTATCGGTTTGCAGCGTAGTATCGGGTATGAAAGCTGCTATAGAAGCAATCAAAAGCAAGTCAAATGGTCGAGTAGACTATCTTTTCGAAACTCAAGGTGGTCCACCTATGGGAAACTACAATCTCACAAGTGACGGAATAGAACAACATTTCGCTACTCAGGTATTGAGTCGTTTTGCACTTAATGATGCACTAGCTTCTCAAGGTATATTGAAGACTGCTAGCGTCAACATTGCGGCTCCTGGATCCAAAGCTACCGATTACAACTTGGATGATGTCGAGAGCCCCTCAAGCAGGAACAGTAACGCTATAAGCCTGATGCTGGCCAAGGGCAAGAATGAGGGCGTTGTGACTGACGCAGCGACATTGGTGCGTCCGCTTCCTTCTCGTTGTTGCTTTCTAGCTTTCGCACGACATGCTGACCAGGGCTCTCTCTGATCCTTGTAGCACTTGCAATCCAAGTATCCCAATATCCGCTTCTACCACGTCTTCCCGGGTGCTGTGACTACAAAAGCAGCCGCAAATCAAGGTTTTCCCTTCCCACTGCCCCAACTCTACGCTCTCTTTGGTCCCATAATAGAAAGAACAATAGGAAATTCTCCAGAATCCTACGCTGAAATTCCAGTCATGCTAGCTGCGAATGAGAGCGAGCAGAAATTGCGTGAAGTAGATCGTGAACAGGGTAGATTCTTGGATAATAATGTTAAGAAGGTAGAAGTTAGCGAATGGGCTAAAAAGGCTGAAAATCAGGAAAAAGCTTACGAGAAACTGAAAAGCTATCTTAAATAGATTTCGTTTTGTGCTGATATTCGATGGCATGCTGCAATGTACCTGCATTCCTCACGTTACCTTGTTCTGAGGGATGTCCCTCGTTGCCATCGCTCTACGGGAAGTGTTGCGGCGTTTGAGCGATCTTCAGCTTGCAGTCGCATGCAGCTTTGTTGGAGAAACTCCTCTCAAAAGCCTATCCAGTTGAAGAAGGTCGTCTGCAGACGACCACCGAATCCCTCCCAAACTGTTCCGTCACTATATGCCGAAGTGTTCTCGTAGCCATTGTATTTTGTAGATCCACGCCGACACCATCATTACCGACGTAGTTGGGGGCAACTGTCACGATTAATCGATGTGGGAGCACACCATCTACCGAAGAGAGAATCGAAGAAATGACGGACGCTCCACCTTCTATCATGGGACTTGATCCATTGACGGCTTTTACCATTGACGAGAGAGACATGGTATGACCTGGAGATAAGCAACCTTTAAGTGATATAGCGACAATGCTGGCTAGAGCAGTTGAGAGCAGCAGCTCACTTCCATCCTTCGCAGCTATCATTTCAGATCGAACATCGCATCCAGCTTGTTCGAGAGCCCTTTTCCTTTCTATGTACTCAGCTTGTGCGGCATCTTGGGATGACATTGAAGCCCGTGTGATAATGATAGGATGATGACCTATTCTTTTCTGAGCGTTCTGTATGAGCTTGCAAGTTATGGGCGTGCGGAGGTTGTAGTCCAATATGCATGGAATAGGCTGCTGCTCCAGTGGCAGGAGCGATGGAAGCCGACCTGAGTCGCAAAAGCCAAGATCAGTACAGTTGCCAGGTGTAGGCCAACTGAGGCTCGTCACGGAGACTGACAGTTCAGTTGCGGATCGTCGTTGAGTAGTGTCCCTATTCCAACGAGAATATGCGAGTGTATGGCTCGGAGTCTAGTATTATCAACAAAACCAGCTAATTTAGGACAGTGTCACAAACCAGGTACAGTTGCGGATAAGCGATGCTTCACCTATGCGTCATCACAGCACTCTCCGGCCCACTAAGCTGTATTTGTTTCCCGTTCCTCCCGGCAATCTTCGCATCTAGGGATTGAGCATAGGTCAAAGTGACCAAGTTTTCTCCACTTTCGGGTTGAAGCTTGCCATTATCGGGCGAGAATGAGTATTGTGAATATACCTTGTTCTTTAGAAAGTCATCGGCATGCTGTACTGAGTCGAGGCCGTCATCCGAAGACATATTATGGTATTGTATAGTGCGAATGCCACGTCTTCTTGATGATTTTCGGTGCGGCCTCACTTTCTTAGCACTTCAGTGGCTTCAGTAGTACTTCCAGTGATTCTGGGAGAAGTGCACACCGTAGTATGCTAGATAGTAGTCACGGTATGACATGCGATGACACGATAGTATCATAGAACGGACTGGCAACAGTGAGGACCGGCCGAGATGCTGGAATTTTGCTCCGTGGTGGGTGGTGTCCCCGATCGCATTTCCGGCTCGGCAGCTCCGTTCGGCAAGCGGGCGACTCAAGGCACACCATATCGCACCATGGCCTGCACTTGCTGGCTGGTGGAGGAGAAGATTACCGTATTGGAAAAGAGTTGCATCTTGACTCCATACATACATTACACATTACTCCAAGTAGCTACTCTTGACAACAAGCATCTTATCGTAGCATTCCCATCACCATGCTATTCAGTTCACTCGCTCGCTCTGCCCTCTACGCGACAAGGTCAACAACAACCGCCACCAGCAGGTCGTTCTCAAGCTCAACAGTGGGAGTGAGTGCATTCATACTTATGATAGAAACCTTGAATGGTCCAATACCTCACTGCTATCACATACTGACGCGACTGTTTTTCCCTCTGCTGTTGCTATTGTCTACAGGCCAGTAATGTGAGTTTCCTCATCACAAGCACTCGAAAGTCCGAGCGGGACCACTGACAGATACCCACTGTTGTCTGCAGCTACGAGCACGACACATCTCACAATCAGACTTCAGTCCATTCATGTTCACTGCCGTCACTGTAAGCTTTTACTTCAATTACACTCTTTATTCCTTCACTATGCCCACCTTACAAAGCAAGCTCGGTTCGCGTCCCACTTCGTCTGAGCTCGCCATTTCCACGTCCACTTTACGCCACGCCACTTATCTCCAGCATCATTATCACACGCGACGGTGGCTGATTGATCATTATTGTTGGTTCATGTCCACGTAGACTGTTGCAACGGTGTCAGCGATACTTTTCAGGGGCGTCGTAAAGCGGAAAATGAAGAAACAAGTTGGAAGAGCATCGGTAAGCCTTGACACGTGCAAGCCTCTGCTCCTGCATCCGCATACTCACCCACCCCTTTCGCATACAGATGTCAGTGGCTTAAGCTATTCGAACCGCGGTTTCGTGGCTTCCTTTACATCCGGGTGGACTGTACAATACTGCAGGCCTCTGTTTCTGGTCGGAACGATTTTTACTATCAGATCGTCACTGCAAACGCTAGTGGTTCCCACCCTGGAGCCTCATGCGCAGGTGGTCGTGACAGCTGTGTACAATAAGTGTTAATGCATTCGTTGCAATGTAGCATATAATCCTCGGGCGTCGCAACGCGATGGGCCCGTCAGGATTCGTAATATCATCATCGTTATCCGTTCGGGCAAAGGAGCTGTCATGATAACGTGCAAATTTGAGCCATTCGGTATTGATAAGCAGGAGTCGGAACAAGCCAAGTTCGTACGGACTGAAGGTACTTCACCTTCCCACGACTGCTGTTTGTCGCATAAGCTCAGAATCAATTTTGCCATTCCTTCAATCAGTGCAAAGCGGTCAATGGATGCGAGGCAGATACGTTTTCACCGCACTCTCATACAAGGAAGGATGCACGGACGAATGAGGAAGAAGTAAATTGAAGAGTCTACAGAGAAATGCTCAGAAGAGCAGAAGAGAAGAAGAGACTAAACAAAAGAAGGAAGAGACCGACAAGCGGGAAGAGGCTGCCTTTGTACGGCAAGTACAGTGTATACCCTCGGAAAAGGTGTCTATGACTTGATGGCGGACCAACGTAATCACTCTACTTACGACCCTTCCCTCGACCCTTCTCTTCTCCTTTCCCGACTGGAAGAAGGCGTGATCCACACATTTTTCAGCAAATGGGTAAGCATCGTCATGGGGCTACAGCAAAGATGGGCGACGTACGGGATGCGATGTACTTCTTCGCGTCACACCTCGCCTTCGCCTCGTAGTCAGCAAGTGCCTGCCACTGCTCGGCAGTCATGACCCATTGTGGCCTGGGAGCGTATAATTGTGGGCTGGGAGCGTGTAATTCAGTGGCAGTGCCCTCTGGGGCATTAGCGGAGGCTCCGACGGTCGTAGACCCTGAGGCTACAGTAGTGGGCTGCGGAGCTGACGAGCTGGTCGACTTTGGGGCCTTTATTCTCAATGGATGACCCGGGGGAAGCTACGATAGGGGTCCAATGTATTCCACTCAAACCGGTGCTTCAGAGCGACAGCTGACTCGTACCTACGTCGCCGGAGATACCCGCACGCCTGTTTGATGTTGACCAACCTTGTATTACCGTTTTTGGGGCAGGCTGAGCTTTAGGTTTCGGTGGTGTGGTCTGACTCGGGCCAGGGACAGGCGTTGTCTTTGTCGTTCTTACTGCCAACGGATGCCCTTCAGGCAGCTACCAAAGCATAGGGATAGTTATTCATAAGCAAGTATTAGCCACGGAAGAGGAGTACCTACAGAGCCTGAGAAGAACGATGTCCTTGCCATTGCAACTCTTGCAATTTATCGCTTGGAGCGTATAACTACTGAATGAAAAGAAACAAGAAGAGAGACAGAGAGCGACTTAAGAGAGATTGCCCTGCTAGCTCAGCTAGGTGAGGGCTAGCAGAGAGGGCTATCTCATCTATGTGGCTATGCCTACAATCTGTGCTGTGTATCGGTCTGTGCAGTGCAAAATGGCTAGGTGGCAACACGCAGTTCAAATTGTCTTTATGGTGGAGTTGTTGACGATAGGCCCATGTTACGCAATTTGAGGATCCTTTGTGGCTGGCTATCTCTTGTGTGCTTCTCCAGTTATGATTGCCGAACCATTGGGCTTTGGCCAGGATCTTGCGTGCTGTTGTCAAGCTTCCGGTGCTCGCGACCTGTTCATGTTGTCTCCAGGGTATTGTACACAGGTAGTGTAATGCAGAATCAGCTCTGGTGGGGCGTATCGGAAGCTCGCTCAAGCGGGGTTTGTTAGCCTAACGAGAGAAACATCAGTTGCTTCAGTATTTTCAGAGTATGACAATGGCCAAGGGATTTACAGATGTTTTCATAGAATGAGGGACTTTTGAGATGTGTACTCTGCGTACAATGTCACATGCTCTGCAATGCTTGTGCATGCTAAGATGATATTATGACCCGTTGTACTTTGCATGTTACTGTGCATAAGTAAAATGCACAAGTCGCGAACGAGTACACTGAAATACTTTCTCAGAGATATTCTTACAGTCCATGGACTGTGAGATATTTGAAATACTTTCACAGAGATATTCTTACATCTGTGGAAAGTATTTCAGCTGCTCTCATGCCTGTATTGTAAGAAGTCTCTGAGGAAAGCATTTCAGTGTACTCTCTCGTGCGTAACTTGGGCATTTTACTTCTGCATCAAGGCAATCTAATAAAACATTTCGCACTCATTCTTTATTCAGCTCAATAAACTTGTGGTGGAATGTCTTTGATGAGGCCTATCAATGTATGAACTGCTCACACCAGAACAGCTGGATAAGGACGTCCCTGACTCGCTGCGCCTCGCGAGGAAAAGCGCAGGGCTCGCTAAGATCTCTTCCTCTTTGATAGGCACCTAGCTGCCTCTGCATCCAGTGGACAATTTTCATATGTGAGTTTCATGCCTTGACCGATTGCGAGTTTTAACTTATACGCTTTGGGAGATGTGGCAGCAATCTGCAGGCGGCGCGGCAGCGCATTGCCAGCTTGCCTTTCTACGCATCTGGTCGATGCTTCTAGTCTTCCAGCGGCGCAGCACGCTATCTAGTGCTTGATAAATGCAGTTCGCATCAAGACTTGAGTATGTCGACGAAAGCTAAGTCGCTAAAAGAAGCGGTGAGTGGAATATCATAGCAAGGAACTGAACATGATCGAGGCTCTGTGTAGTGCTTACTAGAGCCGGGCCAAGCTCACAAAAACCACTTCGACAACAGGGCAATGATGCTTTCCGTCGAGGACGCTACGATGACGCTATCCTGCTGTATACCGAAGCCTGCCAGCTGGATCCAAGCGAATACACATATCCGCTAAACAGATGCATGACATACTTAAAACTCAACAAGCTTCGCGAAGCCGAGCGCGACGCTACGAAGAGTTTGCAGTTGTTACCTGCTGGCAATCCTAAAGCTTTCTTCAGAAGAGGTCTTGCACGAAAAGGTCTAGGCAAGATTGATTTGGCTCGACAAGGTTCGTCCATGCTAGCCACAGACCTGCAAACAATGTGTACCAGAAGCTGATACGCACATGCCAACAGATTTCCAAGCCGCGCTAGCAGAAGAACCAAGCAACGCTTCAGTGAAAGCAGAGCTGGAGGACCTGGCAAAGACTCAGGCGCCTGCAGGATCTGCCGCAGCGACAAAGCCTGAGGCCGCTCAAAAAGCTACAGCGGAGGTCAGACTACCCTTTGTGCCGCGATTCATATATCAAAGCTGACGACATGAACCTTTGTATCTCCATGTAGGTACCTGCTAAGCCCTCACAGCCCGCAAAATTGCCTAGTGACGCTCCATCGAACGAACGTTCATCGTCAGACCGTAGTAAAGCTTTGAAAGCCGCTATTACGCCGCAAGATGACAGGCAATCCGATAGCAGCCTCTTGTCGGCAGTATCGACAAGACGTATCAAGCAACCTTCACTGACTGGATCCACTTCCGACACTCAGGCAGAAGAAACGCCCAGCTCTTTCAGTTCAGAAACAAATGTCACGAACAGTCCGAAAGATTTCAAAACACTTCGAGCAGCTCGCGATCAACGCTTGAAGGCTGCTTCTCCTGTCCCCACTCCTATACCAGCAGCATCAATATCGCCTGACACCGGTGCGAGCTTGGAAGCCGCAGTCCCAGCCAAGTCGTCAAGCAATTCGACAGCAGCTCAAAGTAATCTGGAAATTTCTACAGCGCCTAAGAACATGTATGAGTTCGAGAAGCGCTGGCACGATAATCGAGACATATCATCTCGAGCAGGCATGATCATCGCCTTGGTCAAGCAGAAAATACCCTTGCACGTCTTTTTCGGAAGCAATCTCACCCCTGAGCTGCTGGATGAGATTTTGGACTGCCTGAATGTCGCGTGAGTCAAGTAGAGTTGATATTGTCAAAAGGCCAGAAGCTAAGTCGGGCACCGATTTTGCAGATGTCGAGACCATCCGGAAAGTCGGAGCGCGGCTGTACACTTTCTGGCGGAGTTGCCGCAGTGCGCACGCTTTGACTTCGTGTCAATGCTGTGTGCAAATACGCATTGTAAGTACTAACAACACTATTCTCCGAATACTGAGGTCTCCAATTGACGACTGACTTCGCGGCTTGCAGATGTGAAGAGCATCGTTGGTAGCGATGGTAGAGCTTCCCAGATATTGAGCGCATGGGGTGCTTAGATATGGTATGAATTAGCTTGCGTTCAGTCTACCTTTTGCAAACATCGTTAATCTTCTCAAATCCTCTATTCTAACTCGATTCTACTTTGCTCGTTAGATATTTTGCGATGATGTACAAATACAAGGCACTGCCGTAGCGTAGTTCTGTACTTAGTCTGGTATGCCTGCCTAGTGTCCCGGTAATAGCTTCTTTAGTCTTCGTTGTTGTGCCGGAGTTGCATATGCAGTGTGACCTAGCCGATTGAGGCTTTCCGACGAGAGCGTTACATTCAGATGACGTTTGCCGGGGCGTCCCTGCAGCAGAAGAGCACATCATGTGTCAGTCGACTTCCATAGGACTCGATGCAGCGTCGGAATCCTTCGATAGCAATACACACTCTCTTATATTGACCACCTGGAAGCGCTGCCCATCGTTTCGCGGCACCTTTCTGTTAAGGCAAGAAGAGGCGTAAGTACAGCCAGCTGCCAAACGAACCGAGCACTCAGGATGAACAGGCAACGCACATGTGTCTTCATCTTCACCTTCGCCATATCTACAGTCGTCGCACTAAACGATCTTGTATTTTGCAGTTGACTGGAAAATTGGCCTTGCGAGCTTGTGGACGGTGTAGCGAAGGTACCACAGCAGCAGGGTTCGGCACTACGGGCCGTGAGGCTGGAGGATGAGCCTATCAGGCGTGAACGCAGCAAGTTGAACATGGTAGGTGTGTTGGTACTGCCAGAAGCTGTCAGATGTGAATTGCAGGTTGGATGCCGCCGGATGATCGAAACTCATTTGGGCTGCACGAGGCAACCTGCATCGACAATACAAACCTTTCTTCTCCCTCTTGGCATGTCATGCAAAGATTTCTTCGATGCTCGTACGTCTGCTATACTTACTCAACAAGAAGCGTGTACGACCAAGTACATACTAGGTACTCTGATTGAGTCGCCTCTCTCACTATATCGGTATGATACATAGATTTCGTATTTTTTACCGGTCTCCAGCAGTCCTACTATACAGACCCAGACTGGAAGCACTGCGTTCTCCATCTTTAAACTTCTCTACTACTCTAGCTCGAGTCTCCGAATCTCGCGCGACCTAGATAGGACATGGTCAGCTAATGGCATGAGCCTTGCATTCTCAATCTTCTAAAACACTTACCTGATGGCTGGCCAAGCTCTTCAAGCGCTTGCTCTCCTCATCTTCCTCCTCATCACCACTGTCATCGGCCATGTGCATCTCTTCGTCCTCGCCGTCATCCTCAGCGATAGTATCAGCACTGCTAAGAGCTTTGGAGCTCTCATGGAAACGGGAAGGGCCTTTGAAGAAAGGACTCTGGGACCTTCGACCTGAGTCTTCTGACGGTGTTGGACTCGAGACGGCTGCCACTTGGGTCTGTGTTACGTAGACCGAGCTGACAGCGACGTTGGGTGAGCTGGCTTGTCTCTCGTGTGCGAAGCCGTCTTTGCCTGGAGGATACCTCCACATCTTGAATGGCGATTGTCGACCGTTGCTGATCCTGCTTCCAGAATCGGGGGCTTGTTCTTGTTGGGTATAATTACCGAACTCTGATAGAGTCTCGGTGTGAGTACCAGACCCGCTGGTCGATGACGCCGGAAAAGTAGGCTGGCTATGCATTTCTGGATGGTCTGGAGTCGATATATTGCGTTTACGCCGTAAGTGTGAGGAAGACCCAAAGCTTGACAGCATGCTGGTAATTGAGCCACTGAGTGAGCGCTTATGACCTAGTGAAGACGGATTTGCTCTCGGTTGTGGAGGAAGATGCGAGGTGTCTATCATCGAGCGAAAAGGCGCATCTGATTGTGGTACCTTGTTGGGGGTCGGGATGCTTTGAGCACTAGCTACCGGAGGTGTCTTGCGCTTGATCGAGAACAAACGACCCTTAGTGGAATTGAAGCCATTCTGGGCTGGCAACGAAGCCTCTGAGCGCTTCTGTATGCTCGCTTTGCGGGTCAACAGGTCGTCTGCGGACGCGGCGAATGCCTTCCGTCGTCCAAATTGGTCTGCATCGTTGGTATCCTCTACCTTTGCCCGTATGGTCAGGACGTCGGCGCTTTTCTGGCGTTGATGGGGCATGCGAGTTGTTGTTTGACCTTTCCTTCCAAAGCCCAAGATGCTAGTCCCACTCATACTGCGACGCCGAGGAGGACCCACGTATTCGGTCGGATGCCACGGCAGCTCTTTCGTCGGTGGACTGATGAAACCGCCTGTCACTGGTGGAGAGCCCGAAAAATCCTGACGAATGATAGTATGTAACAATTGCGCTCGCTCGGCCTGTGCGTCGGTAGCCCTATGACATTCAAAGCTGTCTTGGGAAGGAAGGCTTGTAGGACCACGTCCCCGCGGCGACAAAGTTTGGGTCGATGCTGCATCGCTGGTGGAAGGGACTGTGCTCGGAGGCGGTCGTACGACAGGTGATGGTTGCTGGCGGGGCAACATTGGTACAGCAGACGCGCCTGAGCGCTGTCTCGTCTCGTACTGCTCTCTCAGCAGATCCGAAATTTTCCTGCCGCTCGATGAGGTGGGCATGGTCGGATTAGGAAGGCGATCTTCCCCTCCTGCAGGCGAGTTTGCAGCGGACGGCTGAGGTTGCATAGCCTGAGGGGACAGTCCACGAGTTGAAGTATCCTCTGGATCTGTGCCATTTGCGAATGTATCGGCGTCCTGATCCACCGCTCGAGCTTTGCCCTTCCGTTCTCTATCTGTCGAGGCTACATCTCCCGCATCTTCACTCTCTTCCTCGCTCGCGTTCATCCTAGCATCGTGACCATTCAGAGCTTCCTTGGACCCCTGCGATGGAACACCTTCGAGGCGCATCGTGTGACCTGAGGAGGACTCTTGCAGCAAACTATCTCTACCTTCCGCCAAGGGTGTTTTCGATCCTTCGGCAATATCGTCACCGTTCTCGGAGCTCAATCGTGAGGATTCGTCAAGAGACCCATTTGAAAGAGCACTCTTAATGATCATGGACTCTATCCTTGGGGCCTGGCTGCCTCTCGACTTCCAAGGTAGCGGTTTCTTAAAGCTACGCTGCTGGCGGAGCATGTTCGTATGCTGTGCCTCATCATAGTGTGATTGTGAGGCAGACGAGTGACCATTGGGTATAGGCATTATATCTTGTACGCCTGAAAGTGCTCCATGATTTCCTTCGGTTTGTTCGCCTGTCGAGTCTTGTATTCGTTCCCGTTCCGACACATTTTTGGCACCATTCTCGAATACTTCGTAGTGAACATCTGTTGGCGGGGTCGCTGGAGCACGAGAGCTGACCGTACTATATGAATGGAATCGATTGTGCGAGAATGCTTTAGATTGCATGAACAATCAGTATCGACATGATTAACGTAAAAGCAGGAACTATCGGTCGATCAGCTTACCGGAAGTGCCACTATACGCCTCGCTTGGATTTGGAGATTGATCCTGGTTTCCATGACGAGGGCTCGAAGGTACTACATTGGGAATTCTTCAGTGAATCAACACAAGCATAGCATGCGTACATACGCAAAAAGCTTACAAGAAGAAACGCTTTGAAGGTCGTCATGATCGGTCAGAAGTTGTGCAGCCAGAACATTGAGGGAGAGTAGGGATTCGAGTGAGTCCGACCTCTGTGGCTTCTTGGGCTTGTGACTGCTGTAAGTCACTTCCGTAGTCTTATTGTATGTTGCTGAATTGCCATGCTGCTGTGGGCTTGCGGACGAAGTGACATACTCTTGCTCTTGACCGTTTCCTAGCCCGACTGGCACACCTTCGGAGACGTAGTACATCTGTACCGCTCCCGTACTCGACACAGTCATCTCATGCACTTGCACGGCAGATAGCTAGTAACGACGAGATGAATATTTGTGTTTGTCTTAGGGGTCACAAGCCACAAGGGTATCCTTGCTTCCTTCTTCTCGAATCTTGCAGCAAAGTAAGCCGGCAGACAGAGAAGGGTCACGGGAATCTAGAAGAAGGTGCTTTCCAGCTCGTTTGAGGTCGGTTCGAGCATGAAGTGATGTTAAAGAGGTGGGAATCGTAGAAGCTTGAAGAGGATGATGCACCTAACGAGAGAGGAGGGTGTGTGCAGAGCCGGACTGCAACCGCTGTCATCACTACGGCCATAAGCTTCTTTTGGTTAGTGCCCCTTCCTTCAGCTTCCGCAAGGTGATTCTTATGGGACACCGATCAAGATATGTATGTGGGCCGATGAGGTTGTACGAGTGTCTGACAAGCTCAGGTGTGTTCAGCAGCTTTCGACTGAGGTCCTTGTAGCTGTGCTGAACCAACATTCTTGATTTCCATTCTGTGTACACCATCTTGCCTACTTGCAGTGCTTCTCATCTTAGGCTTCAAGTGACCGATGATCGAAGTCGCTGACGGTGTGACGGCGCGCACTTGCAATACCTGGGCAGAGCAAGAGCCTCAATAAATGTGTTAGCTACTTTGGACAGTCGTAGGGTCGTAGAGCCGATAAGTACTCTGGTCCACGTCTGCCTGTGGAAACGTTGCCTCTGTGAGACTCATTGCCACATGGTCGAAGTGACATGACGATGTAATCGACTATGCACATACTTGCTCTTATGCCATCCGTCTAGACATGTCAGAAGCACCAGATAGAAGCGCAAGACGAGCGTGTTGGGATAGTCGAGACGAGTACTTCAAGTGCCTGGATGCCAGCGGGGATTCAGACTCTTCATGTACGAAACAGAAGGCCAGTTTTGAGAAGAACTGCGCTGCGAGCTGGGTGAGCTGATGAACTGGCTTTGACCATGGCACCAGTCAGCGATATGCTAATGACGATGGTGAGCAGGTCGACTACTTCATCAAACGCAGGCAACTGCAGAAGAGACAAGATGCCATGTATGCTCGCGATGCTGGAAATCTAGCGACACAAACAGCTTCCGTACCAAATAATGGAAGGCCATAGACAAAGGCTCGTCCGGTTGCAAGTTTAGAGACTGAGGAAAAGGGTAACAATCAGGTGAGTTGCCCTCTGTGTGCGTTGCTGTAGCGTATGCAACTGCGTATTGACACGCTCCTCTCTCTTGCTTCTACAGGCTAAGCGACCGAACTTGCCAAAAGGGAGGCATACGGTGTTGGAGGTCCTCAGCGGCATATGGAACGGACAGTCCGAGCAATGATACTGTTGAAGAGTCGCCCAATATGCATATGCGCTGTGCTCTCTCACTCGCCCTGCGAGACTGGCTTTCAGGCTCTCCCCGGCAGTACAGAACGTAGACCGACGCAATCGGATTGCGATTCCTCCAGGACCAAATGTAGCATTACTTCTAGTAGATTTGACCAATAACATGACACCATTCTTTTCATTGTGTAAGACGCTTAGGTGACTTATACCGTCCCTTACAAGATGTTGGAGGTTCCGGCCGCATCGTCTTCATGTCGGCAACCCTTGATCGCGTTCTGCCCTTTGCTTCGTACAACCGACATCAAGCATAAGGCATCATCGTACTGCAGCCATGTCGTCTCTTCTAGATAGATCTCTAGACGACCTCGCAAGACAGGATAAGCAGTCGTCCAGAAGGTCGAGCGGCAGAGGTCGCGGCGGATCGTCGAGGCCATCCAACAGTGGAAGCAGATCCGCACCCTACGCGGTAAGCCTGCTTTTCTGTGCAGCACGTAGACCTCAGTAGTGACTGATCACTCTCACCTTCATCTCGAATTCTCTTATTGTGCTCTGTGCCCACGTCTTCTGTATTCCGCTCCAACTCCTGCTATTGTCAATCTCAGAGGCGAGCACCTCGAGAGGATCCAGACGCCGACACGTGGCAGCACGACCTCTTCAATACGAATAAGCTTGATTATGGTGATGATCCATCATCATCTGGCGCAGGCGTCAAGAGTCCTGCCGCTGATGATGAAGGGCCACGGAGCACGAGACTCAAGATCACGAACCTGCATTACGAGGTTTCAGAGCAGGAGTTGAGGGTGGGCAACTTTGCAGAAATACATTTAGAGAAGGAGAATCAAAGTTCACATTTCTCCGTGTTCCTTGTCTTGAATCAGGCCCTCTTCGAACAAGTCGGTACCCTAGCTCCTCCCGCAGGTGGGCGTGAGACTTCGAATCCAGCTATCAAAGTACGCGACTTTCCTTCCATGAAACCGGGTTTGGGCGTGATCAGCGCTATAACATGATGACGATGGAAGATAGAAGACGACTCCCCGTCCATCGAGCTGGTCTGTTGCTCGAATCCGTACTCCTGCACAGACTACGGATGCCCGATCGCCCTCAAAACCCTGGCTTTCAAATGGGCGACATATCTCTTGCAGGACCGAAATCACTTACACCATATGCTTCTTACGACCTTTCCTAGTATGATGTCTCAGGTCGCTCACAGGGAGAAGCAACGGTGACATACGTGAGTGGTAGCAGCCGTGACCTAACCCAAAGCAGCAGGCTAAATTGGTCTCTTTTGCTTATGCAGGAAAGCGAAGCCGATGCAGCACGGGCTAAGCAAGTCTTCGACAACGCATTGGCAAAAGGTTGGTTCAGATCCATGTACGCCTCTAGAGTAGATTCATTGATGTGACCTCACAGGCGAACGCATCAGCATTGCATACGACTTCACAATGCCTCGCCGACCTCGGCGTCAAGATAACGAAGTTCCTATACGAGGCATCCCAAAAGGTGGCCTTTCTGGAGCTGGCAACCCTCTTCTATCGAGATTGTGAGTACAGTACTTATACATTTTGCGTTGTAAGCTTTACCACTGACACGGTTATCCCAGACAACCTGCGCCGACTGCGAATAAGCGAGATAATTCGCCAAATCTACGCGAGCGAGGTATACGTAACGAAAGCATTAGAGGCCGTGGTGCACCACCTGCGAGAGGCAAACCTGCAGCTGCAGCACGCGGTAGAGGCGCAGGCCGAGTCGGCCGGGATCGCGAGAACAAGACGGTTGAAGACCTCGACCGAGAACTGGAGGAGTTCATGGCAAGTGGCAGCAAAGAGGTGGGCTTCACTCACAAACAGATTCAATATCATATATGCTGATGAATTTCCCGTTATACAGAAGGACACTGCCGATGACGTCGATATGGCATAAAAGTTACGATCTTGAAATGTATGATATATATTGCTATCTTAAGCTTGGCTACAGCTTGGTATACAACAACACAATCATTGCGGAATCCTTCCAATAGGCACCGTGACTTGCATTGCAGTGTCTCGTTCTCAAGCACTCGAGACACAGACGCGCAGGATGTTATTACGTCTTGTGAAACGCTTAGAAAATGCCCGACTACAGGGCAGCTGAAGGGGCCGTTGACGTGTCGTCCCCGTTGACCATACCGAGCATCCGTGCGATCTCATCACGCGGCTCGCCAGGTGCTACTACATTGACAGCATCTGCTATCGCAGAAACTAGGCCGTTTGTCTGTTGATTCGGTGGCTGGGCTTCCGGCTCTGCTGAAATAGTGTACGACTCGTCGACTTCCATCTTTCCATTCAAATGGCCAAGCGAGCTACTTCCTGCAGTGACGGCAGGCCGCCTCGGCGGTGCGAAGTACATGCGCTCGGTCGTCGTTGTGATTCTCCTGGTCTCGACGACCCACGAACCCTCTTCTTCGCCCGGAACGATCTTTCGCACAACATTCTCGTGCACTGTTGTCTTGACATCAACTTCTTCCTCCCTTCGTCGAGGTGTATTAGGATGCTCGAACTCGTAGGCAGTATGCGATATACTGATAGGTGGTCTTTCCCGTTTTTCTCTTGTATGTGAAACAACGGGCTCGAAGCTTTGCCTCTCGATCCGTTCGTAGTGATTTGTACTTGCTTGTCCATTGCCAGACCAGAGAGGAGCGGGTGAACCAGCGGCACTGAAGGAATCATTGTAGACTCCATTGGGTACAGGCCGACTTTGTGATGCAGCTCCATTGAAATGCCTGAACTTCGCTGTCTTAGGCGCCGTACCGTTGACCTGGGATCCACTTTGACTGGCGACCGAGGGTTTTCGTTTTGCGGACCCATTAACGCTGCCTGCACCGGTCTTTGCCGCGGCTTTGGCAGGCGTGGGCATGCTCGCATACTGATCTTTCAGGAAATCGTATGGTGCCGCATCGATCCAATCAGCTGCATTAAACTTCGGAATCTCATCTTCGGCGAGCTTCGGTAACCGCTCTTCTTCCTCTAGTGCAATGTAGGTCATCTTCTGGAAGTCACGCGCCATCTGGGTCGGGTCGTCCAGTAGCTGCCAGGGGATGTTCTCATTTGCAATTCGCTTCCGTTCTGCTGATACACCCTTCGCGCCAGGCTGTATGCGATACGTCTGCTCGACTAGAAAAGCTGCAAGGGACTTCAGATTCTGCAGCACCCTTCTCGAGATGACTTCGGTTCCTTTGAGTGTATGTTTCGTCTTCTCCGTCTCTAGTAACCGGTGATAGTGCCACCCAACATACCAGCACATCGACACAAAGTATGGAAAGCGGAATCGCTTTGGCACTTTCGTGTTCAATTCAATCTGATACACGCGCAATTCCAGTGGAATATTGTAGGAATGTAAAAAGTTTCCTCCAATGACTAGCGCGTCGGAGGGAGTATATACGCAGTGGATCCAGCCAGATGGTATGATGAGAGTGTTGCCAGGCTTCAGTTCTACCTTATAGACACGGTCACATTCATCTCCTAGCCAAACGCCAGATTGCTGGTTTGCCGAACCCGACCAGATCTCGTACTTTCGCAGGTTGTCCGGAGTGGGACTGATGAAATAGAAGACCTTTCGCCCCCTTAGGATATGATAGAAGACACTCGAGGCGGAAAAGTCAATGTGCCAGTCTGTCCAGCTCTCCCCAGGTGACATAAGGCAGTACTTCGAGACTTGCGGGTAGATGTCTTGCGCTTTGAGGTCGCCAGGCCAGTGCTGCTCCACCCAGTCAATCTGCCGAACGAACTTGGGGGAAGCCACTCGGTCTTTGATGGGTGATGAAGAGAGTTCCAGCGAAATGACGTTTCTGACCTTTTCACGGTTCGGATCTTCGTAATAGTCGGCCCAGCGACCGAGCGTCCAGCTATGCAGGCCAGACTGGGATGCCACATCTAAAAGACGAAGAGGTTACGATAAGTGTGAGCTGGAAGTGTGGCTTAATCTGCACCCAACTTACCAATAACATCAATGGGTCTGTCTCGGCCGACAAGTTCGGCTATCTCCGAAATCTTGATGTCTGCTGGCAACACCTTCATGTCAAGACCTTCGGCATGATCAATAAAGATAGGTTCCATGAATGCTTTCGGATCGGTCTCAAGCCATTGTACAGTCAACTGTTCCGGCTTCATCTTCCTGAAATGCGTCTTCACAAGTGGACGTGATTCCGCCACAGCTCTCCATGGGTTCACGCGAGAACCAGCTGGCTTGGGAGGTTGTGGTAGTGCTGGTGGATCTTCCGCGACATAGTCCCTATATCGGCCGGCTTCAGCGTAGACATTACCTATGAAACATCCAAACTCACACGTCTGCTTTCTTCCTTGTTGACTTCCGCTTTGATTCTTTCAGCTTGACGGTGAGCGTTTCACGAGCCGGGTCGGTGATCGAGTCTGCTATACACGTCTTGCAATACCACTGAGCACAAAAGCCGTCAGTAGAGCATCTGGAGTAGCGAATGAATGAGCCTACAGTCTCTAAGTCTGCTGCAGCGATTCCCTTAGCGAGATCGTCTCGAATACATTGCCTGTGGGGAATTACAGCTCAGATCACCATTGTGGAAGATCGCTTGGACAAGATTACTTGCCAGTGAAACCACTGCTCGCACTGCTCGCAGGCCACCCATTCTTCCTTAGCTGAGGTGCTATTGCGCTTTCTTTGCTCTTCTGGTACATTGTAGCACACCGGGCACGTATCCAGTGCCGTGCTGGTCTGCTTCGTTACTTCCGGTTGCGGATCAGGTTGCGGCTGCGGTAACTTCAGCAGTTCTGGAAGTGTTGGCAGAGCTGGCTTCGACTCTTCCGGAGGCGGTGATGGTGATGACGAAGGAACTGGAGATAGCGAAGGTGACTTTGAAGCTGGTGGAGCCGGTCTCGCTGCTCCATCGTTGCCCTTGACTCGCTTGCTGGTGCTGCTAACTTCGAAGCTCTCCTCCTCTCCCGCAGCACTCTCGATGGAGTGGTTCAGCGCAAGAGGGAGCTTGCTGCTCGCCCGCCGACTCCTTAGTGGACTTGTGCCCGTCTTTGCCATCTTGATGAAGGTCTGTCCACATCAGAATTGAGTCAGTGCTATGTTGATGTTGGTCCGCTCGTGGCGTACCGAGTCGGCAACGTGATCGGGACATGCCTGGCAAAGAAGGTCTTCTTCGGTGCATTCATCGTAGCCTTTTCACCTACAGCGGCGAACCACCGCGTAGAAGAATCGTCAAGATGCCTGACGCCGACTACACGCTGTACTATGTCACAGGTCCGGTGCCTGACGGTGTTGACTTCTTCGAAAGCTTGGAGAAGGCATGTCAAGGTGGGGAGGAATCACGGAGGCTGTTCATATCCATCACATACATTCACCTAGTTATTGATATGACCTATCATTTACACAGGAGGAGTAACTATGGTACAAATCCGCGAGAAGACAGCTTCCACGCTGGAGTTCTTGACAATAGCACAAAGAGCCAAGGCAATCACAGATAAAGTGCGTGGATCTTTGAGGCTCAATCACAGCCATTCTTGCTGATCCTTCCTGCAGTATAGCATACCTTTGCTTATCAATGATCGTCTGGACATTGCTCTTGCCGTCGGATGCGGGCTTCACGTCGGCCAGGTGAGCTGGCTATACTGTAAAATGTCTTTGCATCCGCTTGACAATCGGCGCGCTCTCGCAGGACGATTTTCCAGCAACACTGGCACGCCAGCTGATAGGCCCAGACCAGCTTCTGGGTGTCAGTGTCAATACCGCTGAAGAACTTCAGGAAGTGCTGAAGGACAAGGTAGTGGACTATGTTGGCATCGGTCCGGTGCATGCTACGGCTTCGAAGAAGGATCATAATCCCAAGATTGGCGTACGAGGCATTCGGGATATACTGGAGTTGCTAGGAGAGTCGGCTATCAAGACCGTTGCCATTGGCGGCTTGAATGAGGAGACCATACCGAACCTGCTTCTCCAAAGCCCGGCATATATCAAAAGCACTGGTCAATACAGGAAGTTAGACGGCATAGCCTGCATCTCGGCAATCTCGCATCATGAAGATCCTAAGAAAGCTGCTCAAATATTGTCTTCAATGCTTCGAGCTGGCCCGTCGACTATCCGACCGCCAGCCCAGCTGCATTCAATGCCCACTTCCGAAAGTCTAGTGCAAGACATGTGCGCGCTGTTCAGCCAGCTACGAGAAACTGAACCATCAGTCTGCCACAATATCACCAATCAAGTAGTCATGAATGACAACGCCAATCTCACACTGGCTTTCTCAAGCTCGCCCATAATGTCGGGAAGTCCCGAGGAGAGCGCAGATCTGGGGAAGATCATTGGCGCTCTTGTGCTGAACATGGGTACATTGAACGAGCGACAAGTGCAGGCCGCAACTATAGCCGGCCAGACGGCCAATAAGCTCAAGAAACCTATCGTGCTGGATCCAGTGGGCGTTGGCGCGTCTCAATATAGAAAGAGCACGATGTCGCAATTGATGGACGACATACATATGACCGTCATCAAAGGTAATGCTGGGGAGATTGGTGCCATTTCCGGTCTGAGTGAAGTGCAGACTAGAGGCGTGGACAGTGCCGGTGGCTCTTTCAAGGATCCGGCAGCTGTTGTACGCGAGTTGGCTCGAAGAGAAAGTAAGTACTCGCTTTTGAGTGTATCATGTGGCATGACTGACGAGGGTGTCGATGCAGAAACGATTGTGGCGATGTCTGGACAGGTCGACTATGTCTCTGACGGCTGGACGGTTGTAGCTATTGAGAATGGCCACGAGTATCAGGGCGAGATCACCGGTAGCGGTTGCATGTGTTCAGCATCCATCGCATGTCACATGACTGCTATGACTGGGCTGCAAGATGCATTTGTCGCTACAGTAGCGGGGTGAGTCGGGTATTTACATTTACGAATAGACAAGGACTAATCCGAAACTTGCAGTATCGTCTCCTACAACGTAGCTGCCGAACTCGCCGGCAAACGTGCGGATGTGAAAGGGCCCAATACCTTCCGAGCTGCTCTCATAGACGAATGTTTCAATCTGAAACCACAACAAATACAACAGCACGCTAGAATCCGCATACTGTAGTATTCCTCAGTGCTAACTCCTACTGTAATACATATTGTCACTTGTTTGAAGCAGCAGCTAGGGCGTCATCCCAAAACGCAATTTCCAGCTCAGTCGCCTGTCGGAAGATGTGCGCGAGTTCCTGCTTCCGCTCCGCTGACACAGCGTGTCTCTTGGCGAGGTCCTCTAGAGCAGCTATTGATCAGGAGAAGGACCGTCAGCCATTGCGCTGGTTACGTCGCTTTCGGGGTTCACAGGCAGATACTGGCTGTAATTCACCTCGACCCGTTGCCACTGCCTTTTGGTATTCCTCCTGAGCATAGGCGGCCGCCCAGCTGTACAGCTTGTTGGTCCCGCTGCGGTCTACTTCATGGTCTGGCTTGCTCAGTAATCTCTTGCCTATGTCGCCATAGCCTATCAAACACGGTGTGGTTGCTGCGCGAAGGTCTAAAATATCGCCTGCACTCGCAACGTCCAGTATGTATCGACTATACGCAATGCATGTGTTGCTCTCTTTTGTCGACTCTACCTCTTCTTTCGTTATACCGTGTGATTCGCATAGCTGTCGAATGGTCAATCCGCTGCTGAAGTGCCCGAATCCCTCCTATCACCCGACTCACCCGAAGATTGACCTTTACTTCGTCAATGCAGCTCTGCATGACGACAGCACCCGCTGCTATGTCTTCGAAGCCTTTGGCCTTGTAAGCTGCTATAGCGTATATCCGGGCGTAGTGCAGTAAATACAGATAGCCTTGACGCAAAAAGTGCAGGAAGGCTTCTACTGGTAAGGTACCTTTGCCGAGTTGTACAATAAACGGGTGCTCGACATAGTTCTCCCAAAGATCGCCTGTTTCTGATATCAGGTAGTCTACAAAGGACTCTTGCACTTCTGGCCTGTGGTCGTAGTCATTTATCAGCCAAGGTCCGGATAGAAGCTGTTCAGTCAATGTTCGCACTTTTCTTGTGACACTGCATGCATGTCGGCTGGCGTCCAAGCTTCCGGACACAGGCTCGTGCGGAGGTCGAAAGCAGTATCAGAGAGACATAAGCAGCTGAATTGTTCGTCAAACCCCGTGTAAGGTTTATGCGCCAGTTGCAAATGAATGGACCGCAGGCAAAAGGGATCGCCAGGCAGCCAAATGAATTAGGCCTACATTACGTGGCAAACTTGCAGACATGAGACCGGGGCGTTTTGTCTGGAGAATGTATGAACATGCGTCTAAGGCTCTATATTGTCATACAAATGCTCTGTTCTAAATTGTGCCCCAAAATCAAGGCTCGTCTGCCGCTGCCATGGCGGTGTCCCAAAAAGCAATCTCAAGTTCGGTCGTTTGACGGAAGATTGCTACTAGTTCTGCTAGTCTAGCTTTTGACAACGGAGATTCAGCTACCATCTTCTCGAGCGTGTCTGCGGCAGATCCAACCCGCATTAGTCATGTGAGTCTCATACACGGGGAAAGGACTACTGGCTCACCCCGGCCTGCCACTACAGCTGCTTGAAAGTCTTCCTTGCCGTAGTTGATGGCCCACTTGTAGTATCTGTTGTTTGGCGTTCTGTCAACTTCACTGTCAGGCTTGCTGAGCAGCCACTGTCCAACTTCGCCGTAGCCGAACAAACATGGCGCTGTCGCGACTCGCAGATCCAGTATATCTCCAGAATTAGATACGTCAAGAACGTATCGATTATAGGCGATGTTTGTTACGCTTTCTTTTGTATTCTCAAGCATTTCTTTTGTGATACCTTGTGACTCGCAATACTGTAGCCTCTGTCAGTCGAACCATCCATTATATTCATCCACGAAAGCTGACCCACCTCAATATGCATCTGCACCTCATGCAACACCGTCTGTACAATGAAGTTGCTTGATGCCAGATCCTCGAATGTTTTCGCTTTGTAAGCGGCCAGTGCATTTGTACGGGCGTAGTGAAATAGGAAAGAGTAATCTTGACGGATGAAGTGGAGAAAGGCTTTCATAGGCAGAGTGCCTTTGCCCAGTTGTACTACAAATGGGTGGTAGACATACTTCCGCCACAGATCTCCAGTCTGAGCTATCAGATAGTCTGTGAATGGATGCGGTGAATGTGAGTGTGGACTATAGGCCATACGTCATCAGCCTCTGCATGGCGTCACTTTGTCAGCAAACCATTGTTCGACTGCACGTACGCTGGCAGCTGACGTTGAATTTTGGTATGCCCGTGATTTACAGGTCCACTACCCGAGCCAAGTGGGAACGCCGTGGCAATGGCATGGTTCACATAGTTCCCTGAAGTATCTACAGCTTCTTGAACGGTCTTCCCTTTCGCCAGCTCCGCACAAATGGCGGCCGACAGTGTACACCCTGTTCCGTGGGTGTTCTTCGACTGCATCTTGGGTCTGGAGTAGTCTGTAAAATTGTCGCTTTTCGAATCGTACAGTAGGTCTATTATCATTTCTTTCGTTGAACCGTTTGAAGCTGTTTGAGGCGGTAGATGACCACCTTTGACGAGCACGTATTGCACGCCAATCTTTGATATTGCCTTCGCGCAAGACTTCATGTCTCCAATGCTCTTGACAGATCCCCTTTCGCGACCAGCTAGTATTTCGGCTTCCGGAGTATTAGGCGTGACGACTGTTGCCCAGGGCAGAAGCTTCGACGACAGCGTAGAAATCGCATCGTCTTGCAATAGAGTATGACCGGAAGTCGACACCATGACAGGATCTATGACAACTGGAGTAGTCAAACGCCAATTTGCCACAGCTTCAGCACTTTAGTCCGCTTCCGTCCGGCCTCACTGACGGCGCTGAACCGACTGACTCACTTGGCGGACAGCGGTCTTTAGTGAAATGAGCTTCGAGAGTCTTCACGACAGCCTCGATATTCTCGGCAGAATACAGCATTCCAGTTTTGATGGCCGCCGGCGGAATGTCAGCAAAAAGCGAGTTGATCTGAGCTGCCAGCATATCTGGACTGATGCCTTGAACAGCGTCGACCCCTCGTGTATTTTGTGCCGTGATGGCCGTTATAGCAGATGTCCCGTAGCCTGGTAGAGTGACGTGTCAGAATGCTGCAGCATTTCATACATTGTATCGTGAAGCTTCTCCATTGAAGCGTACATGACAAGGCAGCGAATGTCGACAGGTCGGCTTGGATGCCGGCTCCACCACCCGAGTCGCTTCCAGCGATAGTCCTGAGAAAGCACTGTCACCATCAGGGATTTAGTCCAGTACAGTGACGGGCAGCTTCACTCACAGGCACACCGGGGGCGTGTTCTTCTCCTCCATTCTTGCTGTCTTGGCTTCTCGCAATATCCGATCACGTCGTTCGAAGCAGACCCCAGTCACAGCTTTTGACTTGAGCGCCTTCTCAAGCAGACTTCAACACAGTAAGAAGCGCGGAAACCACTTTACTGCCATCATGGATTATCAAAACCGAGGTATGTACCTCTCTTTGTTCTCCTGCTGCTTATGCTGACGATACTTTGCTTGCTAGTGTGAGTTAGAGCTTGATCACCTCCAAGCAGACCTTCGAAGGATGAAAGCAAGCGACGACAGCAGCAGCATGTACTAATCCACTATGATATGTTTCCAGTGGCTCCAAGTTCGGCGGTGGTGGTGTCGCTGGGGAGAATGAGAGTGCAGTAGATCGGCGAGAACGACTTCGCAAGCTGGCTGTGAGTGATATCTTGTGAGTGTAAAGCAACGCACCATCAGCTGACTCTGAATGTATCATTACAGTTGGAGACTATTGATCTCGCAAAGGTATGTCGAAGCAACTCTTCAGTGTTCTGTGAAGCTTCTATGGTCGAAGGCCGCCGCCTGCTGCAGTTTGCATTTGCAGCCTGCAGCGGCCTTGTAGAAGCTGGGAGCGACAACATTATAAGCGGGCAAGGCTAATCTGTGACTGTTACAGGATCCATATCTCTTACGAACCCACTTGTGAGGTCATTACATTCATAGAGTCTGCGCAGAAGCTAACGGGTCGTCACACGCAGGGGAACAATCGAATGTCGTCTGTGTTTGACATTGCATACGAATGAAGGATCCTACTTAGCACATACACAAGGAAAGAAGCATCAAACGAACTTAGCAAGACGAGCTGCACGAGAAACGAAAGATACGTCGATATACCAGCAGCAATTACAAGCTTCGCAGCAACAAGGTGGCAAGCCTGCCGTACAGAAGAAGCAATTCATCAAGATTGGAAGTCCGGGATACCAAATAACCAAAGTCAAAGATCCAGTGACAGGACAGCTAGGACTGCTTTTCCAGATCCATTACCCGAAGATTGCAGAAGGTGTTCGGCCCCGTCACCGATTCATGTCTTCGTATGAGCAGAACGTGGAGCCGCCTTCACGCGACTACCAATATATTACAGTCAGTCCAGCACAGCTCACATGATTCGGTAATTCCTAATCTTATATATCTTCGTCACACAGATTGCAGCAGAGCCATACCAAACGATCTCTTTCAAGATTCAGTCGAAAGAAATAGATGATGGCGAGGGACGGTCTTGGGAGTACTGGGATCCAGATTCACAGACTTACAGCTTCCAATTCCTTTTCATGTAGATTAAGACAAGGCTTGCCTGCAGTTCAGTACCTGTTGTTTCGTGTATAAGAGTGCAATTTGAGGATAGCAGAATTGGAATGATGGCTATACGCTTAACGATGCGAGGAGCACAATACCCTGTTGCAGGAGCGCTCACCCGTAACTATAAAGGAATAGATCACACTAAGTGACCATCCTCGGAGAGCGGCAAGACTTCGCCTGTTGGTGCCCCAAGTTTCCGCTTTTCGTGACGCACATCAATGGTGGCGCCTGCGGCCGTCGCACTCCCTTATCGCATATGTGAGAGATCATTGGACGGTACGGATTGCAGGGCAGTCGTAGTAGCCTCATCACAGTCTCACTCAACAATGTGCTTCCATCGCTGTATGCTGAGCGTCGCCTGTCCGTAAAGCGTGAGGCCCGCAAGCGAGCAGCAGCACCTTGTCACGATCTCCCATCACGGTCTCCCATCACGGTAATTCTCCCTTGTTCTCCAGCCAACACGACACCACAGAGCAGCTTGGAGAGATAGAGAGGAGATTACCAAGATCTTCAACCACAGAGAACCCCAATAACGCACACCATGTCCGTCGAGCTTGACCCCAACACGCAGCTGGCATTTCACCGTAAGCAAGGCCCCGCGGACAGCCCACCTTCGAAAGAACAGGCGCAAGTGCTGACGTCGTGGTTCTTCTACCTGATATACGCATACTCAATGGTCAATGATCTATGATGTCTTATGCACAACGTTATAACAGGCCCTCTGACTCAACTCGTCAAGCGTACCCTCACCGTCACCAACAATAATTCACAGCCTGTCGCATTCAAGGTGAAAACGACAGCGCCTAAGCAATACTGCGTTCGACCTAACAGTGGCCGAATCGAGCCAAATGAGCGAGTCGAAGTTCAAGGTAGGTCTCGGAGATGTGGATCACCTCTCCCGTGCCTTTTGAAGCAATTGCTGACCGTCATTCCTGCTTTCTCTCCCTATCCGCGACCATCCCCTCATGACGCGCTGCTTTCGAATGAAATCACCATCCTGTCGCTACATTGCAAATATAATTCTGTTTCGTTACAGTTCTGCTACAACCTATGAAGGAGGAGCCTCCTGCGGGAACAAAATGCAAAGACAAGTTCCTTGTGCAATCCGCTATCATTACGCCAGATCGCGAAACCAAGACGCTTGCAGAGCTGGTGAGTCAGCCTTGTCTCCTGAATGTGCCTTTGCTCTGGTCTGTTGCGACGTCATACACCTAACGTACCGCTGTTATCTTCTCAGTGGTCTACTGTCGAAGCGGACGTCAAGTCAGGCAAAGAGGGTGTCATACACGAGCAAAAGATCAGATGCGCATATCTACCACCGGTATCTGAAGGAGGAGCCGACCAGACATACAATCAGTCCATTTCCGAAGGTCCAGATGCAAGCATGGCAACTGCTACTCCTTCCGCCTCTGGTTTCCTGAATGGAGCCACTCCGTCCCGCTTCGAGGATTCCCGTACTGCGCCATCGTCCGTCATCAGCAAGCAACCTGAAACAAGAAGCATCAACGGAGGCAGTGACGCTGGTCTACCTGAGGACGCGACTACCGTCGAAAAAGTCAAAGCTGCAGTACCTACAAATGTAGAGGAGGCGAAGGCTGCCGCCGCCAACGCCGCAAACGCCGTAACAGCAGCAGCAACTGGAGCAGCAGCCTCACTTGGCTTAACGAATGCTTCGTCCGGCGACTCAAGTGCACTGCAAAAACAGCTCGACGAAGCCAAGGCGGAAATCAAGCGCCTCACAGACTTGCTGAACTCAAAGGATGGAGAAGGTTTACGTCAACGAAACGTTGGCTCAAGCAATTTGTCAACGTCGTCCGCTAGCTCACCAGGTGCAGCAACAGCAACTATTTCACAAGACGGCATCCCATTGCCTATGGTCGGCGCTCTCTGCGCCGGTGTCTTCGTCTTCACATGGTGAGCTGGATATTTTCCTGTGCACCCTCGCTGCGTTCAATACGTTTCTGACTTACTGCTTCGACTGCCAGGCTCTTCTTTTAGACTAGATAAAAGTTAGTCCTCGGCAGAAGAGACTTCGGAGTTTAAAAGCGGCCTCCGTTGGACATAGCCGCCTCGAATCGCTGTCCAGCTGTCACCATCAATACTAAAGGCAAATTCCAAAATTATACGACGCCCGAGCCTCATCTGGACAGACTCTGGCGCCTTCCATCTCAACATTTCAGAAGGACCAGTCTACAATACCTCCGCGCCCACACCGCCCATACTGCACGCTACCACAACCCTCCCTTTGCCGTTTAGCCTGTTTTTTCCTGTCTTATATTGTCTTCTTTGTGTCGTACGAAAGATTTATATCAGTCATAAACGAATGAAATAATGATATCGCACTAGAATAGTCGGTTTCTTTGCGTGTTCTTCCCATTTGCATTAGTGGCGGAGATTTGCTTGGTCCGATAAGGCGCCACTGTGCCTCTTGCACCTTTGGTCTTGCACTTACCATTGAGCCGATCCAGGCGAGGTGGCTTTCAGAACTGCAATAGCTCATACGTGCTACAGAAGGGCTTTCTCTCACATCTCTCAACGCAGAATGGTTCGCTTCACTTACGCGGACCACGATGAGGTCGCCAACATTGTCAAGTCGGGCAAGGCAGGCAAAGACTGTGAGATCAAGACCTCTTGAAGCGACGATGGCCATGCGACTACAACTAGACACTGAAGCTCACTTGAACGTATAGTCCTTGTCGTAGATGTCAGAGACGTGAGAAGTGCCGCGATAGCCCACAAGCGCCGCATACTCTCGATTGACTTCGTTCCTTCATGATACAGGACGACTTTGTTGGAGGCAATATCACAGGAGCACGCAATGTGCCATCTGCAGAGTTCAAGTGAAGCAATTCTAATGACCAGCGGTATCGCATCTCTTCTGACATTGCTCACATCCTATCTCAGCGACCGCATAGAGGATCTGGTCAGTGAGACAGCAGACGGTGAGCAACACCTACCTTAGCAGAACGGCACTCGTGCTAATAACCGCAAGAGCTGATCCTCTTGCCTTCATCTCAGTCCCGAAAGTCATTGTAAGTCATCAGCTTTCAATCTTGTGACGCCGTATACCTGACCCGTGCATAATCCAGTTCCACTGCGCTCTGAGCCGTGAGTGTATAGCCCACTATGGGGTGACACGTGCACAATACCGACGGCTATGCTTCCGCTAATCTATAGAGGTGAGAGGACCCAAGATGGCAAGAATATATGCCGAAGCAGCCGAAAAACACGGTAAAAAGGTGGAGGTCGCCGTTGAGAAAGAAGTGGCTGCCAAAGACGATGCGGCCAGAGTTGAGGAGTCAAAGGAGACGGATGCAAAGTCTGATAAGCCAGAGCAAGAAGTCATTGTGTTGCGAGGAGGCTTCACTCGATGGTAAGTCACCTAGTGCCTGTACGACGAGGTTGCAATGTCACTGACACTGTTTGACTCGCAGGCAGGAGAAATACAAGGTAGGCCGCAGACCGAGGTGAGGATGTGTAACTGGGTACATCTGACACACACTCTGCAGAATGATCCACAACTTGTCGAGAACTGGAAAGCATCGATCTGGGCTTCGGCTTACGACTGATAATGTACTCGCTAGAGCCTCCTATCGCACTGTATTGCAAGGATCCTTGACAGCAAACGCAAGCAGGGTCACATCTGGCCGGCGAGGCTTCAGCTGCGCCAGATCAAACGCTGTATACACCTTGTCGAATGCAGTGAATACCAGATCACCTCAATCAGCAGCATTCTCTGGCACACCCCGCGACCAAACACTGATCATCAAGCCAGGAAGCGGCCTGACACTCGCTCCCTCGTTCTGACTCCCACCACTTAGCACACTCACACAATGTCATAGCTGGACACTCCAGAGTTTCAGCCCTCCCAGTAAAAGCTGGGACCAGCCTTTGGGAGGAGATGGCCGTGCCAACATATGCTTTGGGTCAGCTGCGTGGCAGCTACAGAGGTGTTGACATCGCTTCGCATAACGGTAGGTGCTGTCCCGCTCCGGTTGCGGCATGCAATCTGTCTGAATGCAATGCAACCGATGTCAGGGACTGGCTTAGGCGGCGGTATCATCCTTCTTTGGACACCTGGCGGAGACTTTGGAATCTGTGTTCTCACCAACACTGTCGGTAGCGTGTACCACGCGGGCATCTCCATTGCTCTGACCGCGCTGGACATGCACCTGGGCAGGCCTACTCTGAACTGGAATGCACGGTGAGGCTATTTCGCATCAGGCCCTGACTGTCGATAGGGAGAGACGACCACTGAGGCATGACAGTGCTCCATTAGGCTATCTGCACAGCCCTGGGCAGAGTCGAAAAGTTGCCAAGGGTCCCGGAAGCATCAGAGACGCCAGCCCCTTGGCCGACTTCTGAGTTATGCGGACAATACACGGCTGCATCGTATGGCAGCTGGGAGGTTATCGATCTTCTTGCAGCAACAAACCAAACACACCCTAACGAACTCACCTCGAAATTTATCGAAGGCTACCTCTCTTCCAAGCCATTCGGTAAGACACTGGATCGCACGCCGACGATGCTGGCAGTATGCCTAAATATGGTCCATGATGCGTACGAGCTGTACCATATCCGAGAAGGTTGCTACTTTGGCGTCCCTATACGCTTGGTGGAAGATACCGAGGGAGGCGGCACTGTACTCAAGGCGCCTGTCTGGGTGAGATCTTCAAGGTCCAGAGTCCTTGAAGTGGAGACATAGCTGACGATTTTTGTCTCCGCCTTGATGGCCGTATCTTGTGCAGACAAACTTCGGGGCAGCTTTCTGCGCGCGTTTCGAGTTTGGAAAGGACACCGCGCATCATGAAAACTTTTACATGGAGTACTTTACCATCTGGTCAGACGATAGCCATCAGAGTGGTCTTGGTAAAGGGACAGCTACTTTTGCCAAAATACGACAGGCATGAGCCAAGTATAGAATCGGCACGTCTCGTTCGGCACGAATACAGTCTTGTTCAGCCTCAGGAATGAAAGTTTGCGACAGATTAGAACGATTGTATAGGGTAGTGCCGGTATTATCACAACAATTGATGACTGCTTGGTTTCACATCACTTCAAATACAGTTGCGTCGCTGAGTAGCCTACTTAAAAAGCTGGTCTTGATATTGCTCCTTCCTTACGCGGTAGCGTGATGACTTCAGATTGCGCCAATCGTTCTTCCAGTTGCGCCGTCGTGAAGTTGTCAGAGTCGCCAGAGCCGATTGTCTCAAAGCCCACGATCCTAATGACAGAGAAGACGCAAGTCAGATGAAGCTTGTACGATGCGGCAACACCCCCAGGAGAGCAAGACAGCTTACTTGTCGCGTGTTATGCCGTCTACGAAAGTGATCACGCATGGCAGTACTTTGACTTCCAGTTTGACCACTAAGAACGGGACATTCGCGACGTCGACTTTGATGAAACGTGTCTTGTGGTATCTTGATGCGAGTTTCTAGTAGCCAGTATGTATAATTTCAGCTTGGGCATTGTCATGCATTAAGATGTACGAAGTGCACCGATCACGTACTTCGAGGTGCGAATCCATCACTTTACACCGGCGAAAGTCAGGGTGATAAAAGTGTATGATTGTGTTCTTTTGCTTTCTAAATGACATAAGTTGATGAATGTCAGTATGCGGAGCAGCTACAGACATCGCTGCCACGGAATATGTTATGCAGACGTTGCACAACTTACAGCGTCGCTTGAATAACATCCTTCTCGACTTTCAGTTCTATCAGTTGACCCAATCCGTCTTGTTGCTTGTCGCGCGTCTTTTCAAGCCTGGGAACAGCACATCAATAAGTTCAGCTCGCCATTGCTGGGTATATAGAGCCCGGTCGACTGCTAGTGGATCCGACACACTCTCGCTTCATCTCTTCGAGTCGTTTCTCGCGATAACCAGCCATGAAAGCGCCTTCACTCTCGATATCTTCCTCTAGCATGTCAAGCAATTCACTATCGCTGAGCTCGTCATCTTTATGTATCGGCATGGTCACTTTGAAGATTGATGCATGAACAAGGTACGGTTGCAGGCGTAAATTGGAGGTAAACCACGCGCGTCAACAAACTGAAGTGGCAAATTGAAATCAGAGTATTTCTCGCTCGAACGCTATACGATGCTGGAAGCTATATTACTGTCTTCTAGAAGTGAAGACCGACTAAGTGTCCGTTACATGATTCTAAACCGTGCTACATGCGAAAGTCCACCATCAATGGAGCCTCGAAAGAAACAAAACAAAACTATTCACAACTATCTCCCTACTAACTCTAATACATTTTCTCCTCTTTGTATCTAGTCTGCTTGCTACTGCTACTGTCACCGGCTGATATAGGTACATCTTGTAGATCCGTAAGCGAGAATGCTTTATCGTGTCCATTTGAGGCGCAAACTGATCCTCTAGAGCCTTGGTATGATCTTCCATTCTGTTGATGGTGCTGATTCACCTTCTTCGACGGTGTTGAGTGTAATAACGCCACATTTGACGATGTTCTACTGTCATATGACAGCCTTCTGTTGGGTGATTGCTCACTGACTGCGATTGCGGCACTGATTCCTCTTTCAACCATATCAGGAGGTGTAAGGTGTTGACTTGAAATTGTACTCCTGTTCAGTAGGCTTCTAGGTGTTCGAGGTGATGAGATCGTAGACCCAGAACTTGCAGCAGAATTAGCCAGTCCAACATTGATACCTAAGCTCATTGTACTACTTCTACTGTGTAAATGACCAGTAGTACCAGTAGAGATCGAATCAGAATCACGTTCCATTGATGTGAAGCTGTCGAATGTTGAACTCGATGATAAGACAGGTGAGTTATGAGCTGATGATAGACCTTGTGGTTGATTCTCAGAAGAAGAAGATGTAAACTTGAGTGATGTAGACGATGTGAGCGCGGGACTCTCGCGACCGTGTGCTGCTATTTGATCTTTCTTTCGCTGTTCTCGGTCTTTGATATAGGTGTATAGTGTTGATCCGAGTAGTATGAAGAGGATGCCAAAGCCTCGCCCGCTACAATCATTAAAACACAATGCATGTCAGTAAACTTGGTACTTGCCTAGAAGACAAATTCGGGAAATGAAAGGAGTGCTCACGCTGTAATGATATCCCCAAAAATCCATTTGCCTAAGAATGTCTGTATAACACCTCTAACAGCGGATGAAATCATATGCGTGACGGGACTCGTGACTTTGATGCTCAAGAATCCAGCAATACAGATGAGGAATCCAAATAGGCCTGTAATGGTAGCACCAAGCATGAAAGTCTTGAAAGGTATTCCTCCGATTGCTACCATTTCCATAACGGTAGTCCATTCTCCAGATACTACCACCAATGGCGCTAGTAGGATTGCGGATAGTAAATTGTTGTAATATACTAGATCCATAGTTGATCCTTTGACTACGTTGAGACTTTTCTTCACTACTATCGCATGTACGCTTGTTGTCAAACTTGAAAAGACACCTAGCACCGTCCCGACTGCGGAAGCGTTGATATGCTGACTTGACACGCCGAGGAAGAAACCTAGGCATACTACGCCTACGGAGATCAAGAGACCGGCTGATGATCTAGTTCCCAAGAGAAGAAAGGAGAAAAGAACGGTAAAGGGAAGTACTAGACCGCGCGCTACCTGATAGAATGAAGCATCGACGTATTGAAGGCAGTAGGTGTTGAAGATCAGGCCTGTGACGTTGATGCTGATGAGAGGGAGGAGACCTGTACATGTCGATAGCTGGACTTGAGGGATAGTGAAGTAGCCTGTACATGAACGGGGGTACCGATGTAATGTGTATAAGTGAGATAGATCCCTGGTGGCACGTGACTGGACATGGTTCTGTTCTCGACTTACCGAAGATGGCACTGATATGGAGAAGAACGACAGCTATGACGAGCTGTACCAGCAAGAAGAAGAGCGGTACTTGGACGCTATTGAGTACCCATTTGTTCGCCATGACCTGCAGAGTATACCATCAGCATACTTCCCTCCACTTATCGATGGCGAGGCTCTTTTCTCACCATGACTAACGCAGCTACTAGGTAGAAGAGAACAGTAGCTATGACTTTCGCACGACTTGCGGGTTGACCATTGTCCAACTGTCTGGAGGCAGCGACACCATCTCTACTCGATCCTGAAGAATGGTCTTTGATTTCCTTCAGCGGAGGAGGTGTTTTATGCAGTCTAGCAGGAACATGCCTAGACTGTTCGAAACCTCGAGGATTGGACTGCTGTTGCTGACTTGAATAGTAGTACTGATAATACTCTTCCTTCTCGTGCCATTTACGTTTCTCGCTGCTGTCCGGGAATGGAAGCGGTGATGGTAGTCTCGTCGGAGATCTTGATGGGCTGCGAGCCATGGTTTGAGAGATAGTGATATGGAATGAACGTGGGACGAAGCAGAGGGTCGAGCTTAGACGGAGCTAGATTGGCATTGATAGAGCACGAGTAGCTGTATTTAGACACCACTGCCCTTTGCTCTCCTCTCTCTGTTTCTGCAACCGATGTAAAGAATGTGCCTTTGACGCGTAAAATGGGATAGACGTGACTGACTTTTGCTGGATGGTAAAAGGAAGTGAGTGAGGTTCTCGCTTGAGGTAAAAGAGGGAGAGTGTACAGATATGACTTGTTGTAATGATAATGTAGGTAGCAGAACGAGATAAGACCAGAGCTTCTAGCATTCTTTTCGCATCGTTTAATGCGAGGTATGCCGGTTAAAAGGCTTGGAATGCAGGATGATGATCGACATTTACTCGAGTATTCTAAAGGACTGCCTCTTTGGGAGGGTGCATCTCGTATTCTTTACTGTCTTTGACGCTGGTGTCATTGCCGTGATGGACTACTGCTGCTGCTGCTGTGACAAGACCATCAGCCCTCATCGTCATACATGACATCGGACAGCGACCTAGCCGTTACACGTCCATCCGGATGGACAGCCATCAATTACACGGCATTCAGAACATCGCGTTGAGAGCGGAACAGTAGCAGTGAACTTGAATAGGACGTAGCTGGATCGAGGCATCAACCATGGCACACGCTCTACTGGCCATCTCACGGCCTTCCAAGCGTGCCGCCTCGCCATCAACCATGAGCACCGATGGATCGAGCCATCAGTCAACCACGACGAGCAATTCCAACAATAACAACAACAGCCAATCACTCAGTCTGCGGCATCAGTATAGCATTACGAGTGCAAGTACCTCCAGTACTTTGTATACCTGCAGCGAAGAGGATGAGGATGAGTTGAACGGCGAGTTGGATGGTCATGGTGATGCCGTTGTAAGCGCGTGCGAGGAGGTCATTCAAGATTCAAGACTCAACGGTGCTGGGCTACCTATACCATGGCATTCTGTGCATAGTCAAGAGAATAGTAACAACTCTACTTCGTCGGGTAGTAGCAGTAAGAAGAGCAAGGAAAAGGCTGCTAATCATGCGATGCGATTCAAGAGGAGAGGTGGATCATCAAGTAGGGCTAGCTTGACTACACTGGGAGAGGACTGGCTTCCTCGTCCTGCATCTGCATCTGCATCTGCATCTATACTAGTAGACTCACCTTCTAAAGCGACATCATCTCACGCATCAACTTCATCACCTACTAAAACGGTACTCCCTAGCTGTACTTGCCATCTGGAGAATGGATCGGATGACCCCTCAAACGAGGAAGAAGATGGCATTTCAGGAGAGTTAGGAGATCTGAGTATCGATGATCAGCTTGATAAGATGGTTAAGATGACGAGCGATCTATTGCGCATCTCAAAAGGTGTATTGACGAGCTCCAAGAGGGTATCAGTTACTAAAGCGTCTGAGTCTCAGGTAGGTTCGATACCACCCGTCACGTGTAGATGACCGTCCACTCTGTACTGAACCCATTCTCTTCCACGCATTGATCAGATTCAGTACAGCCATGAACACGCACTGCGCCAGCATCTCGAAAGTCTAGAAACGCAGGATCGTTTCATGCATTTCATATCGAATGAAGCACATTCAATCCTTATGTCGGCCGAAGATATCTACTCTCCTCTATCGTCAGGACAGTCATTACCTCAATCATATGCTCCTCCTCCGCTTGCAAGAGCTCGTCTCCGACCGCACTCTAGTAATGGGTCTATATCTGCGCCTGTTATTCGAGCAACTACGATGTATGTGAATGCTGAAATGGATGGTAGTGGTATAGCTAGCGGGAACGCAAATGCTCAGATAAGCGGCATTGTGAAACATGGTAATAGAGAGAGACATGCTAGCGTGACTAGTCACGCGACGGGGAGTAGCGGCCTCGGAAGCGTCAAGGAGGAAGTGGAGGCATTCGCGCAAGACGATACGAGAGCGAGCGCCGAATCAAATAAAGAAGTATCAATCACAACTTCTACACCAGCCCACGCAAACACGAACGCTTCCAAGGCAATCTCACGGAAGCCATCACAGCTCTCCGATATCTCTATCTCTTCTTCGAATGGATTACTCGGCTCTGTATCGGCGGTGAACAAGTCCACACAAGGTCAACCCTCATCAGCAACAATGAACACGGGCGCAGAAGGATCATCAAGTGTCCTCTCGCCTACTCTTTCTCAAGCTACCACTACCTCTTCTTCTACTCCTTCTTCAACTTTCTTCTCTTCTTTCTGGTCAAGATCCACCAATGTCAGCTCCTCTTCTTCCATTGCATCATCTTCAAATACCCCAAATACAACGATGGAAGCTTCACCTTCTTTGAGTCGCTTCTTGGCTAGAAAGAGCGCTCCTCCTATGCCACCTCTGCAGCCTACACCTAATGCGCAAGAAGGGAAGAAGGATGCCAGAGGTATGCTGAGTGCGCTTGCTGCTTCGTCGCCGCCTCTACCGCCGCACGCAGCTGAAGCCGACAAACCAAGTCTCTCTCCACCACCGCAAGAGACTGCATACTCAAGCACGTTAGTACCACCTCTGTCACCTACAATATCAACAAGCTCGACGGCTCCTTCATCCTCTATGTCGCAAAGTCAGCAAGGATTTGAATCTCGTTCACCGCCTCAAATGCCCGCCTCGTCGTCGTCAACAGCTGCACTGGCTCAATTGTCGGCGATTCATTCCAGTCCTCACTTGACAGTCTCATCGCGACCTCGTCATAGAGCATCACTTTCGGAGAGTCTACTAAGAGCTTCCTGGAGTGGAAGTAATCTGAAGAGTGATGCTGTTGCTTCGTCGACCGGCGCTTCGAAGAACGCTTCGTCAGCCAAGCCGGGCGAGAAGAGTCACAAACGATCGAGGCACTCCACTAGTCCGGCTGTACAATATGCATTGAAGAGATGAGACTGTCTCGGCCGAGACCGGACTTGAGACGTTTTCCCCAGTATTTGCATTCTCAACCTGCGAGGACCTAAGCTCCTACCCTACAGATCGTTGCCATTCAAAGCCTCAATGGCATTCTGTAGTCAGTCAAGATACCGCTCATTCAATGCAATTCAGTTCATTCCGATGTCGCATTCAAGCAAGCTCATACCAGGGTCATGCGCCTGTTGTTTCCGAAGCGGCAGTCGTAGTCAAGTCAACCATGTGTTCCCGAAGGGGAAAAATTGTCGTTGTGAACAAGTAAAGAAACCAACCCATCGGAAGATGAAACGCGTCGTGCAGTGCATCAGGTTTTCAATTTGAGGTCCTAGGTATCTCCGGTCTACCCGGATTTCCTTCTCATTTACTTCGAAGGCGAAATTGGAGGCCGGCCGGTTTGGCACTAATTGAGATGGACTGGGCTTTACTGAAGGAAGCGGCCATTCAACGGTGCGAGCATCATGACTGATCAGACCTTAGGATTTGTTGCCCTTCTTTTTTTTCCATCTTTCTCTTCTTATAGCATCCGCAGTCGCGATATGGCATCATCTTCAACTTCTGCAGCAACGAGGTTGCATCAAAGCAATTCTCACAAAGGTTCGACGCTCTTACGCACATCGATGCTATTCTCCCTTGATTGGCGCGCAAACATGGAATCGATTACCACCTGGAACCAACGACTTCAAATTTCCTCGCAAGAGTCGGCACAATGTCTCTGGTCCTCCTAATTACCTTGGAGATAAGATACCTACGCCATATGGCGACGACGCAAGATCCTTCAAGCATCTTATTGGCAAGCAAGGGAAGCCATTTTCTATTGACAGTGCCGGCTCGTACCCGAAATCTAGGTACTCCACAACAGGCCTTTCAGGCTGATCGCGGCATCGGCCAGTCTGCCATAACGTGCAGATGAATCTTATCCGACCAATAACACTGAACCGACTAGCGAAGCAGAACTGGCTGAGATCTCGGCGTATCGCGAACGGCTGTTCAGGACAGGCTTCGAGGGAGCACGGGAGGAAAACATGCCTGAAACACTAAAACGTCTAGGCCTATCTAATAGCACTTGCGTCAAGTCAAATGGCTGCGAGTTATTATCGAGTAAGCCGAAATTGGCGTTCTCTTTACTGCTGCTGATCTTCTCTTGTCTGCGCGCCGTCAGTGAAGCGCACAACATCCGAAACAGACTTACTAGAAACAGTCGCGGTCTGTTTTCTAGATGCTGAGCATCGCTGGTGTCTTACCGGAACTCCAGTGTTCAATACTTTATCAGACTTCTTCTCCCTCTTGCGGTTGTTGAGAATACCGCGTGATCTGCTTATCAAATTTCTTGCATGCCGTAGGAGCACCACTAATGCCTTGCCATAAGAACGTGATATAGCTTGGGACAAAGTAAGCGCAGCTTGTGTGGTAATGGGTCATTCGCTGATAGAAAGCCTGCATCCTGCAGGACGACTTCAAAGTCTTCAGTGAAAGAATCGAACAGCATGAAAAGACCAGACCCTCTCTTGCTACGCAAACCGTCAAAGGGTTACTGAAGCCATGTATGCTTCGAAGAACGAGAGAGTCTACAATATATGTCAAGGCATTGATCGATCTGTTAGTCTACGGGAGTCCATTATACCGGCCATCGCTAAGTTCGAATCTCACAGACGGACCATTGTTGTTCGAGAACAGCTTGTGACGCTGAATCCTACGGAAGCAGCACTTTACCAGTTAGGTCCGGTTTGTCCTTTTATTGCCCTGTCTTGACACCTTCCCGTTACCCAGGTCAATAGAGAGAGAGCTGCACAGAATGAACTGATTGGTATGGAGGATGTAAGCTCTCGCGTCTACAGCCGTGTTTGCCGCACGTCAACTAACTTCGGACCCAACACGCAGGAGCGTGGATCCAAAACGGTGAGCTCTAGATGGATGCTCCTTCGCCAAGGACAGCCGAACCGCCGCACTCCCTGTTTAAATATTTGTGAGACTAGAGGTACATGTACCTTCTTGAGCGTATCGGAAGGCTGAAGCAATGGTGCGATCAAAGGTGGTATATGCACTAACGATGCGAGAGCCCAATGCCTAGCTTATCGGTCTTCACAACGCAGTGCAACACATTGCGGACTTCTGCCAATTGACAAAGCAGACTCGGACGGGAAGTACTCGTGGAAACCGACCAATCCGAAGCCACCTCTAAATTTCTTGCATTGGCCGAGATTATCCAATCAAAAGCCAAAGGTACGAGAATCATTGTCGCGTCTCAATGGGTGGAGCTCCTGGAACTTGCGAAGATCTATCTTCAATCAACCCTGGGCATACAATGCGCAAGTTACACCTTGAAGCAAAGTGCGCATGAAAAATACAAGTCCATGGAACGCTTCAAGCAAGAGTACGGCATCGAATGCTTGCTACTCAGCATATACGCCGGAGGTGCAGGGTTGAATATAACGGCAGCGAAGCAGATGGTCATCATGGACCTAGCCTAGAACTTGGCCAGGGAACAGCAGTGTATTGGAAGAATCTACCGATATGGTCAATCGCGTGATGCAGAAGTCACTCGCCTAACCGTAGCTGGCACAGTCGAGGATCGAATACTTGAACTTCAACGAGGAAAGCAAAGACTGTCGGACGAAGTCCTGTTTTATCAAGTCGGCTCTGGTGGAGATTGGGCGAAGAAGAAGCTAGGTCTTGAGCAGATGACATTCTTGTTCAACTTGACGAAATATGGCAAGCGGAAGGACTGATTCATAGCTCTTCTATGAGCGCGTGAGAACTCTTCGCAAATGGACTGAAGATGCATTAGGCGGTTGTACTTTTACTGTTACTATTACATATAGCCGAGTTGTAAGCTACCGTTTGCAATACACCCTACTGCCTCTATTATATGCTTTTGTGCAGCTTGCGCATGGAAGAGGGAATATGGCAACACGTGACTTACATGAAATGCGTCGCATCGCAACTTCAGGCGCTGAGCAGAGAGTATGCTGATGCCGTTAAGTAGGCGGATCGATGCATTCACCGATGTGCCAGCTAGCTGTCATTTCTTTTTGAGTATGTGTGCTTGTGCTCGATGCTTGTTGCCACACACAAAAGCCCAGTGACAGCGCGAGGTTGGGCCGCTTTGATCAGAGACGCTGAAAGACCCTCCATTTTCGACGCGTGTCAGCAGCACTACCGGAGGCGAGAGCAGTCAAACTTGCATCAGCACGACATCACACTCTCTCGAATTCTGCAAGACCTTCAGGAACTGCGCCCCTCGCTTCTTCAGGCTGGACCTGCACTGGGCTTGCTGGACGAGCCGGCCACATTTGACTGCAAAAGTAGGACTGGATAGATAGGAACAGACTGGAAAGCTTGCGACATCGTATGCATAGAAATCAAGTGGTCGATAAGCACCCTCTACCCGGTCAATCCCTGCCTAGACCGCGCCGGAAGACCTGCAACGCCTCATCTCCAACTGCGTCAACGCGTTGCTAGACCAGCAAGTTATCGAGATTGTACACAAGGGAGACAGCGACTTCAGCAACAGCAGGGTAGTGTTAGAGCACATAGTTCGTATCCTCAACTCCTACATACATCAATCATCTGCACATATCAGCCAGTCATAAGTTGAAACAGCCTGCGGCCATCTCAGCACCAGGCCGCAGCTGCTGACCACCCAGTGAATACGACACTATGTGTTGTAGGAGTGCTAAGTGGAAGAGAGAGGTGGTACAGGATCACAAGGTGCGTGACCCTTCCTCAAGACCAATCTTTACACGCGTTTTGCTGCTCGTCGCTTACTTACCTTTGATCACGTCGCCCAGTTTGACTTTGTTGACGTCCGTGAATATCGTGTCACTGGGTTCTTTACTCGCTTGAGGTGAGTTCACTATGCCGCTGGAGTCACTCCAATGCGAACAAGTACTGATAGTATGATTTCTTGCAGATATGCCTTCGTCTACATCTTCCTCATCAAGTCTGTCCTGGTCTATCTCTCCGACATCTACACCGTAGTTGCCATGTTGGCGAATAACTACTGGGCAGGCAACATTTTATCAGAATCAGACTCGAGCAACACAATCAAAGTGCCATTCACAATTGGTAAATGGATCTTCTTGGGATGTATCATCTTTTCATTCTTGTTATTAGCTTGGGAGAGCAGGAAAGCGAGGATGATCATCAGATCAAGAGATATCAGTTATGCTTTCACGAACATCATGGCGAACAACTACTACTCCCTCAAATCTTATGATCATTTCTGCTTCTTCTCGCAAATCAATAATTCGAAGAAAAAGAAGGATGAGTTTGCGTTCTTCGTCTTTTTCACCTTCAAAGGTGAGTACCGGTTCTAACTGTTTGGCATTGAAATGTTCTTACTGACATTAGCGAACCTCTTTCTGCGATACTTCAGGCTGGAAACGACTGCTTCTCGCCGATGCACCTCGTCAAGTCATCAACGCCTTAACATTATACTCCTTCGGCAAAGCCTTCAATTTCACGACCGATCTATCGAAGTACTACAATAACGAAGATGGCAGCTTCTCTTTCATTCGAGCTGGTATCCTGTGTACTATGATCTTCACTGTCGTAGTCTGGGCTGGATCTGCTATCTTGCTGACAGTAGCGGCGATCATGTATGTTCCGCTACTGTGCTACATCCAAGGTAATCTAAAGGAGTATTGCTGTCACAAGATCGACAAGAGGTAAGCTTGCGATTCGAGCCTCAAATCATTAGAAAAGTCTTTGCTGATCGTTTACTACGGTACCAGAATCGAAGAACTCATGAAACGGAAAACAAAGAAAAGATTAGCGAGAGAAGCGGAATATGCGAAAAGAGAAGCAGCTGGAGATTATCGGCATTTGCAAGACAAGAAAGGTCGTTTCAAAGATGGACAAGCGCCTTTGCCTCAGCCTACACTACCTACTATCGATCTGAAAGACGACGAGCTGTACGGAGAAGGAAAGTCTGAAGTTGGCTCGATGAGCAAGCGTGCGAACAGTCAGAAAAGCGCAGGTACTATGGGGTACGGTTATGGATACCCTCCTGCTCCTTCGTTGAGCGACTTGTCCTATGGTGGAGGAAAAGGTTATAATGACCCATATGGCCAATATCCCCGCTATCAGCTATCAGACGGAGCGCCGCAAGACTCACAACACTCGCTTGCCAGCTACGGACAGCCATATCCGTACCCTTCGCAGACAAGTCTCAATATGCTCAACAATGACTCTATGGTCTCCTTCAATGATGATAAGATGTCTGTTCGTTCGAGAGACCCCTTAGTTGCCCGCAACAATAGCAGGAGTGGCGGGGGAGATATCGGGGATACAAGCCAGCTCTCATTGAATGAAGCTCCTTCGTATCATACGCATCCAGATGAGGATAACTATGGCTACGCTCAGTCGATCGGAGGCGGAGTCAATAGTGCGAACCCGTCGAATACGTATGGCGCGTATGAGCCACGGACGCGCTCCCCGCCGTATCACCAGCAGCAGCAACGGCACTATGATCCGGATCGCCAGCATCCATATACTGATCCGCCATACGTGCTTGATGACTTGGATTTTGACAATGATCCATATGCACATCAACAGCAGCAGCAGCAATACGATCCAGCCTATGCTTACCAGCAACAGCCAAGCGGCCAGGGCTCTGATCAATATCCTCCATACATACAGCAATATAGGACCGAAAGTCCACATCAGCAGTCATATCAACAGCATGATGACCGATCCAGAGATTTAGCACCTGCATCTCATCATGATATACAGCAGCGGTATCAGCAGCAATCACAACCCCACCAGCAACAAGGGAACTCCACTGCCAGGGGAGTATCAGTAGCTGGCCGGAGTGATGTGACGACAATGTACTTTATGGACGATAGAGATAGGCAATCGATGGCGGACTCGCATATAGGCGCTTTCGACCTCGACGATTATGCGCGTCAAAGTGTGATACCATCTTCTTTACGTGGGTCGACAGTGTGGGGAGGTGCCAATGCAGGTACCGGAGGCGGCCACGGGAACCATCAAAGTTATGCTCTGCAACGGAGAGGCAGCAATCTGGAGTACCTGCAAGAGGAGAACGAAGAGGACCTCCGTGAAGACGATGATGCAAGTCGGTATCGAAACGGCACGAAAAAAAGTCATCAGCAAGACTGGCGGCGGTGACCGTCCGCTTTGCCGTGTACACTCTCCTCGCGGTAGACTGTACTTGTTTCCACTTAGCAGTAGGAGTAATTAGTTGGCTTGGCTTTACGTATCACAATGTACCCTTATAGTTCGCTTCTAGCAGTCGCACCATGTGTACTTTAGCGATAACATCAGTGATCATCTGAGTAATTTTGTGTTTTCCGTCGCATAGCAATCAAACATGCAAAGTATGCCCGAATCAAAGAAGAAGATGGGAGCTATGTTATGCTAGCTTGATCATACTGATAACGGAGTACAGCCGAAGCGTAAAGCTTCCGGATCCATTTATTGAGCTTTCAAACTCCAAGAAGCAATTTCATGTTCTCGATGTCAGTTCCCTCGAGCCAGGAAATGAAGGCTTCATAAAACTTGTCGTGTTCTTCGCCTTCATTCTGCGGCAGGTCCATCTTGATTTTGTATGCTGCAGATTGTCCATAGGCCAGGTAGCCTGAGATGAAAGGAGCCAGTCAGAATACGGTAGTGGGTCCAACTTATGATGATGACTCACGATAACCAGCTGGGAAAGACTGCAATTTCGCCTCATCGAATTTAGGTACTTTCCTTGGATCCACTGGAATAGCTTTATCCTTCTCGTAGAAACCCTTGAAGAAATGATTCTTCCATTCTCCATTGTGCTTCTCCATGAAGAAACAAAGTCTGCAATCTGCTTCGATGTCAACCTCGCATTTCTCGCCCTCTGTCGTGCTATCCATGATGAAACGCTGGGTGATTGTGCTGTAAGAGAAGGCCATATCAGCTTGAGATCTCGTGCAACCTCTTTTGTGGAATCAGCTTACGCCTTCAATTTTCCGAGGGCGCGCTTTCCGGCATAAGGACCGGACACTGCGATATCTACGGTACCTCCATTGACGCGATGAGCTATCTTAACGCCTTTTGAGAAGCCAATTTCGGAAATCTGGTAGTGCTAGTCAGTCAAGAACCTAGTGGCAAGAAGGATATGTAATCTTTACCTTGATGAATTCGTCAATGGGAACTCCTCCTGACCAGGTAGTAAACACAAAAGCATCCTTCTCGGCAAAGAGAGCCCTCATTTTGGTCCATTCACACGCGTCTCGATGAGCGGGGAAACCCTCCATAAGTTCACGACACTTCCATCGTTCGAGAGCATCGTCATTCGTTCCATTCAGCGAGGTCGACAGCGACAGAGGCGGAAGAGCTGGCTGTAAATCAGGATGGTCATTTTCCAGACGACACGTGAGAAAGAAGCAGGGAGATCAGTATATCCTGCGGGCTGGTGCGTGTTTGAGGAATAGCAGGGTGGAGAATGGGACGTACCTCGGCACCGAGTGGAAGAGGCATCCTGAAGTCTAAGTAGCAGTATCAATAGGGAGTGTTGAGGTGAAGGCAGGGAGCGAGCTTTGATGTTGTCGAATTGTAGATGCAAAACCTAGGAAGCGACCGGCACCAGCAAGCCGAGGTGGCGGAAGGTCGATCGTTTTATCCAGCGGTATCCTTAGCCGCTTCCTCCGCTTGTGCAGGTACTTGTGACAATGCTACTATTCTTAAATTTCTATCTGCTCCCCATTCCGGGGGGATCTTGTTAGGCAAATCTGCTTGGACTGGCTATGGCGCCGATTCAGAGCTATAGCGGGGCAACGGCTCAAGGCAGACCCATGTAAATCAACGTGTCGTAAACCTCTACTCACCATCCAGGAATAGGCCATATTACTGTGAAGTCACACAACAGAACTCCTATGCACAGGCTACAATGTATGGGTCGGAAAGTCCATTCTGTCTAGGCAGAGGCTGAAACTGCAGCACTTGCAGATTCGCCTTTGATAGTCTCAGCGTAGTTGAGCTGGCCTGAGTTTTCGTACTGTGCTCAAGCGGAGAACAAATCAGCTCCATTCGTTATTCCAAGCTGGTTTGTTGGCTAAAACTCACCTCGTACATGTCCAGTGCCACCTCGCATGATTCCCTTACGACTCTGGGTCCCTTCGTAGCGAATTCTCTCAATGTCTGTAGTACATCGTCCGTAGCTATCGATCCGAGTGCTTCAGCAGCTTCGTGTCTGACCATTTCATCCTCTTTCTCGTCTTCAAGTACCTCAATAAGCGAAGGGACGGAATGTTCACTGCTCAATTGACCGAAGATATACGCAATTTCATGTCTGAATAGAGCACTTGTATCTTTGAACCCTGATGCTAGTGCCAGGACTGCTTCTTTGTTCTCAGGTCCAATGTTTCGTAATGCGAACATGGCGCGATAACGCTCGAAGAGGGATTTGGAGGGATCCATGAGAATCGACTGTAGTTCGGGAATGGGGATGTCTGTTGATGGATGGGGGGAGGAAGAGGTGTCGTGCATTGAACTTGGCTTCATGGCTGACTTGGTAGAGGAAGACGCGAGTGTCATGGCGGGTGCCGGGTCGATGGAATCATATGGACTTCGCGATGTAGATGGAGCAGAGGAGGAAGAGGATGTAGACGAGCGTGCAGCTTGGTCGTGCTTGATCTTGTCAAGGGCGATTTCGCATGTCTCGACGACACTGATGTTCTCGCCTGGCTTGTTGAGGTATTCCTCTAGTATAGGGATGGAAGCAACATTGGAGATGGCTCCCATAGCTTCAGCGGCCTGAGGAAAAGACGAAACATCAACTGAAGAACATGGAGCGCAGCGTAGTGTGAATACACACCTCATGTCTGACCATAGGATGCTGGTTCTCGTCCCTCAATACGGACTCTAGTACTGGTAGCGCATAAGCGTCGTCGATTTGGCCTAGGCAGTAAGCCAGTTCGTGACCAAGAAGAGCAGACGAGTCCTTGAAGCCTGCAAAGACAGAACATTCGAGCGGTGTTGCAGATTGACACATGGAACCAAAATGGTGGCGTGCGTATCAGATCAGATCATGCGTTGTCACCGCGGGAGAAGGGGGGCATTCAAAAGCAACAATCAGCATATCATTGAAGCAGAATAACGAAAGATAACCAGACTTACCCTGTCCAATGATATCAATAGCCCGTCTAGTCTTCAAATTCCTCAATGTGAAAAGAGCCCTGAACCGCTTAGCGAGTGGAACGTCGCCTGAGGTGTTGAGCAGCGTAGCTTCGAGTGTTTGATATTCCTCCTCGGAGGCTGAAAGAGCAGCTAGAGAGGGCATGCTGTATGATCTCGAGTAGGTCTACAGGTGTTCAAGTATGCGATCTCGATGATCCAGTGTCTTGCTGTTCGATAAAATGCAAAGTGTCACGCTCCACCGAGCTTTGGAAAAATCCTGATTCTCGATCACCATTTGCTGGAGAACCTCTTTGCAAAATTGACACTTTCTAGTGTAGCTTAACGTGGACATCGTTGGTAGATAATACATCAGACACTCACATCTTACCCTTTAAATACCTTGCATAGCCTTCCTCTCGCTCTGCCGCCATGCCTAGATCAAGTGAGTGGTCAGAAAGCGCTCTCATGCGAAGAACAATTCTCGTGCTGATCTCTTCGCATATCTACACAACCTCCTGACACGCTCGCTACAACCGAATGACGCGCTTGCATCCTACATCAACACTCAACTGAACGATTTGCCTACTGTCGCCGCACATAATATAAAATAGAACGCTCCCAGGTCGTCGCTTTGACGCAGACTACAAAAAAAGCCACAAGAGAGCAGAAAGCTGGAATTATTGACAGGGTCAGCTTTATTACCTTACTGTTCTGACAGACTATCTGTAGAGGACTGCGGAAGCATCGTGGTGGAGCGCACTTTGCTGATACATTGCATTATATTCATCACATTTGACTCGCCACAAATCTGTACACATCGATTCTCTACCATGTCGAAACACCGCTCTCAATCGTGGTTCTGCTCTACACGGACATTTCCTCTCTATCAACAATACTACGGTCAAATGAACAGGTCCATGAGCACTGCGAACAATACAAATATGTCTGGGTCTTCCGAGTCGATAACATGCGAAATAAGTACCTACAAGAAGCTCGTGATTACTGGAAGGGATCAAAGTACGTTTCCTTCTTCCATTTTTGAAACTTGTATTATTCATCTGACCTGACTTCTCCCTCTTTCATATTTGTGCGCTCTTACCACAGAATCCTATTAGGCCGCAATTCAGTCATTCGAAAAGCATTGGGATCCACGCCTGAATCTGAGCATTTACCGAATACATCCAAGATTGCAGCTGCATTAGAAGGCGATGTCGGTCTGCTCTTCACTGATGAAGAGCAAAACGTAGTTGAAGAATGGTTCGAGAGCTTCAAGAGACCTGATTTCGCTAGAGCTGGAAATATCGCACTGGAAGGATTTACAGTACCACAGGGTAGGGCACGCAGCATTGATGCTTCTTTGCTCTGATCACGGTCATTGTTCTTTTGAACGGAGACTGATGATTTGCTAATGTCTATGTCTATACAGGCCCAATCATGATTAACGACGAAGTAGCGCCACATTCAATGGAGCCACAATTTAGAAGATTAGGAATGCCAACTTCGCTAGTCAAAGGTGTTCCAACATTAAAAGATGGTGACTTTGTCATTTGCAAAGAAGGAGATAAATTGAAGGTTGATCAAGCTCATTTATTGAAGTTGTTCGGTAAACCAATGGCTATTGTAAGTTACCCGTACATGCTGACCTGCTTGACACTACGAGAGGATGTCATCTGTAAAAGTTAGGAGAATCATGCTGATGCCTTTCTTTGCACAGTTCCATATCGTTCCCTTCATCTGCTTAGACTTGAAGGAAGGCAAGATGATCAAGGAGTAAAGTTTGTCTAACACATTCTGTATGCTATAATTGGTATAACCCGCTTCTACACGCTTGGGGCCATGCCTGCCTTTCGTCGTCTGTGGGAGGGGTGACTCGACATGTTGTTATAGTAATCAGCAATGGCTGTCCAGCTTAAGACCTGGCATGATCTCACTGAGATACGATAGCTATTGACCACTCCCGAGGGTGGGCACATTTTGCGTTTGCCCCTATATCTCGCCTCGTCGCATACTCACACTTGTAGTAACATTACGGTAGCAGTAAAGGCTTTGCTTTTCAAGTTTCAGGATCTAGTAGGACTGCCATACGCATCTGTGAATGGCACCAGAAGGTCGTGCCCGTAACTGCTATTCAGATGGGACAGTCACGGCTGCAGTACGACTAACAGTGATACACTCGGAACGACTTAGCAGGTGCGTCGCAGGTTCGTCTTAGTAGGTACGGTATCTTCTATTGACGCAAGGACGACGGATGCTCCTAGAATGAACATGATGCGCGGCGCGTAGATTTCTGAGGATGGTGCGAAGCGATACAGAAGCTCGACTGGGGCGCTCAAGGCATATAGTATAGTGCCGGATCAACGCTCTCCTCTTGCAGTGAACACGAGGGAGCGAAAAGTGAGTAGTATGACAGAAAGATCAATTCGTATGAGAGGTGGGACATGCATATCTGAGTTTAGTTGCTCATGTCAGCAGCTGACATGCCTTCGATCGTGCTCTGCAGAGTTTCGCCGGAAGCAGAAAGTGTGCACTGAGGATCGATGTGAGCGAGCGAGCCATTGAGGCATGCGAGAAATAGGCGCTAAAGTTAAGGAGGGATAAACAAGGCCACGAGGGAAGTGACTGATTGACAGACAAGTTAGGTGTTGCGTGGTGAACGTGAACCACAGTGTACGAATGCATACCTCCTTGTAGTTTGTATGTTCTGTGCCGTAATGCAGTGCCTGCCCGCTGCCGCTATATAAAACCATCTATCGGTAGAGCATCACCTACAAGACGCAGCCTGTAACGTGCATTGTTACGCTTAAGTGAGCAAGATTCCAGAGATTTGCAGTCAGACTAGTGGATCCCCCGGGAACAGGAAAGCCGGGCAGAGCATAATAAGGTGAAGAACAGCAGGACACGACAGCGACCAAGGTTAAGAGCATCTTGCATGGCTCCTGGTACATAGTGCAGAGAGACAGTGCAGTGCAGTGCGGATTGGGAAGCAGTGTCGCGCGCACATAGACGGCGATAGCGAGAGAGAGAGAGAAACAGAGACAGAGAGCTGGAGGAAGCGAACAGTCATCAGGAATTGAAGGGAAGGATAGAAAGGCGTGAGTGGTAGCATAGCAGACAGTTGAAGGGAGAGAGGCGAAGACCTTCACTAACGTCCTGATCATCTTCACCTTCTCTACCTTCGAATCCGCCTTTCTTCTCTCCATCGCTCCCTCCCTGCTTTCTTCTTCTGCGACACCAACGGGCGACTATGCCATCCATCCATCATGGGACTGTCCAATGACACCGACAACGACCCACTACACGACGATGAACACCTCTACTCTCGGCGTGCCTCTGCGCATACCCTCTACTCGACGACCGCTTCTTCCGGCCGTTCCTCTCCCACCTTTTCGCGTCGTGGCTCATTGACAAGACTACCACCACTGCACACCACGGGATCTCTCCCTCGAATGCGCACACATACCCTACTCCGCGGCGTCTCTGACAATGGATACGACGATGATGAAACCGCTGCTTCGTATCGAATACCTTCAACCCGTGCAACGCATCCTGCGGCAATGCCATCTGGGCCCCTCAATTTCGACGGCATCATCAAACAACCCTCTCGCTATCCATATGCGCGCTCACACCATCATCACCCATACGCTCATTACTCGCACTCCCACGATGGTGGTCCTCCACCTCCTGGCCATCCTTACTACTCTCAGAAAAGACACTCTTTCGCCGCTTTGCGGACGACTGCATCGCGATCATCGTTATCGTCAAATAGTCACAATATGGCAGCAATGACAGCGTCGAACATTGGGATTGTAGGGAATGGCGTTGAACCCTCGTTACCTCTCGTGAGACTACCCTCCATAGATCAAGGTCTTCCTCCCTTTCCAGGCGACTCTTCAGGAATGGTGAGCTTTCTTGTCAGAATCCCCGCCTTGGTCTTTCTCTTCCTTCTCGAATGCACGTGCGAAATCTTCTCGATGTACGGATGCAGACCGACGCCTTCCTTCATTAGCCCAATGCACCTCACTTAGCACCTCCATCTCATGCTGACGTTCATGCTTATCCTCGTGTGCCCGCTCCGTCCCAATCTTACGACTGGTCCCCGTATCCCATTCATTGCGAACAATGTAGATCCTACCTATTCGAAGAGGCAGCCTGACAGATCCTCTCTTACACGCACACAACCCTTCTCCCTCTTCGAACGCTCTAGCTGGTTCAAGCGGTACTTCACCTTTCCCCTTAGGCGGCCTCAGCGGGCAAAGTTCACTTTCGCCAGTGTCTGCTAGCGCATATAAGCTCAATAGCTATCCTCCATCTTCATATGACAACCCAACGAGGCGAGCAAATGATAACGAGAACAATACATATAGCTACCCATCACCCGCATCCGTCAATACGCCATCTACCGCAACGAAGGATGGATTACCGATTTTCGGGAAAACGACCAAAACCTTGTTCCCTCAGCAGCATGGATCTTCACTATCTCCTGCTGCTACTGGCAGTAACGGTAATGAACTGCCACAAGCTGGTACAAGCGCTACTAATGTTGTCACCGCGCACCCGGCAGGGTCGGGAACAGCCTCGATGCTGGGTACCAAGAGGAAATTGGAGCCTCTTTCCGAAGCTGAGTTCGGAAATGGTACAGGCGGAGCCGACTACTTCACACCCGAAGCACCAGTGTTAGGCAGCACGGTACAACCGTCAGGACCAGTCTCGACATCATCATCATCGAACTTAACTGCTAAGCGAAGAGCAAGTCAGACGTTCATCAATACTGCGAACATTTCAAGAGGAGAACAGCAGGGTCAACTGCCGACTCCTGCATCTTTAAATAGCGCAGGGAGCGCTTCTGCTAGTTCTAGTGAAAGAAGGAGTTCCAATGACTCGAGTGAGGCAGGTCTGCCTGGCGCAAATATGGTGACTGGCAAGACGACAACGGGAAGAGCTGGAGGACCGAGCTATACTACGTCAATGCTGCCGATGAGCATACAAGAAGAGGGTGCGCATCAGGCTACTTCGCGCTACGCCAACATAACGCCAAGACAGCATGAAAATATCGCCCATCCCCGGGAGGTAGAGGCTGACACAAAAGCCGGCTATGCTTTCCCAATGTCAAGACATTCTGTAGACGGTGAGGTCAATGTCGACACAAGAATGTCACCTTCGACGCAGATGTCGGGTGTACCTCGTCAAGCCTCGACATCAGCTGCATACTACGAGTCGCAGCCTTCATACTCTGATCGTGGCTATTCGCCTCTTCCTCCTTCCTCATCTGCAACCTTACATCACGTACCCCCGTACGCTGGCTCACCTGGTTCGGCGATGCAGAATCGCATATCACCTCAAGGCTCAGCACTGCCGCCTGATCTGCGCTCGAAAGCTACCACTGTATTCGGGGGTACAGGCGGAGTCCGACCTTCTTATACGTCCAATGGGGTGCCGGTCGGTGTATCGTCCGGAACGAGTGGGAAGATTGATAACTTGAAGCTGCCACCTCATGGAGCAGGAGGACAACTCCGTCATTCTGGTCAGCCGATGTACAACGGTCCCAGCACAAGTACGAAAGCAGGTTTCGCACCTGGTCCTTCGGCTTTATCAGCGCATCAACAGCAACAAATGACGACTTCATCGTTACCCTATGCTAGGTCACCAGCCCTGAAGGTATCGCATAAGATAGCAGAGCGTAAGAGGCGTAAAGAGATGAAGGAGCTGTTCGACGAATTGCGAGACTGCATACCCTCTATGAATGCCAGCGGTACAGCCGCTACAACACCCACAGTCATCGATGGCATTCCTATCTCCACTCCTGCACCACCTCAACCTCATCCTACAGACGTAGGAGGAAGAGGAATCAAATCGAGTAAATGGGAAGTCTTGGCTAAAGCAGTCGAATATATTAATAAGCTACAATACGAGAACTCGGAATTGAGCAATACGGTACTCGAACTGCAGAGGCTTAATCAGGCTTTTCAAGATGAACTGAGTCTCGTCAAGAACGGAGCAAATCTGGGCGACGGAGGATTCGGAAGTTCTGGCACAGGAATGAATGGAGATGGTTCAGTGCCCTATCATCAGGATTCTCAGCTCTATCCTCACCAGCAACCACATCCTCAGGCTGCTTCAGCATCCTATAACGGGCAGCAACAACCTTCCGCTCATCCCTCACCTTCGCCTGTCAGCGTGCAGTCCATGCCTCCATTGACACATCATTCTCATTCTATGCCAGCTGCAATAGGCGGAGGCACGCATTCAAGTCTGCATTCCCCACATCCGTCAATGCACCAGTCGCCGCTTGTGACGTCGACTTCCGCTACACCGGTCGTGTATCCAATTTCCGCCCCTCCTCACATGGCTTCTCATTCTTTCTTCAGTCCAAATAACGCGAGTAGCTTGAACGGAAACAATACAGCTCAAGCTTTCGCGAACCCCAATCAAAGACATTTCGCGCTGCATAACCATTCGAGAAATGTATCGATGGGATCGAATCATGGCAGTGTAAACGGAGGCAATGCTACGGGACAAGGACACTTTGAACATGCTGGTTCCGCCCCTCCTGCATTGCAGCAACATCCCCATCAGCAGCATCAGCCTCATCATCTACAACAGCAGCATACTGGCATGGGATCTTCAAATCACTCAACGCACAGCGTGCATCCACAAGCAGCTGTTCAGATCTTCAGCCATCATCCATCGCCGTCTTATGGCAGTGATGTGCAATTGCCGCAACAGGATGGTTACGTGGCGCATCAGCATCCTCAGCAACTTCAACGGCCTGGATCTATACGATCCCACCATTCGAATCACAGTATAATATCGGGAATGTCAGCTGGTGGTCACTCTCATCCTTCTCAGTCGCCTGTCTCGCAACATATACAAGTCCAACAACAACAACAGCAACAAGAGGCGTGGGGATCTTCGTCACCTTACTCTCAGCAGGCGCCTCTCGTCAGGAATGGAACACAACCTCCTGGATCGGCTCAAGGTACGCCGATGATAAGTCCGTTGAATGCTACATACTAGGCGGTCGGGCGGTAGTTGCTTTCATGGAGAATTTCACCGGCGTAGGAAAAATGCCTGTCGCGGCAGCCGCTACTATGCTCTATGCTAATGGGAAAGGGAAGTCTAGTCTGTTGTTCGTACTATTCTCAGGGGAATTGTCCGAGAAGGACAAAGGGTCCGTAGTTATTCTGTTTTTGTTTTCTCATACTCCTTCTTCCATGCCAACACGTCGTTGTCTCCATAAACAACCTTACCTCTTGAGTGTCGGTACAGTACTCGGTCTCGCTGAAGTGCTGCCAGTGTCTCGTTCTATACTTTTCGTGAGGACTAAAGGACATGAAGCGCGAACAGAGAAGTACGCAACAGCTTCTATGCAGATTCTAGACTGTAGCAATATGCAAGGAGCAACACAAACACACACGGTTTCAATGATACTTTACTCACTTGTTATATACAATACTAAGTATTTCCAAAGTCGCGCACTTCTGCCGGTGGCGGCGGATTCGGGAAGATACTTCGGAATGTTTTCGTTTTGCGTGCTGTAAACCTGAAGCTTTGACAAGGCGTTGCACTTTGCGGACTGGGCACTTGTATCACACCATACACTACTTTAAACATGTCTGCGAACAACTACTTCATTGGTGTCGACGTGTGAGTGCACCTCTCCCCCTGCTCTGCTGTCATGCTCGTTAGGCCGTGATGAAGTCATTATATGCCCATCAACGGCGTGTATGAGGTCTCACTTTTTGAGACAGACAAGCAGGTCATTTTGGAGACTATACATGAGAGTACATACTGATATCACTTTATAGTGGTACTGGTTCAGCAAGAGCTGCTCTTGTCAGCACTTCTGGCGAGATTCTAGCCGAATCCACCTACGCAACTACAACGTACCGTGATGAGAGAGATTCAGATATCTTTGAGCAGTCCACGACCGAGAGTACGTACCTACGCCTCCTCCACCATGGTCCGTGAGAACTTCAGCTACTGATGCCTGATTGTACCAAAACTATAGTCTGGGACTCTATCTCGAAAGCTTGCAAGGATGTCCTCCGGGATGCCAAGGTGTCAAAGGACGATGTCAAAGGCATAGGCTTTGATGGTGAGCAACGCTATCTAACATCTTTGATACTTCTCATTATGCTTCAACTGACACACTTGATATCTTCCCGGATTTCGCGGCTATACCTGTCAATTCGATGATTAGCCACGTGCTCGCTTGCCGTCACCAACAAAGAAGGTGTACCAATGTCTGTCACCAAGAATACATGGGGCGCAGGAGAAGGCAAGCGCGATATCATCCTGTGGGCAGATCACAGAGCCAGAAAAGAAGCTGCCGAGATCAATGCGACGGGTTCTTCGGTTCTCAAATACGTTGGAGAGACTATGAGCTTGGAGATGTGAGTGTGCCTTTAGTCTGTACTGGAACTTGAGGGGTAGACGCTGATGGTGGTGTTCTCATTACTTTTCAGGGAACTACCTAAAATCGTCTGGTTGAAGAGAAATATGCCCGCAGAGCTTTTTGCGTAAGTGACATCAACGCATGTCCATTCTGCCTGCATCATCACTGAGATACTCGCTGTGAATTACAGACAAAGCATGTTCTTCGATCTGCCCGACTATCTCACATATCGAGCTACCAGCGATCTAGCACGCTCCAATTGCTCGCTGGCATGCAAGTGCTCATATGTTCCACCCGAAATCGAAGGTAGCAAAGGCTGGAATGCCGAACTATTCGAGACAATAGGTCTCTCTGATATCGTTGAGTTTTCAAATCATTTCGCTTCTGGGTATAGGCTGGCAAAGTTACAAGACTACTTACACTCTATTTGGCTTTCATCTTCTTCGGCTTCTACTCCTTCTTCTTCTCAACAAACTTTGGACGATGGCCGTAATGGTTCAACTGATGCGTCCACGTCTACTTCAACGGCATGTCCTCATTATGGCACTTCCTCTTTATCTCCGCATCCTCCTTCTTCGGCTATTCAGGCGAAAGACGGTTTCAGATCGATAGGCGGTGTTCCAGGCGAGACTGGCTTAGTCCTGACTGCCGGCCAGCCAGTAGGCAAGGGACTCTCCGCACAAGCAGCTCAAGAACTTGGATTGAACGAAGGAACAGCCGTCGGAAGTGGCGCTATTGACGCATATGCAGGATGGATCGGTACTATCGCTGCGCCCATGCCTGACCTTGGAATCAGCGAAGTCAACTTGAAGGAATCGAGACATCGTCTGGCTGCTATTGCCGGTACTAGTACTTGTCATATCGTACAGAGTCCAGAAGCCGTCTTCGTACCTGGTGTATGGGGACCGTATCTCCATGCTGTCTTCCACGGTTGTAAGTGCTTATTAGTTTGCAAGCCAAACGCCATTTGCTAAATCTTGATTTGTCAACTTTCAGATTGGATGAACGAAGGTGGTCAATCGTCAACTGGCCAGTTGCTTGACTTTATGCTCGAGACACACCCGGCTTGGAACAAGCTCCTCGAAAATTCGAAGCAGAAGGGAATCAACCACTTCGTCTACTTGGGAGAGCTGCTCGATGAGCTAATGAAGGAGGAGCAAGCGCCCTTCTTGACATACTTGACCAAGGATCTTCACATTTACCCCGACTTACACGGTACGTGCAATTCCTGTCTCTCTGAGCTCCGACCCCATCTGACACGCAATGCAACACTTTAGGCAACAGATCACCCTTGGCAGACAACGCCATGCGAGGTGCGCTAGTCGGCTTGAAGCTAGATCGAGGCGTAAAAGATCTTGCTCTTCGATATCTGGCTACATGCGAAGCTATTGCACTCCAGACGCGGCAGTGGGTTACGCTTCATGCAATGGCTTCGTTCGTGCAATACTGACTGCATGTTTCCCCAGCATCATCGAAGAGATGAACAAGCGAGGACATGATATTAAATACCTGTTCATGTCAGGTGGTCTCGTCAAGAACAAGGTTTTGATGCAGCTTCTAGCAGATATCTGCAAGATGCCGGTCCAGCTTCCATTCTCTCATAGTGCATCTGTTGTCCTCGGTTCAGCAATGCTAGGAGCAGCAGCATATGCAGAGCACACCAAGAAGGGCGATATCACTTCGCAAGATGTCGCTGGAGAACGAAGCAAAGACATGTCAGAAGAGCTCTGGAGTTTGATGACTAAAATGTCAAGACCGGGAAGCACTGTCCTACCTAAAGAGAACAATGACAAGGAGAGAAAGCTGTTGGAGGTCAAATACAAGATCTTCCATGCTATGATTGACCAGCAGAGACAGTTCCGCAAGGATGTAGAGGAGGCTTTAGCATGAAGAGCCCTTTTCTGCTCGCAAGCGTGAAATAGACAAAAGTAGAGACAGTCATAGTACATAAAGCTAGGCAGTACATGCAGTACAGATTTAGCAATCAAGTCTAGCATACCCTCCCCGCTTGTTCCAGCTGGCCAATTTGCCACTCAACGTCTTCCGTATGCTCCGCGCGTTAACTTATTTGAACACAGCATGGCTTGATAGGCATTGACTTCATAATTTAAGAGTCAGAAATCGCTGCAAGAGGTTCCACGCTCCTCGTTCTGATCCGCTCAAATGCGTCCGCCCGGCTTCGCATTTACACGTCTATCTGGCACCAACACCTTTGAAGCACTCGAATAAGCGGGCCACCCTTTCCAGACGAGGAAGAGCGACACAGGCCTGCCAGCGCTTCTGCTGGAGGTCTTTGCATGCATCTGAGAGCCTACATCTACCTTATAGCACAACTGCTGCTGTCGGCGGTAACCGCATTCACGCTCGAACAGCCGGATAACGAGACACCTAATCAGGCTGTTGCTGCTGGAAGCCCCAGCCAACAGTGCATCGAGATGGGGTTTAAGCATCGACACTACCTCTCTGGCAGCAAGGTGTACTCATGCAGTGTGTGCAGAACACACATGGCTACTATTGAGTCTATGATATCGCGGGTGAGTCCGTCTGAACAGCACATACCGCAAGGCGTCGGTGTGATCGTAGCGAGCAGCGACGCATCCGTCTCGGCTGACTAGATTGAGATTTTGCTGACATGATGCCTATATACTTCCTTTTATCAACTATCAGCGATTCAATGGTCAACATGGCCAAGCTTATCTCTTCGATACCGTATTCAACGTCGTGGAAGCGGGTCCAGAAGATCGTCAGATGACTACCGGCCTCCACCGGGTTCGTGATATCAGCTGCAAGAAGTGCGGACAAGTGATGGGATGGAAATATGTAAGTATATGCTTCTTCTTGTTCCCATCCTTCCTTTTCGTCCTCCTGCCTGCCGTTTCAGCTGGCGCTGCGCTTCCCCACCACAAGCTCGTTTACGCCACTATCCTCGCGGCCATGCGTGTGCAAAGGCGTCTTGTCCTTCATCCAAGTGACTTCCAACGCTTCCTAAGTCCGACATACTGACATACGTTGTGCACTCCGTTTTCCAGGAAAGAGCATATGAGCAGTCCCAGAAATACAAGGAGGGCAAGTCAATTCTCGAGAAGGCATTGCTAGTGGAAGCAGCACCTCCCTCACCTTCGGAAGACTCCTTATCACTATCACCGTCAAGTAATGGTGCTAGTGCGTCAGTCTCTCCGGGACCAGCTGGAAGCACTCATGGTGTCATAGGAAGCATGATAGCAGGAGGAGAACTCATCAGCTCCTTATCGCCTACCATCAGTCCTCGAGCCCAGCTCATCAATGTAGACACGTCAACTTTCACGACATCTACTTCGGAACCTAGCTCGTTGATGTCAGCATATACTGCATCTTCGGGTATAACATCGAGGCTGGGTGCCTCGAGCAATCCTTCCTTCAGGTCCGGTTCAAGTGTATCGGTACGATCAGCCACCAACTCGGAAGCGAGTGAAGATTCCGAGCTGGCGGATACCTCCTAAATCATGGAGAAGGGTTCACTTCGTTTTCTCATGACTGTCTATCACATAAGCAAGGTATCGGCGTCTGTCTCGCAATCTAAATGTTCAAGAATGATACCTGTAACAACAGCAAGCACGCAAGCCAGACTCATTCTTAGCCTCAATGTAGCCCACCTCTCTCTCCACATACTACCTTTATATACACATATACTGAATCACAATAACCTATGTCACTATTCAACGTGCTCGCTTTCTCCTTTGAAACTTCCTTTATAGTCAGTCTCAAGCTTTTACTTGGAGCATCCGTATGGATTGTTGTAGCATGCTGCGTTTTGTCACCGTCGCCACGGACAATATCATGTCCTTCATACATCAGTGATGGTCAAGGACTCCTTGAGCCGACTCAGTTTCGCACCCAGCTCGCGGTCTGCGTTGGCCTGGGATCTGATAGTACAAGCATCCCATCATAGCCATCCCATCATAGCCATCCCATCATAGCCATCCCATCATAGCCATCCCATCATAGCCATCCCATCATAGCCGAGGTTGCCACAAGCAGAGACACTCTTGCAAACCTTCGCACTTCTGAAATGAGTACGGAGACATCAAATGCTACACTACAATCAATACTGACCAGCCGTGCCAGCTGCCCAGCAGCTCACCTTTGACTGCAGTCCATTTCATGGAAGCGAAAGTCGATCATCCACTTTTTACGCTCTTTAGAACAGTGAAGCGAACTCGACACTGCTCTTCTCCCTTCCATCGATTTCGGTACTCTCCAACCTCGTTAACATAGCTTGCGAGCAACGCCAGCAACGTACATCAGTGCAAGAAGATGTCATAGGCGTTCGTGGCTCCGTCCTTGTCTTCCGTCCTTGCTCTTCGCATCAAGTTTCAAGGAAATTTTCGCTCGCATATCTCTTGCACTGTCGAGTGTTCCGCTTTCGCAACATGGACAGTCGTCGCAGTTGTTGTGCAGCTTGTCTGTTCTGACTAACTAAGGTCAGTTACTGTTCCACATGTGATCTACTCGCCGCCTTAATCTGACACACTCTCTCTCTTGTGTGTCACTACGCTGCGTTTCAACAGCTCACTTCAGTTCATTCCCTGTCCCCATTACAACAGCATCTATACCTACCCACGCGCTTTTGCCTAGGTTCATTCCCGCTTCCTGTTCTTCAAATCTTGCTGCTCTTTCGAGGGTTTTCGAGGTTTGGAAGATCAGTGAAATGCATTGATGGAATGCAAACCTAACAAGCGCAGGTCTAATTGTGGAAGAGAAATCCTTCTTTTATAGAAGGCGGAAGTCAGACGCCGTGACACTTCCACGCTTTTCAATTGCGCAAAAGGGTCATACCTTTTATTTCGTTTATTACGCTATACAGAAAAGCACTAAAAGTGTCAGATATCCCTTCGTTCCCATGTACTATTCATTTTGGCTGTCATGCGCTTTGCTTTGCAATCAATTGATCGTACTTGACAATAATGTCGTATTACAATTGCCCAAGATTCAGCTATGCCAGTGCTACAAGTCTAACACTGTTGCGTCACCGTTGGCAGATTCAGTGACAGATCGTCTGTTGTACCGAGAGTTCTTAAGTAATTGGAGACAGACTGAACGAGGAGTCTGTCGACAAGTCCCGGAGCTCCATAGCTTGCTGCGCCGAAGCTTGGCGACGAGGAAAGTCCGTAACTTAGTAGTGGCTTCAAGTGCTGCCTGAGTCACAAGGTCCAAGCTGACTCAGGACTTGAAGCCAAGGCTGCCTTTACTCTATTGCCATCGTACAGTCTCACATTGTCGAGATTTCAAGTATATTACAATGCAACATGGGACTATGGTCATATCTCTTGCAGTCTATATTACTTTTAGTACTTCTCGCTAGATACGCATTTGCTGCCGAGACCCAGTAGCATTTTTTCCCTGGACCATCATAGATCATGCAGCATGGCCAGCGGCGGGTGTGCGCTTCCCATTTGCTAGACGAGCCGCCTCTTCCGGAAATGGCTCTTCTTCGATGACTTCAATGCCTGGCTGAGGTACCGTCGAAGTAGCAGTAGAATCGCCATTTGCGCGCCTCTCGGTATCGGTTTGGTCGCCTTCATTTGCCAATGTAGCTTGCGAATCAGACAAAGCGGAACTATCTTGCTGCTCGCCTTTGGCGCCTTTCTTTTCAATATCGAGCTTTGTCGACTCCTTGTTCGTCAAGCTATATACCTTGATGACGAATGAACAAGCTAGGCCAAAGGCTGCTATGGGAGTAGCGACTATCCAAATGACTCTTAGCGAGTCGCCATATGCTCTGAGAACAGCTTGTCGGACTTCTGCCGGCTGAATGTCTCTGAGAGCCGCGACGTTCGACAAAGCTGCTTCTCCGCTACCTCCCGCGTATTGAGTGTAGTCAAAGCCTTGTACCCTCGGCAGACGTTTGCGGATTTCGGAACCAAAGATAGTACCGCCAACTGTGATCCCTATAGCACCTGAAAGAGTTCTGCATAGTCCGAAAGTCGCGGTTGCTCTGCAGCAGTCGCGAGGTCAGCCGCGACGTAAATGCATGTTGTGATCTTGGCAGACATACCCTGCTATCGATGAAGGAGGAATGGCACTTTGCAAAGCCAGCAAAGGTACAGGGAAGAGCACTCCGAGTCTGTCACGAGTAAGGGAATATCAGCTGGCTATGAGCAAGATGAATGAGCATCCATCAAACTTACCCGATGGCCGGAATCAGTATCAGTATCTCCTGTGCAGCCGTCGACGAGTCCGCATCAAGCATAATCATCAGACCAAATCCGAGCTGGAGTGATATCTGAATCAGCTGAGTTCCTTTTGGTCGTACACATTTTCAAGCCTTGACTCACAGTCATGATAGCTAGCGATACCATCATTACGATTTTGTAGTTGCGGTAAACTTTAGCGACAATAAGACCGCCAATGGTAGAGGAGATAGATGACCCTAGAGCGAAGGGTAGATTCCGGACACCAGCCATGAGGGCCGACGAACCCAAGACTTGAAAGTAGACAGGAAGGAAGAAGGCACCAGCGAAGAAGACCAGTCCTTGAGAGAACACAATACCAATAACTCCAGCCGTGGTTCTTGTTCTGAACAAGCGCGGTGGAATGACAGGCGATTGTTTGGTGTAGATCTCGTTGATGGCTCCTGCTAAGATCGCGACCGCTCCAATGACGAGAGGCACAATTGCTTGCACCCTGTTCCAGTTTGCTTCACCATTGTTCAAGCCTACAAGCAATGAGGCGACTCCACCAGTTATCAGAGTCAAACCTAGATAATCGAATTCTTTGGCGTGCTGTCGGAAGGTCTTCTTTTTGTTCCGAGGCACACGAAGGCAAAGTAGGAGAATGAGAGCAGCGATACCACCCGTCGGAAGGTTTATGAGGAAGATCCATCGCCATGTCGTGTTCTGTTTCAAAAGAGGCTGTCAGCGACGTCGCCGCGCAATTGTGGCCTCTTCTGAAAACATACATCAACAATTGCACCGCCGACGAGCGGACCAAGAACAGAAGCAATACCCCAAACAGATCCTACACCACCTGTATATTTGCCTCTTTCTTCAAGCGTCGTAATGTCCGAAATGGTGATCTGCACAAGCTGTATGATGCCACCTCCGCCAATGCCCTGCAGACCACGACACAGCACGAGCCACATCATGTCTTGAGCTGCTCCGCACCTGACATGAAAGAGGACGTCAGTCAGTCACATTAAACAGCCTACAGTGCTTCTGCTGGTCATCAGTACGCTACCTACATTGCTGAACCGAAGAGGAAGATGCCGATAGCCACCAGCAGACACCACTTTCGACCGAGGACATCGGCTAATTTACCATATACTAGAGAGCGAAAGATCCCAACAACGAGTCAGCTTATGGAAGAGACTGTTCAGTGACTTTTAACATACATGGTGCCAAACAAGCAGCCATAAGTAAGTAAGCACTTCCAACCCAATTGTACAGGTTTGCACCTCCAAGTTCTTCCACCAAGCGAGGCAGAGCGACAGCTACAATTGTCTGATCCAAAGCACCTGATGGGACAGTAAATGGTACGGTCAGTGGGACCGCTTGTAACTTTTGTAACTTAAATTTTCCCGACGTGATTCATAATCAAGTCAGGTGATTTCGCTTAAGCAGATGTACCTAGAAAAACCTGATGTAGCAGAGATTGAGACAAGATCAGCATAGTAAAAGCGGGCAATCTGAATCAAGAGATGCTTACGCATAACAATAGGGCGCAATACACCAATGCAAAGGATCGCTATGGTCGTTCCGTGACAGGTAGGAATTGCAAAGTTCAGCCCGCTTTGCGATCGCTGCAGGGCTTCGCATCAAAGGATGACCCACCTGCTTGGGAATCTCTTGCACTTCAGCTCTCCAGCCTGTCCTGGCAGCTTCTTTCTCTTCATGAGTCATCTTGTGCTTGCCATGTCCTGGTGCGGGCGAGCTATCTCGTGGGGTACTGTCACCATCGTTGCCGCGAAGTGCTGAGCCTGCACGAGGATGGGCGGACTTTTCGGCATCGTTCGAATTAGCGGCAGCAGCGGTTCGGTCGCTGCTTGTTTCGCTCATTGTATAGCTTGAACGAGAGTGGGTTGGTCAGAGCAAAGAAGGCGTCAATCCATAGTTGCTGTGGAATTCCAGAAATAAGTTCCCAAGTTCGGCAGATAAATCATCTAAAGACGCCGTCCACCTGCGATCGGCAAGGTGGTTTGAGATGGGTCACAAGCTGTGAACGATTGCAAGCGAGTATGGCATTGTTCCTGTCCTTGAGGATGCTATGCCAAGTATATGAGCTACGTTGTCGCATTGTAAAGACGGGTGCGTGCTTTGCTTTCAAGGTTGGCGGCAGCTGGAGCTTTGGTGGCAACTAAGCTCCAGCTGCCGCCAATCTTGAAAGCGACGCAACGACATCGCAAGAGCTAGCTTAACTAGGCATAATCTTCGAGTGACATCCTATTCCCTCATACAGCCATTGCGTTTAGTATACGTGCACAGTACAAGGCTTCTCGGTCGCAACCGAGCTCCGATCACGTCTACGTGCGAAAAGGCAAGCGCAAGTTGCAATGCAGCTACGAGGCCACATCAGCAAGAAAGATATGCGCCGTCGCGGTGCGTCTTGTGTCTCTGTGTCATTCAGCTCATAGCTAACTACCTCGATTCTTTGCTGCTGTTCTTCGCGACTCCCGTGCTGAAACGTGCCGACTATCTACTTGCTGCTCTACGGTACTTGGCCTCAATCACTGGTTTCAGTCACACATAGTGCATCAATAGCTGCACTCTTAGACGCTCCTGTTCGCCCCAGGTTGCACAAAGATGGTTTATACGGCCCGCCTGGTTCGTCGATCCTCTCTCGCTCTCCCTGAGTGCATGTTCGCAAGGCCGGGATCGTTGATTTTGAAGCTCACGATAACCAGTACCTCTCGAAATACTGGCGTTGACAAGTACAACCTTCCACTTCAGTACATGTCTTTCCAGGCCTAGCAGAAGTTCGTTGAGACTGCCCGGCAAGCCTGGCAAGCTTCAAGACCTGCGACCGAACACGTCCTCACTATCCTCGGCTTCGGCTGTAACATCCTCTGCCTTAGCTGCTACATCGCTATTGTCACCAGGTACAGCCTCTCCAGCGACAGAACATACCAATGCACCTTTCCGAAGACTGGAAAAGCATCTACAGGCACCTTACCCGCGCGAACTGATACAAATACAGAATGAATCCCTGCGGAAAGAGGTGTTCAGAGCAACAAGACCGAAAGGAACGACCATTTGCCCTGATTTGCCTCAGGCATACTACCATACTGCACTGGAAAAGAAGGGCGATGACCTAACCCGGCTTATAGCGGACGAAGTGGCCATATATTGGTACCTGCAATTCAGTCAGGACTACACTACTGCTGCGAAGTTCTTGAATAAACACAACTATCATCCTGTGAGTGCTTTGATACGTAATACTCATTGGACAGTACTCTGTAAGTAGACATTCAAGCTGCACTCCGTGCAATACCAAATTGGGACCCAGCACGTTAACTTGCGTTGTTTCAGCCCGGCAATTTGGCATTCACTCTGGCAAACCAGAAGAAAAAGATGGGGCAGCACAAGCACAAGATGCGTCGCGACTAGCGGACAACTTTGAAGCGTACATATATGCTTTATACCTAGATCAAGGCATGGAGACAGTCTATGACTTTCTTTGCCCCATCTTCCTGAAGAAATTATATAGCCAGGCCAAACAGCTGGACATTCCATTACCAAAACAAAAGCGTGTGACTGCCATTGGAGAGGATGGCTTGCCGGAGAAAGTTGGTCTGTTCGCTCGAGTAAAGACTACATGTGAGTGTCCAAGCGCGAAAAGCAGCTTGATGCCATTATGCGCTAACGCCTACCTGCCGCCTGAAGTGAGCAAATTGCTAATGTCACGACGCGAAGAGGGGAAAATCTGTAAGGTGGAGTACGCTGGACTGCCGCTACCTGACTGGCAGGTCCCATGTACGAACGGTAGAGATTGTAGGAGAGGTATGTAGCGTGCCAAATCTCCAGTCGTGCTCCAAATGATGCAAAGAATCTCACGTCCGTCTACAGATGACTGCTACTTCGAACATACAGGCGATGCTGTGACACACAAGCCAGGACCGCAGTTATGGGAGTCGGATGTCCCTGCAACCCCCATCTTGGACAAGACTATACAATCAGCATCAGAAGCAAAAGAGGCAGATCTGGCGGTCTTACTTGACCCCGAAGTCCGTGACTCAGATTTGTCCACATCAGCCGAGCAAACAGCGCGGCTTGGTCGCCTCGAAACCGGCGTCATCAACCGTATAGAAGCGCTGCTGCAGAACAAGCTAGACAAACATAAGAGAGAAATCAACTCGACCATAGAGTCCATGGTGAAGAAGCGGACAAGCGTATCATCGCAAGAACGAAAGGACACCCGCAAAGCCGTCATCATGGAAATTTTCGAAAACCTCAACAATGCAAAAGCTCCACAAGGTTTGCCTGATAAGATCAGGAAGGCAGTCGAATCTAGAGTAGATCGAATAGCCAGCATAACTGCCGAGAGAGTAGCGAAGAAGTATGAGGCGAAGAGCGATGACTTCGAGGGGAGATTGGCTAGTATAGAAGCTGGTCGGACCATGCACGAACAAGATCGCGTGCAGGCAGAGTCTTCTGACAGCATCAAGATTGCCGAACTGGAGGAAAGATTGTTCATTCTGGAGGCTGTTCTCTCCAAGAAGGGAAGATTACTGTTACAGCACTGGCTTCAAGTCCAGTCCGCCGACGAAATATCCAAGACACAAGATGTTGCCGGCCAAAGCGACTTGCCGGGCACAGCCAAGACGACTAAGTCTTTGTCACGGAGGCCGCTCGACTCATCGGCGAAAGTGGAGAGGTCATTCATGCTCGGCAGTACCGCATCGATGTTTACCTAGCTACTTGTCCGCGACGCCACTACCTGAGTCCTCGTGCAATGCACACTTGCGGGTAAAATGATTGCTATTGCTTATCGATACATTGAGATTTAATTGAGATTTGGATATTCGAATTATAACAAGCGATATAAGTACAGTACACTTGATAGACGGATGAGCATACTATTTTGCGGTATGGTATTCAACGGAGTGCAATGAGCGCGAGAGATTCCAAGGGTCCCTACGCTTGAACGTGTTAACACCAATATTAAGAACGAAGATTTATAAGTAGAAGTAGCAAATTTTCAAGCCATTTAGGCTAATATCGTGTATGTAGGAGGATGTAGAAAGAGTCCAAAAAACTAGGCGGCCGCCGTTGAGCTAGCGGCTCCAGACATCGTTGAAGTGAATCCGATGACTGAGCCAGCGGAATCTGTGGTTGTACCGATGATCAAGGTCTCGGTCAAACCATTTGGTGTGTTTCCATTGGTGATGGGAAGGGTGTAGTTGACATAGAGGGTGCTGCCGAAGACGTCTGTAGGTGAAGCGACTACAGTGGCGGTGGTTGGTGTAGGGAGTCCAGTAGATTCGGCTCCTGGATTTGAAGCAGCACTTGACGAGGTGGGGGCAGCTGCTGTGCTTCCGTCTGCCTGTCCATTGACTCTTGAAGCAACTCCTCCGGCAATTACGTATGTTTCTCCATTGGTGGTCACAGTCGAGACTTGAAGTCCGCTTCCTGCGCTTGGGGCGCCAGTCATGGAGGTGGGCATGGCAGACGAAGCTCCGCCTGCTGCGGCATCAGTGTTGCCAGAGCTCGAGGCTGACGACGCGGCGGTACTTGAAGCAGCTGAGCCTGAAGAGGCATCGGTACTTGAAGCAGGTGCGGCTGAGGAGGCGTCGGTACTTGAAGTAGCCGCGCTTGAAGAAGCATCGCTAGCTGCAGTTGATGATGCTGAGGATGATGATGATGACGACGACGATCCTCCTACAACTCCTCCTCCGACAACAGTGTTGCCAGAGGTATCGGCAGTGGTTGAAGCCGCGCTTGATGGGGCATCAGAAGCTGCTGTTGAAGAGGAGATTGCGCTAGTGGCGGAAGTCGAAGAGCCTTGGTTGGAACCTGCGCCTGCCGTAGCTGAGGAAGAAGCGTCTGTGCCAGTTGAACTTGCTGCGCTACTGCTACCGTCGCTTCCAGTGCCTACAGGGACAACAGCAATGCTTGTACCGTTTGCTGAGCTGACTGTCTCGGTAGAAGAGATAGCCGCTGAAGATGATGCATCGGACGAAGGAGCGGAAGTTGCACCGGCGACGACTACGGTTGTTCCAGAGGCAGAGGCAGCGGAAGAAGTGTCACTTGAGGCAGCGCTCGATGATGCGTCCCCGGATGTTGAAGTGGGAACGACAACCAGCGTGGTGCCTGAAGCAGCAGCAGCAGACGAAGAAGCATCGCTTGAGGCGGCAGAAGAAGAAGCGGCTGTCGAATCTGCTGTTGTACCAGCTACAACGAGTGTAGTGCCCGATGCAGCGGCAGACGATGAAGCGTCACTTGAAGCACCGGATGTTGAGGCGCCACTGGTGGCAGCTACGACGAGCGTAGTGCCAGCTGCGGATGATGATGAAGCGGTGTCACTCGACGCAGCGCTACTTGAGGCGCCATCAGTGGGTGCGACAACCAGAGTTGTACCGGCTGCTGCGGATGATGAGGCATCGCTAGAGGTAGCAGCACTGCTTGACGAAGCACCGGTAGGGACGACGACTAATGTTGTTCCACTAGCATCCGCGCTGGATGAAGCATCTGAGGCAGCAGAGGTAGACTCGGCACCTGAGCTAGATCCAGATCCGCCACCAACAACAACGACTGTAGTTCCGCTGGCAGCCGCAGTTGAGTCTGTGGCACCTGCAGCAGATGTTGAATCTGTTCCACTGGCAGCTGAGGTTGAGTCTGCGCCACTGGCGCTTGCTCCGCTGGTGGGTACAACTACCAACGTAGTGCCGGAAGCTGCATCGCTTGAAGCAGCTGAGGAGCTGGCGTCTGTGCCGGAGGTAGGTACAACGACAAGTGTTGTACCTGATGCGCTTGATGAGCTATCAGCTGCAGTTGTGGTGGCCTGCGGAAATGACCTTGTGCGTCAGCTTATTTGTACACCGCTGCAGGAATCAATTTCGAGCTTACAGCTGATGTCGAGTTGTCGGCTGTAGTGCTTGAAGCGGCGCTCGACGAAGCGCCCGAGGAGGGAGTCAAACCGAGAGTGCTGAAAGCTCTTGAACCAACAGACTGCGCTTGCGCGACTATACGTGTAAATGGGACAATCAGCTTGTTTCATGCAAGCTCGCAATGGACTTCCATGAACCACTTGATTTCTGATCTTACCTTGACTTGCAGAAGCGCTGTTGCAGAAAGCTTGACCGTATGTCTGGCCTGAAAGATAGTCTGCTTCGTTCTGATTGAGCGAATTACATGGAAAAAAAGGTCAGAGACTGGCGATCGCTCTTCACACGTGACTCGAGAGTGCTGGGGCAGCGGAGACGTACGCAGTGGCCAAGGATGCATCTAATGACAGCAGTAGCAATGTTAGAGGGAAGAGGCAAGTGTTGATCAAGTAAAATAGTAGACGCACCCATCGAAAGCAGGCAGGAAGTCGGGACTTGCGCATAGACAAGTGACGTAGTCTGCAGAGCCAGGATCGCATGTAGGAGCGAGGCCAGGACTGCGCGGACAAAGCAAGCATGGTCAGTACTCAGTATTCCTTTTCCTTGACGGATCTGACTCCCAGAGTGGATGATAGCTGAATCGACAGAAAATCGAACTGCACCTTCTCCGGAAGCAAAGTACCGAGTTGGGAAGGTGAAGCTTACTCTCTTGCTTCTAGGATTTTAGTAACCATGCACTCTTGAGCGCATCCCGGAGCAGCTGGGTCCTACCGCGTCACAAGTAATGGTCAGTTGGCCGCCTCTGTCCGCTGAACTTGCTTCTGCATTGTCACTCACAAGCTGTCTCTTTATAGCAGGAAAAGCACGGGAAGCCGGGATGATCGAGAGCAGTCCAGCAGTGATGGCCGCCGAAGCGAGACTTGAGGACCTCATGTTGATCTTGAGGGAGTCTTGAGGAGTGAGCGATACAGGAAATGAGTCTTGAATGAAGAAAGAGAAAGAGAGGAAGCGAGAAAAAAGCTGTTTACCGTTCGGAAAGAATGTCTCTCCCCAACAGCCCGTGTGGAAATTGTAAAAAGGCGATCGAAGCGAGCGAGATCCCACAGCGAAAGCGCGCGGTGAGCAGTTGAGCATCCATCAGTGACGCAACGACAGCTAAGAAAGGCACGGAAATGGACTGAGAAGTTGATTTGATAAGCTGTTGACGACAGAAAGTGACACATCTGTGCGGACGATCAACTAAAGCGATACATCGTAAGGATAGATGCTCATTCCTCCAATTATGTGTGATGTACGTAGTGTGAAGCAGGCCGAATTTCTGTGAGCCTTTTCAGGTCGGCAGAGCCGGCAGCCACACGCCACCACTTTCCAGCTTGCATGTGCGATGACTTGACTTCGACAGGAGCGACCTATTGAAGCAGTTCCCAAACAGCAGAGCACCGACCCGCTGTAGTGAAGCCACTCGTGCCAGATTTTGAATGTTATCGATTGTCCTTTCTCAAGAGAGAAACAATGGATGAAGGAGCTGGAGGGCCACAGTCGACCGGCCTCGTCGGCTGATTTGAGGCAGCCGTGACGCAGAGGCACTGATCCTCCAGACTTATCCAATCTATGCGACTTGATCTTCTTTGGTAACTATCTAGTGCCTGTACAAATTGGAGCTTGACATGATTGGTGACCGCGCTCTTTGGAAGGTCTGCCTTTGGAACCGATTCCGTAGCGCACACGCTTCAGAGCAAGCATCTCGATAGTGTGACATATATCTGACTTGGCGACGAGACATTCGTTGTGTTCTTATGACATGGGTAGTTCAATGGCTTCTTTCGTACGGAAGACTATTTGTTATGTCTGGCATGATTCCTCAAGACTTGTTCTTCCTCTGAGCGTCGGCACGCCTTTCGGCTTCTTCCAGTGAAGCTTTCGTACGCCTCAAGAAAGCTTCTAGATCGCTAAGACCAGGCTGAGAGCCATCAGTCGACGTTGATGACGATGATGCTTCTGCTTCAGGGGGTGGTGCTTTAGGTGTTCTCGGATCGATAGAACTTGACGATCTTGGTTTCTCGAAATTATGTGTTCGGGAGTATGTAGGGTGGGACGAGGGAGGCTGTTGTTGCTGAGAGTAAGACTGTTGATCTTGATGTTGCTGGTACTGCTGCTGATGACTGTAGTGTTGCTGCTGTTGATGCGACGTAGATTCTGGCCGTTCGCTGTCGGATCCTACAAGAAAGTCAATCAATGCCGTGCACGCGCGTAAGCAGAATTACTGCGAAACTGTACAGGTAGAGTGGGCGCTTACGCTTGACCTCAGACGACTCCTTCTGCCTTCTACCTTCCTCAATGCCATCTAAAAAGGCGCTGATTGTCCCTTGTGTGTTATGTACTAGTGTATTGAAAGTAGGCGATTCTACAAGCTGTCGTGGCCAGTGAGCAAATGTCAGCTTGTGAGACCGGCACCGGGGAGATGTATTGAGGCCATGGCCTTACCTTCTGAGTGAGCTTACGAACTAGCTGCTCGCGCAATGCAGGTGGGATCATGTTGCTTAAGTGAACGTAGTCGTCGAAAGCTACAAAGTCAAATGGGAGATCCTCGTGCCTCTTCATACGGTGATCGAGTCTGCATGAAGCACGCGAACAGATGCGGCGAATCTATCTCTTTGTCTCTTTCCAACCACGTACCTCACATTTGTTCACTTTTCGAAGCGCCCATCATGCACCTCTGCTAGTCCATGGCAAATCAAATGCATCGCAGTCACCTAGAGCTCGACCAACAACCAAGTCAATGCGGCATGTGACATTAATTACTGATGTCGATGATCACCAGCGAGACTCCTTTTTCAGTTTTCCGTTACTCGCTCAGGACAACCTTCATCTCTTTCCTTCTTACTTCATACTTCTCCCTCTCCCTCTACCATCGTAACTGTATTGTATTACTGCCTCTCCGCTGAACCTTTCAACCAATCCCACCCACGTTCATTACAGCTCCACAGCTCAATTCTCGAGCACACTCTCGTCCTTCGTGGCCAAGAAACTTCGCAACATCTCAATCATGTTCAACCCATTGCTATTCACCTCACTTGCAGTCTTTCTTGCAACTATAGTGCATGCCACTGGACCAGGTCAGAGCACTGCTATCGTCGCTCGCAATCCACATACGAATGCCGAAGCTTTCGCTAGGGGTCTCCCACCACTACATCCTCGAAGACAAGGCTGTGAGTTAGCTTGTTTTGCTACATCTACATTGAGCATTCGGTAACGATGCTGACTTTGTACTCCTTTGAATTTTGAATTTGCTGCCGTTCCAGCCCGCACATGGACTGCTAAGAAGCGAGATCCCAGCCCTGTCGTGAGCACTTTTTGCCAGTTGCCTGTGATATAGCGCTTAGCTTTGCGTTTGATGACTACTATAGCTGCAAAATATAGTGAGTGTATTCATCAACTGCACGCAACCAAGACTTACGCTGGTTGCTGCATCCAGGTCCTCAACTTTGAGGATGCTGAGTTTACAGAGTCCGACGGTCCTCTACCTCAGCTCTATCAAGGCATCAATCTGTTCTGCCCTTCTGGGACTTGCGGCTATGTTCGAGAGACAAGTTATCCAGCATGGACTGCCAACTCCGCCCCAAATTCGATGTTCTTCTATATCAACGGCTACCCTACTATTGCAGCGGCAAACGGTGGTCTACTACGCCTTAAGAGCTTATACTGCTCTCAGGCCGAGGGGTATGTTGTTAATCTACTGGCAATTGGGACTATTGTTGGAGTAGTAAGCCTGGGCAACCCTTGAGTGTTGCTTCAGCCAGCTGATGGCTTCGCTTTTTGACAGACTCAATATGAGCAGATAATCACTTGCACACTCAGCGGCGAGAACCTCGTTCCGGAACCCCCTACATTCAACGCTTTCAACAACCTTCCGGCTGTAGAGGCAATGTATGTGCCCATATCGCTTCCATCTGCCTCTGTATCCCAAACTGACACACGCCTCCCTGTCACGTGACTAGCCAAATTCGTACTTCCACCATATATGGCGCATGGGCCATCGACGACATAAGCTTGACTCTGGTTGCTTAGGATCTGTTCTCTTATGTGCTATGCTGGCATAACCTCTGCGGTCTCATTCGGTGGTCACTGCCAGCGTGGCGATACCATCAGTATTTAACCTTGCTTTTATCATACTGCTTCTTTGGTTTTCCTGTTACCGGTACTGGTACCGTACCGTGCGGTGCCGATGGATATTTAGACTTTCCACTTGGAATGAAGGCATGTCATGCAAATTACGGCATTGACTTCATCATTATTAGTGTCGGCACGCGTCGACATGCATCTGCCGTGTTCTTCTGGACCACCGACAAGGATCTGCCAACATGCCTCAGTTGAGGCACTTGCCACGCAGACGACCTGCCATGGGGCTGCGCGGTTCATGCAGGATAACAAGTCATTATCTTCTGTCGCCGCAGACGCTCCTCTGCGCATTTGCATGGACATCTGTTACCGTATTCCTTGGTAATCCCAACCCTGACCTTGCTGCGTCGAGAACGCTCAGAAATGAGGGGTCTGCACAAAAATAACAAGAGTAAACATGCTGGCGAAGGTGTGATCTTGCGGGCCGTCTGAGCAAGCAGGATGTGTCGCCTCTCACTCGTTCTGAATTTATCACTTGTCCTCCTTTGCTTTGGCCTTTCATCGACATTGTCCATTTCTAAAGTTCTATATATATAAGATAGGACTATAGTTCCTCCCCACTTTCTTTATCCACAAGCGCAAACAACACATTCATTCAAACACATTCTTTCAACAACAATCTCATCGTAGTCACAGCCAGTCAACACGTTCAAATCCATTCTTTCCCTCTCCGTTCTCGCTGCTGTAGCTTCTTTCGTTTCAGCCGATGGATCAGGAGGCTCAGCTCAGTTGGAAGGCCGCCAAGTATATACCAATGCTGAAGCTTTCGCTCGTGGTCTTCCTCCTCTCCGACCCAGACATCGCGGCTGTGAGTGGCGAAATACTTAATGGACTACCATCACAGTCTAGCTGACAGACTGTGGTGACTCAGCTCGAACCTGGACAGCAGTGAAGAGACAGCAGAGCTCCGTAGTAAGTCCATCAAAGGGTCTGGTTCGAATTGAACTGAGGTTTTATGGTTTACTCCGCACAGATCCGAAACACTGTGAGTGCGGACTTCATCTTGCGGGTTAACAAAGCGGCAAACGCTTAGCAGATGTTGCAATCCTCGTCATCTTGTAGGTCCTCGAATTCGATGATGCGAGTTTCGACAGTGAGGATGGCGAAATTCCTTCACCATACCAAGGCATCAATCTTGGCTGTGTATACGGAAGCTGTGGCTACGAAATGGCCGAGAGTTATCCCCGATGGACCGCCAAATCCTCACCCAATGCCATGTACTTCTACACTTATGGCTTCCCTACTTTCACCAATGCTGCCACCGGCGGCACTCTTCGGCTCAAGTCTCTCTACTGCACTCAGGCTGGAGGCTCAACAGCCGTGCAACTCACGGTGACTGGAATGATTGGAAGCAGAGTAAGTTTTTTTTTCTAGGCAATAGGGTATATCAACGATGAGTCGGGGAGATGGGCGGAACATGCTCACGTCATATTCTATTATTTTGTCGCTTCAGACCGCTTTCACCCAAAACATCGCTTGCACACCGAATGGACCTGACAGCAGCTCGACCCAAGTTACCAACCCACCTACATTCAACGTATTCAACAACCTGCCTGCTGTCGATTCCCTGTAAGCTCTTCTACAAGTGGGCTCGATGTGCCTCATGACGCTGATGAGAGCTATTGTGACCCGTCTCGAACAGCGTCTTCTCTGCTCCAGGCGATGACGGTGGCTGGACTCTTGACAATATCAGCCTGTCCACCATCTCATAAGGCCGTCATCTCACAATCTGGGCATGACATGAGCACAGATGCCTGCTGCTTATTTTAAGCACCAAGAAAACATAGTAGTCGATAAATCGATACCATCATTGTCAAGCAAAGAGCAGTGGAGACCACTTCCACATCTTCTACTCAGCTGACATCGCTGGAACGAACTATCAGAATCTGTGCCAGTCGTCAGAGTTCGACCTTACCCATAACTGTATCAGAAAATTGGGAAGCAAGTTGTCTTGTCAATTTGTGTGAAGTACATAAGATAGTAATGAGTCTTGTCTGCACAGGCAGGCACGTGTCTCTGGCTGGAGCTTGACAATTCAAAGTTCAATCGTTTGACGCGTTCTCTAGTGCCCATCCGGTTGCCGGAGCACCACATGAGTGTTTGATATAATCCCAGGGCCGGAGACTCGAGTAGTTGGTTGCGTGTGTACATCACTGCTTCGGCCGTGCGTGTCTGCTCAACTCTGTCTTCAACATTTATCCTGCTCTCTCGCTCTTCCTCGCTTGTCGTTCTGCCGGTATCATACAAAGAGCAAGATGAGGAGGAACTTGATATGGCTACTTGAGGTTAGCACCACCTCAAGCTATGTGTCATCGTCATCATTCGCATCCTCCGGATACGGCAAGAGGATGATCGATGGGAGTAACTCAACATTGAAGAGCTGAAGGCGAATTACGGCAATAATGAGATGATGTCTACTGATACGCAGATCACATGCTCTGATATCTATAAGACGTCCTCTTGTTGATCTACGTCAGTGCTTGGTCTATCGCACTGGTGCTGCCCACAGTTTTGAGTTAACCGTTCACCGCAACTTGAAGGCTATTCACCGCCAACAAGCTCCAGTCTAGCGGTCATAGGCATTCTTCGGGCACTTCAAGCGCTTCAAGCAGCACCAGAAGCGGACAAGCGAACCACAACCGCAAGACAATTGGCAAACCTAGAGAGACATCATTGAGAGTCTTCGTTCCCACAATATGTGCTAATTGCCCTTTCGATCATCATTCACGCGTAGATACGGAAAGATGGCTTGCTCGCCTTGATAATTCGCAATTCTCGAGTAAAGTGGGAGAAGCTCTTCTCATTCATCTCTCCCTTCTCTGCTTCTCGCACCTGTACTACCCCACTGTATACGCCCATCATGCGTGATACCCTTCTTCTGCAACCCTGCAGAGCTCTTCTCCTCCTCACTCTCGCTTCAAGCTTCCTTCTCCAGAGCGCTCATGCGGCTCCTGCGAATTTCGCCACATTGAGGAACCGAGCTGAGGAACAGCAGGAACAAGCCTACGGTCTCGCCAAGCGTGGTTTCACACTCGCAAGAACGCGCAATCTAGCTGCTCGCCAGAGTGCTGTCGCTGGTTCCAATGCTACCACCGTATCTAGCTCTGTTGCGTTCAGTACCGAAGATGCAGACACCGCCACGGCGTCACCGACTTCCTCTTCTAGTAGTTCCAACACGGCCACTATTGGACTTACGAGGGATGACACTTCCAGTCAAACAAGCAGCAGAAGCAGTAGTACCAGCTCCTCCTCAAGTCAAGATGAGATATCTTCAGCCTCGACGACTTCCACTTCTTCGTCTTCGTCTTCTTCGTCTTCGTCTTCCTCTGCAACCACTTCGACTTCCACATCTACAAGCAACACCTCTTCATCTTCCAGCGCATCTTCCGCATCATCAAGCATTTCCACTTCACCCACATCTAGCTCCTCTAGCTCGTTGACGCCCTCGTCGAGCAGCTCTTCGCCTTCGCCTTCGTCGTCCTCCGCCTCTACATCTTCTAGTACCACATCCAGCGCTGCATCCACAACGTCGACACCAGGCAAAGTGCTAGCAGGCTGTTCATGCGGCTACAAGCTTTCAAGCTTCAACGATTTGTATTTACGCAAGAGATACAGCATTGATTTCCGCAAGTACTCCTCAGTTTCGCAACTATCTTCAGCTGGAATGTTCGTTGCGGATGGCTACCAAATAGGAAATACTGCACCCGATGGAACATATGTTTATGCCAGCAGCAGCAACATCAAATTTGGAAGTGATGGAGTACATCTTGTTGTTCCAGGTAACCAGACTGCTGGTGGGAAAGTCACGGGTGCCCAACTTATCTTTAACAACAACGGAAAAGGAATGACGAGAATGTATGCCGAGGCCGAGATTCGAGTTGATGCAACTCCAGGAACATGCCAGGCATTCGTGAGTATTTGTTCCTCTACTTATCCGCTTCGCGTAATATCGAACGAGGCTGATGCTTTGTTGCTTACCTGCAGTGGACATACACCGTCGACAACTCCAAAACTTCAGATGAGCAAGATATGGAGATCATCGCTGCTTCACTACTAGAACCCAGTGCGGTCAAAGAAGCAGGTCTTCAGCTTACAAATCATTCGCCCGACGACACGAACAGCAAAGATCATAGAACCGTTCCTTTCCCTACTGATCCAAGCGTCGGCTTCCACAAGTATACGTGAGTCAGATTCTTGAGGATGTGACGTAGCGTTTGAGGCACAGTCTAACGCGGGTCATGATCTTGCAGTATCGCTTGGGACAGATCTTCTGTCGCTTACTCATTCGACGGTCAGCTACTAGATGGACCAACTCTAGATGGTGAGCACTGACCTGTGTACTCTCTCTAGTCGAGATGTGTATGTGACTGATGCATTGCCAACTCTATAGTATCCCAAAACCCGTCAAATCTCCTCTTCAATAACTGGGGAAGCGGCAATATCGGTTTCATGGGCGTAAGTGCTTACATGAGTGCGACACGTACTCCCGGCTTGTACTGAATTGTCTTTTTCCTTTATTACAGGCTCCTCTACCGGCTACAGACGTCATCATGCGAGTCAGGTCGCTCAAGCTGTGGTACGAGACAGACTTCGACTCGTCTCTCCCATCTGGCTGTACCGAGAGCCAAGTCTGCACCGTCTAAGGCGAAACAGTAAAAAGCCCTCTACGCGCCAATGTTCTGATATACCAATAAACCATATTTGTAACCTCATCCGCCGCTGGAATCAATCAAACCATTCCAGTAGAAAGCTTTAGTAAAACTGCATGCACTAACTTTTACTACCCATTTGTATATGTGGCAAACACATTTAGAGTGCTTTTGCCTTAATCTCCATTGTTTAGATTAGCCACTTCAAGTAGGTAGCAATACATCTTCATCATAGTAATGCAATATGTAGTCTCAATTCATTGATTCACCATCGTGAAGCCGGTGGCAATTCGTCACGTGCACTTGGCATGCAGCGGGTTTTGCTAAACTCTAAAGCACTGTTTGCGATCTTCTTGAACATGGACCATACTATTTTCAGTTGTCAAAAGCACTCAAAAGTAACATTTCATTTCATTGGCCAGCTCGTCAATATGTCACCTTTGCACGAACGTCTCAAGTACTGATCCACTTACTTCCTCCATACAGAAGCACGATTGTTGCTCGTCTTGTGGTTAGCAGCTGCTCACAGGACTCCCCCATTCCAGCCCGTCAACATGAAGAACATCATCAAGCTCACAGCTATACTATGCCTACTACCCTATGTCATAGCTCTCTCCGGTGACACTAATGCGGTTCTTGCAAATGACCAGCTACAGAAACGCAATGTAGAAGAGCGAGCCAACCCGACAACGAGCTGCGACAACAAAACCAGTTATGGCATCAAGTACTTCCGGCCATCGACCACAAGCACGTCGACTACTACGAAGACGACAAGTGAGCTATTTCGCCTTCGCTCACACCTGATGATATAACTGACTGGCATATGATCACAGCTTCAAACAAAGCTTCTCTCAAGCCTACTAGAATCGCACCGAGTCCAACTTCTACGCAGAACCCAAAGCCTCCAACCACAACCCCAAGCAATTGCCGGTGTGGGTACTCCATAAGCAAGCTCAACAACGCTTACATGCCAGGCTATGTCAACATTGATTTCCGCAAAACCAAGTCCGTCAAAGATCTAACTGCTGCAGGATTCGTAGTCAACACTGGCTGGCAAGCCGGCGCCGCCGCTCCCGATGGCACGGTCGCTCACGGAAGTACAGCTAATCTTCGCTTCGCTACAGATGGCTTGCATTTCGTAGTGCCAGGCGGTCAATCAAGAGGCGGCATCGTCAGCGCTGCAGAAATAGAGTTTGGCGGCGAGGGTTTCACGAAGCTCTATGCTGAGGCGGAAATCCAGGTGGATGCTACACCTGGTACTTGCCAGTCCATGGTAGATATATTTACCCAGACTCCACGCAGAACGCCTCACATCGTCTGACAGTGCGCGTTATGCTGAATACAGTTCACTTTCGCTGCCGGATATCCAGCACACTTCGATGAGCAAGATATCGAGATTATTGCGGCTTCCCTGCTGAAAGATAGTACAGTCGCCCCTGCCGGCGTGCAATTGACGAATTTTAGTCCAACTAAAGAAGGCGTAAACGATTTCAAGATCGTGCCCTTCCCAAGTAACCCAGCCAGTGGAATGCACACTTATTCGTGAGGCCGATGCCTATTCCACCAGTCCGGCTATACCCAGGCTAATCTACACTTATTCATAACAGTATCGCTTGGGACAGAAAGACTGTCAAATACGGTTATGATGGAAAGAATTTGGCTGGACCAACAAAATACGGTACGTACCGTCGCGCTCATGAACGTGAACATGGTCGCTGTTAGGGCAAGCATGAAGCTGATCAATACTTCTCACTTCCAGCATCGCAGAATCCTTCGCTTTTGATCCTCAATAATTGGGCTACAGGAGACCTGGGCTTCTTTGGTGTAAGCTTGTTCTTTCCTTCCCTTTCAGCTTTGTTGTGTACGAACATCTGACCGCTCAAAATTCCATTCAGGCTCCATTGCCGAAGAAGGATGTGGTCATGAAAGTTCGCTCTCTCAAAGTATATCACGAATCGAACTTCAATTCGGCAATGCCTGCAGGGTGCACGAAGGCAGACGTCTGTGTCATATAAGTCTTCTTTTCTTCTAATGACGGCCACACCGCCGCTGTAGGCACGAAGAGCACCTTAAAGACATACATCTCTCTAGTCAATGGCTGCTGGCGCGTATGTGTCGCAGCAAACGACAAGTATGACACCAAGACTGCTGTCCCTTCAAATATATAAACATGTCGGCTTGAATACATGACGCCTTTCCTGCTCATGTCTTGCTACGAGAGTCCTTCACGAGCACTGCCTGAGCAACTCGGAGAGCGTTGTGCCCCCACGCCTTTCGCGATCCGGTCTTTCAGACATGCACGGAGCACGACACTGTCTCTCCATCATGAGAAAATACAGTTATCGCCTCTGCTTGGCCCTTGTGGCCATGCAGCGCTCCTGAGGGCTCGGGCAGAGTCTGGCAGCACGTGATCCGAGCAGTGAAAGGGATGTTTGCGATCTTTTTGTCCCCCCAGTCGTCAAGGGTATTCCCTTACAGTCATGTTCTCGGCCTCGCCCTTTGCAACGAGTTGCCCGCGAAAGACCTCCCAAAAGAAGAGGTTCCATATGTTACCTTTACTCTTCTTCGCTCACCACGCTCTTCCCGTTACTTCCTGTGCATTGCACCCTGATCTTCCTTCACTGATCTTGTCCGCTAACATGAAGATCTTACTAGCATCTGCAGCTGTTCTGTCCTTGTTCCCGTATACGACAGCTCTCTCGGGTGGCACTCACACAAGCAACGGGAATGTCCAACTGCAGAAGCGCAACATGGAAGAGCGAGCTATTGTGGCCGGGCGTCACGATAGGTCCCTGAATCAACATGAACACGTCAAAAGACAGCGCACTAATCGCAAGAAGGAATGCACCGATTCAGCTAGCTGCAGGAGCAAGTACTTCCGGCCTGAAGATTTCGTAACTACTAGTACAACGCAGCCAGCGACTACGAATCCAAGTGAGTGTCCGTCTCCTTCTCTCTTGCGACTCCTGAGAGAAATAGCGCTGACGAGCTGCGTGCCAAAGGCCAAACAGCTATACCGGGTCCCATTACAACTACGGCGCCTCCTGCTCCTACAGAAAACCCGGGTGCTCCTGTCACAACTCCCAGCAATTGCCAATGTGGCTATTCGATTAGCAAGCTCAACAACGCTTACATGCCAGGCTACTTCAATATCGACTTCCGTGACACTCATTCGGTCAAAGATCTCGTGGCGGCAGGTTTTGTGGTCAATAGCGGTTGGCAGTCCGGTGCAGCGGCAGCTGATGGCACTGTTGCCTATGGCGATGTCGCCAATCTCCGCTTCGCTGCAGATGGTCTTCATTTCGTAGTACCAGGCGGCCAACAGAGGGGCGGTCTTGTCACTGCGGCCGAAATCCAATATGGAAATGGCTTCACGAAAGTGTATACCGAGGCAGAGATTCAAGTCGATGCCACTCCAGGTACCTGCCAGGCTCTAGTGAGTGAAGCTCATCCCAGTAATAAGACACTTCCAGCTGAAGTCGCTACCTGAACGCAGTTTACCTTCGCTGCCGAATACCCTGCCCACAACGACGAGCAGGACATCGAAATCATCGCAGCTTCTTTGCTCGAGCGCAGCGCAGTCGCGGATGCTGGTATCCAGCTGACTAACCATAGCCCCAGCCAGGATGGGGTGAACAGTCACCGGATTGTACCCTTCCCTAGCGATCCAACCACTGGGATGCATACTTATTCGTCAGTTTTTTCTTTACCAGCCGGCCTGCTTTCCGATTCTGACGAGAAGCCTGCAATAGCATCGCTTGGGACCGGACGACTGTTAAGTATGGCTATGATGGACAGACCCTCCCATCACCGTCGGGACACGGTACGTGATACACCGGAGTACTCGCTGACGTGAGCACCAGCTAAACCACATCTCATGCAGTTTCGCAGAATCCTTCGAACGTAATCTTGAACCACTGGGCTACTGGCGAAGAGGCTTTCTTTGGTGTAAGCTGCTTCATCTTGGTTGGTCCTGTTTAAGAAGATTTCTGACGGGTCTCAACACGTACACAGGCACCTCTACCACGAATCAACGTAGTCATGAAAGTCCGTTCGCTCAAGATTTACTACGAGTCAAACTTCGACTCAGCAATGCCTGCAGGATGTACTCAAGCAGACGTCTGCGTAGTATAAGGCTCACACACTCAGATGAAGGACACAGCACCACGTGCAGGCACGAAGGGTGACTTAGGCATATTTCTATATTTGCATTGCTATTCTTTACTTTTTAGGAACGAGAAGTTCGAAATAAGGGGTATTTTTTTATTTCCCGTGTTGAGAGCGGGATTGCTAGATCATTAGTACATTGGTGTTGCGAAGCTGTGTTTTCCAGCTGCATACGGCTACAGTTGTTGAAACGAAGTAGTCACAAAATCTCCTATCGCTTAGCAGAGTAGCTTGGTTATCTCGACCCTACTTGATTTGTCTTTGCCTTCGACCATCTTGTCGTTGAGTCTTCTCTCACAAATCGTCAACTTCGTCTTTCGGATGATCCGTGAGATGATCTGGGAAGTACTGCTCTAATTTGCTGTCTAATCCTTTACGGCCAACTTGGGAGTTGACTTTGTATCTGTAGGTATATCGTAACAGCAGTCAGCTCCATGTTATACCTCACGAGGACCCGGCAGAAACGAGCTTACCTCTCCAAGCTATAATCTTCGAATTTTCTGCCAACCTTCCTAGCGGTCATTCCGCCATCCCTGAGCTTGCCATGAGCAGATATCTCCGCTATCGTAGTCATTACTGATTCCTGCTGAGGTTTCAGTCTCGAAGGTACGTATGATATCCGTTCGTAGCATGTAAGCACGTTTTTGAGAGACATGTTGATGCTTGATACGATGATCTTTGGTGGATTTGTCTCTGGAGCATCTGAGCTCTCCGGCACCAAGAAGGTCACTTCTCTTGCGTAGCTTTCTGCTGTAGTGCCTAATAGCTGATAGATGGTTGGGAGGTTCAGCCAGACAGGAAGCCCATTTCATGTACATCTCAGCTAATGATCGAGTATATGCAAAATGACAATGGCAGAGTATACAGCATTGCAATGAGAAGCAAGACTCACCGATGCAACCCATCTTGGAGCAGGCTGATTGACACCAATCAATCTTTCCGTCCTCAAGACTCCAGTTTCGGGGTCTATGCTTCTATCGAGCACGTCGACACTGACGACATGCTGAGCGTACTCGTTTGGGTATTTGCGAAAGATAGTGCCAGCGAGCTGATGGAAGTTGAAGCCGATGATCTGGGAGGAGCTCCAGGAGACAGGCATCGGATAAGCCGAATGGTCTTCTGTTTTGCTGCTGCCGCAACTATCTTGACTTGCAGCTATGTTAATCAATGATGATGCCGCCTTTGATGGCTAATGTGCTGTGTAACGACAGTGACTTCGGGACCCGCGAAACTTATGAATGTCTTGAAGTGAGCATAAAGCGGAAGGTTTCTTCACTCGACAGAACAAAAGCTAACAAGCAGGCGCAATGTGTAATGTATTCAAGCCAGAATAGACCATTGAAAGGTCTTGGATTATGCCAGGCGGGGGGCCGACGTGATCGAAACCGGAAAGGTTGATGAGTTGACCCGGCAATCAAATCAGATTGGAAGCAATGTCGAGAAAGTAACTCACAGACAAGCTAAACTGAGCAAGACTACTCCCACTGATAACTTGCCTACCACACTGCGACGAATGTCAGAAAAGAACGGGGATGGCAGAGCGCCCTAAGAGGCAAGCTTCCACCTCCCGTTAAACTATGATTACAACCAACAAAACAGAGACTAACGATGACTTCTTGGTGAGAGCGTAGATGGACCTTACCTCCAGAGTGAATGACTAGCATAGATCCGGAGTACGCAAGAGGATGAACTCCCGCTTGCGGGTTCTTGAAGTTATGACTGAAAAGGTACTTCGATATTATGCGATACTGACGGAGAGACGGTAACGAGAGGAGATTGGTTCATGTATAACATAGAATGTCCGTCGAATTTGCAGCCGTGTAGCGGTTGCTTCTCCTTCAGTTTCGAGCAAAGACACCCTTCTTTTTGGCTTGAGGAGGAGTGAGAGGTCGACCCGACTCTAAGCGGCGTTCTATACAGTCGACAGGCAAAACAGATTGAGCTTTCTGAATTGGCAGCTTTCGGGGTGAATAGACTTACTTTTCTCCTCTAAATCAGCACGCGTGCGCTCTAGTTGGTCCTTCATTTCTTTATGACGAGCATATAATTCCTCCTCGGACTGCTTGAGTTTCGCTTCTTTCTCAGCAACCTGTTTGGTAGAACAAATTGTAACGTTAACTTGTAAATCAGCTCAAGGATTCTCGAAAACTGTCAAAGGCCAGATAAAAGGACACACCTTCTGTTGGAATACCATCTTCATCTCAGCTTCCATCTTTTGCAGCTTGGCTTCATGCAATGATCGTTCTTCTGCCATTTTAGCTTGTGGGCTTTGGAGGTGTAAAGCAGGGAGGAGCTGTATCAGCTCATGTCCCGACAAGCACTCACCGACTTCTGCGGCTCTTCCTTCACTCTTTCGCTTCACTCACTTAATCTCCTTGAAAACAGAATGATCCTGAGTAACACCCATATTCATCAATTTCTCCGATCTATAACGTTCATACAGGACAGTCTGAGTGTGTTCCTTCAATTCTTCCATGTGAGTTCTGATGAGCATCTGGCGTAGCTTGACGAAATCGCAGTGATCTTCATTGTCGACGTCGACTACACCCCATGGGTAGGTACGACCTCGCACTTGACGCCCGTCGGGTGTATCGACATGACTGTTGGAGCCTACTACTGCAAAGGGTATCTTGCGCTGTGTGGGAGGTTGTACCCGAGCGGAGTTGAAGAGAAGGACGCGAATGCATAATGGTTTTTCGTGTCAGCTAAAGTACCAAGTGCACGCTAGATGACAAAAGGAAAGAATGGAATGTACTCACCATGATCTCCTCATTCTCAGCAATAGTCTCCTCGTCATCCTTATCATATATAGGAGCTCTGAAGATATCTACCCTGTTATACTCTAGATCTCTCAAGATTCGTTCCTTGAAAGCAATGGTCTCTTCCTCGGATAGTGTATCGCTCTTAGCAATGACGGGAATCAAATTAACCTTGTTGCACAATCTCTTCATGAATTCAATATCGAGTTGTTTGAGTGAATGACCGGTAGGTTCGATAAAGTACAAACAAGCATGTACTCTATTATCGACCATTTTAGTACGATTGACTCTATTCTCTTGCTCTAGATATGCATCGAAGCGCATCTCGATATTGTTCAAGATAGGTTGCCATGATTGGTTGTTGTTTACATAGTCCCCGAATCCTGGTGTGTCGACTACGGTGAGCTTCAGACGGACTCCCGACTCTTCAATGTCCGCTGAGATCGACTCGATATTGACCGTCTTGGGACGCTCGGCTGCTGGGTCCAATACCTCCTTGGGTGGGTAGAGAGCGGTGTTGAAGAGTGTATTGACGAGTGTAGACTTGCCCAATCCAGACTCGCCTGTTGATTGGTAAAAAAAGGTAGAACATCGCGACCAGGTACGTGCACAGAGGGACAAGACGCGCAGAGTGCAGGGCGTGAGTGAGTGACAACAAACGATGACAGTGAGCCAGATGGAGTAACCTACCAACTACCATAACAGTGAAGTGGAAGCCCTTTCGAACAGACTTGCGATGATGCTGGTTGGGGAGATTGGCGACTGGGTGGTGTGATTGTTGTATCGTATGAATGTATCATTTCATTGTTCAGAGCACAGGCCAGGAACACGGACACGCACATAGAAGGATGAGAACAAGTGAGCATGGAGGGACAGACGGACAGACTGCAAGGCTAGCAGGATACATAACTATAACTTACATCCAACATACCCAGCTAGCTTCTTGGATATGGCTGCGCGTGGTTTCGCCGTCTCCGGTGTATCGTGGCCTGTAGTAGTTGGTATTGATAGTTTCATAGATAGATAGAATGGGGCGTCAGTATGCTGTATTATGCCACAGAACTACGCGGTGACTGACCATTGGTATACTCAGACATGACTGCTGGACCACTGAGTTGCCTGTAATGACCGTGTGTGTAGTTGTTGGATGAGTACTGAGAACGAATAAGTTACCCGTGTCCATGGCTCACTTCCCAGTCAAGGAATTCGCGATCGCCTTTGCCCTACTTTCAAAAGTTAGAGTCGATAAATGGCTAATAGAATGGAGTGATGCTTGGACGGTGTTCAACTACTACATAAGGACAGCATGAAGCTCACTGTAGAGCTCATCGCAGGGACAGGTGGGTGCTCGCATACTTTCCATGCTACAGCCAGCTTCGAGCTCACACTTTTACACGCAGACTCATTCTTGAACCCGCTCAAGGATAGAGAACTCGACCTACGAGGTGGGTAGAGCGATGAATCCATTATTACAGCAGAGCATTAGTGAGAGCTGAACACCCGTCGATACCATGGCACCCATCAAGGCCTCAAGATCCCTGCCATCGAGAACCTGGGAGCTACAAAGGTGTGTATATGATGCTTGTCAACTTGCGAAATGAACGAGATCGAAGGGAGCTATGGAGGTCATACTGCAACAGCCACAGCTACTCTCAGTCCACACAGCTGCTTCTATCCTTCGGACTTATGCTGATCAACTTGACTGCCTACTCTTCATCTTCGTCGTTCTTACTTCTCCAGGACTCCGTCGACTTCCTCGACCTTTCAGACAATGCAATTCTATCTCTATCAAACCTACCTAGATTGACACGCTTAACTTCCCTCAACTTGGCAAACAATCCTATCTCTCAAATATCACCTAATCTAGCGAATCAACTGCCTAATCTGCAGACGCTGGTCCTGTCTGGGACGCAGGTGAGTTGTTAGCGATTGATGATCGTGTGCCGCTGTTGCTGGGACTGAGAGCTTCATCAAATGACTGACTATCACTGCCTTTTTTTCTTTATCACCACATCCCCAATGTCATCCCTACTCTTTTCTTGTGATTGACAGCTCAAAGACTTTGCCTCTTTACAACCACTCTTCGGCTTGAAGAAGCTCGAAATCCTAGTCCTGACCTCAACTGCCATTTCGCAACTACCACACTATCGCTCCTGGATAATCCACAACATCCCATCATTACGCTGGTTAGATTTCAATAAAGTGAAAGCGAATGAAAGAGAGCAAGCGCGTTCATTATTTAACAATGAAGAAGATGGTTCGTTGACTTCATTAGCTAAGAATATGGGAGGACAATCAGTTTCTGAAGAACAAGCTGCAAAGGGTGCTAAAGGAGCTAAGACATTTGAGATTGAAGATGGTAAAAGCAAAGGTCTCACGGATGAACAAAAGAATAGAATTAGAAAAGCTATTGAGAAAGCTGGTACACTTGAGGAGATTCAAAGACTGAAGAGAATGCTGGCGGATGGATTCGTGCCTGATGATAGGACGCTCAAGGCTTTGGGTGGTGGTGGAAAGTAGGCTTTACAGAAGGAGTCGCTCGGTTTGGAAGAAAGAGCTGCATTGCCTGAGATTCCGTCGTGAGTTGTTGTGTTGTATGTGTACCATAGTAGAAAACTAGGAAGGAAAGACTACCCCAAAACAGAGCTTGTCATGTTGGAAGTTTGACAGATTGTAACATCGATGTATCAGCTCACCCTCATCAAGGCGGTCAGACTGAACGGTTATCGTGTGGTCGTGTGAAGGTTCTCTATTGCTAACGACCTCCCAAAGCGCGTGCTACGGGCACTGTATCATCGTTCTCGGACTCATATTCCGGCTTTCGCCACCACGCATGGCCCGAACAGCAGCGATCTACTGCATTGAATCTTGTAGCTCTTTCTCTCGTTACATCACTTTCGCTGTTTCAAGGTACTCACAAGTCTGTCGACCTTCAAGGAGTCGAACCATCATGTCTCAACCTGTAAGCAACTCTTCATGCTACTGCAGCATGCCGATGCCGTGGCCCCGCTTAACAGCCTATTCAGCTAATGCCCGGATCCAACTTCTCCAGTGCTGGACTCGCCTAGTTCGCTTCATCGCGCAGGAAGACGGTCGTGAATACTATGGACAGCCTACGTGTTCTCCCGACACAGATGTGGGACAACTCTTCCTGTCCGGTAGGTATGATACCTCCTCATTTTCCAGTCTTGTCTACCCAAGTAGTCTCGCTTCCTTCCTCGCGATCACCTACGTGCTTTTACTGTCGACCGCTCTCTCTCCGCTCTTGATGATGCACGTCCAAAGACTGACTTGAAGCTTCCTATGATATATCAGGCAAGCTCAAAGCCAAGGTTCTTTCCGGAGATCCATTGGATAATTCATGCTCCTTCGTCAAGCCAGAGAAGGTATTGACAGTCAAGAAACTGCTGCCTCCTGTGGATGTACCGAAATATGGAGCATCTATAAGATGCTTAGGTACAAACTATCCTATTGCAGGAGCTAAGAAACCTCCTTTCCCTATTCTTTTCTAGTGAGCTCCCCTTGTACCTACTGCTATATTAGTGCTCTACATTGACACCTTACTCTTGTTTTGCAGTAAACCATATACATGCTTGGCTGGTTTCGGAGACAAGATTGTCGTCCCGCAAGAAGTGCAAGAGTGAGCCATATATCTCTCTGCAAAAAACCGACTTTGTTCTGATGCAGGGCTACATCCTTTAGCGAGAGCGACTATGAAGTCGAGCTCGTCATCGTCATTGGCAAAGAGGGCAAGAATATCTCAAAAGAGAAGGCATTCGAACATATAGTCGGCGTAGGTGTTTCAGCTTCTCCGTCTGTTTTACTTCACATCACGAAAAACCAGCTGACTTACATTCGACATGCGTCCCCTTTTATACAGTATACCATATGTAATGATGTATCTGCCCGCAAACGGATGTGAGCTCACTTTCTTCTTATGACCATTCTATATGGCCTAATATTATGACATTGACAGGTTCGCGACACCGCAATGGGGCATGGGCAAATCATTTGACGGTGAGTCGTCCGCTTCTTGGTACTGCCTCACCATCTGCTGTGCTAAATCCCGCTCGTGTGTACTCAGGTTGGCTACCATTGGGACCTTGCTTGGTCGCTTCGAGCCAAATCAAGAATCCACAAGATATGACACTCAAGACACATCTAGCGATGCAGTCAGCGTCAGTGAATCCACTCCAGAATGGAAGTACGAAAGAGCAACTGTGGCAGATCGCCGAAACAGTTTCCGCTCTTTCATATGGTACACTTTTGAAAAAGGGAGATATCATCTGTACGGGTACACCTCCTGGACAAGGAAGTAGTCAGAAACCACCCATCTGGCTGCAACATGGTGAAACTGTTACTGTATATGGTGAAGGTATTGGCAGCCTTGTCAACGAAGTCGAATGGGAGAGCAAGAAAGGAAGACAGGCTAAGCTATAATTAGAAAATGCTTTATATTTGTGAAAGATATATACTCTTGTGTATTGGATGTCTATGTATGAAGTTGACTAGATTGAATGGTACGACTGATTGAAAGCATGCTAAATGACGTATGAAATTCTTGATGGACGAAAGCTACACATGTCTGTGATGAGGCAACTGAACTAAAGTTCAAGACGGCCCACAGCGCCAGATGATTTACACACTGCCTGTGATTGGTGGCTTGTAGAAATATTCTCCCCATCCCTCCGCCATGACTATGACAGGGAAGAAGATGGACGCGCCTAGAGGGAACAAGGTCAAAGCCCAGAAAACCTCGGGTGGTCCTTCGAAATATGCAGTGAGCATAAATATGAGTGCCGTCCAGCCGATACAGAACAATCCATAGTAAGCAAGTGCTTTTCGAAGCATGCCTCTTTCTTCTCTTTCTACTTCTTCGAGTTTTGTGAGACCGATACCATAGTCACTGTCGAAGACTACGTGTCGCCTAGATCGTTGTTTATTGCCTGTCTTGTCTTGTAGTCCTGGTGTTTCAAGTAGCGAGAATGAAATGGAGGAGTGTTCAGGTTCATTTGCCTCTTTCGTCGCTGCTGTCTTGTTAAATGCGGCGTCTTTATCATTGTCTGCGTTTTCGACCAGATCTAAATTTGGATTCGTTGGTGGATATTGTGAATTTGAAGAAGACGAAGTGGACGAGCCTTGATGACCGTTATATAGATCTGAATCTTGTCGTACTGTCCATCGTGATTTCTTTGCATCCGCTACGAGGCAGATTGCTTCGTCTCGTATATGACCGCTTAGAGAGCAAGCTCCAGTGATGGAACCGCTGAAAGTGGACGGAACAGCGATTAAAGCTGTAGCTTTGGAAGTTCCTGTGAAGTTTACAGTGAATCGAGTAGGTGGGGAAGGAGTTCCGTCTGATTGTGCCCTGCTGGCATCCACCTGCGTTTGGAGGGGGGGTCATTTACCGGCACGTGAGCACCGTTGACGGCATTCATTAGCCAGAGCTTCGCAGTTCCTGACGTAGCTGGCTACACATACGATCCGTAGCACAGTTCTTTCATACTGGTTACCTTGACATCCATGTATCTCAATCTTGGCCCTCTTGCTTCCCGACAGGCGTATCGTAGCCTGGATGTCCTTTGCCGACAGATAGACCTGCGGCGCTTCTGCTTGTTCTTCCTGGCTGTCGAACCGGCCATACGCGGGTGGCTTATCTGTATCTATGTTGTATACTGTCCCTATGATGTCTCCTACGTCGCTGACGTGGACGTAATTCACAGCTTGCAGGTATGATGGCACATCTCCTCTTGGTATGGAGCTCTTCGCGGACGTAGCTGCACCCGCACCACTCGGCAACACTGCATGATGGCTCGAGCCGTTGTATTGAGGCGGAGCGTGGTCATCTTCCTGAGATGAGAGAGCTTGATATGACATCTTGCTTTAGTATCAGTATGAGCGGAACAAGAGCAGGCAGGCGAGCATGATTGCTTGCTTGGAGAGAGCTTCACGTGGCAGTCTATATACAGGCTCGGCAGTGTTCGGTGGCGCAAAGGAAAAGCATAGAACTCCAAGAATGGATAAGTACTACCTAGCATTATAGTTGCAATGGAAGAAACGTGCTCTCAATCTCTCCCTTGTCGTTCAAGAACTCTCATATTTCCAGGCCAAGATCCTGGGCATTTCTCGTTTACAGTCGGAGTTACAACATAGATTCGTTCCCAAATTATCGCGAGGATAGATAGCTACCATAGGATTTACTGCGCTTTCAGCTGTTCCAGTCGCTTGACCATACTTGCCTTCTCCTTCTCTACCAGCGACATGACTTGCTGCTCCTGCAATGTTCTTCGTTCCTGTAGCCTTTTCACAATCTCAGAGTATCGCGCTCCAACACCTTGCTTGGTGGCATTTGCACCTCTCCATCTGAAAGACCTCCGTCCACGACCTGGACCACCATCTCCGACTGGCATCAGACGTCGTGTTAGAGAGTCGGCACGTCCCTCGCTGTGATTTATATGTGCTTATGGTCAGTATGCGATGATGGGGCAACACGATACAAATCAAGCTTCTACTCACGTTTCGAAGTTATCACGAAGCCAGGCCTCTGGTCGTTTCTCAGGGAACCAAAAAGGTTCTTCCATTCCAACAATAGCCTTCTTAGTGTTCTTCTTTCTTCTCTCAGCTTTATATTTGCCCGGACGCATTCTGACCATTTCACCCATTTCAGTGATGGTAGATATGCTTGTAACTTTCAATCCGTAGATTTGCCATAGGTAAGAAACGATATCTGGCTTTGTTAATTGAACGGGTACACGGAAGGTAGCGATGAAAGGGTTCTTGGCTTCTTTAGGTGAATTGCGGACTAGACGGAAGATGATATTGGGTAGATAGATTTGCTGTGCTTCTTCTGCTCGTCCTGCTGGAACTGGAAGAGGTGCACGCCTGCCTGGAGAATTGGCGAAGGGCCGTGCTGGTGGTGTTGTTGTTGTTGACTGAGATGCAGCAGCAGATGTTGAAGACGAAGATGTCGTCGTTGCCTCTGCAACTGGTTGTGGTTGCTGCTGCTGTTGCTGCTCGCTCGCATCGACCACTGTGGCCAGAAATCTTCGAGCTCCTCCACCAGCAGTAGCAATGCTGCTAGGCTTGCTGCACCAGCATCGGGCTGCTTGAGCGGACCCGGCTGACCTCAGCAGGCTAGTCAAGGGGTTCTTGACGAAGCTTGCCATTGTACGATACGTGATGTAGTGAATAGGTGCAGAAGGTCTCTGTCCATCAGGCCATCCAGCGTGGCATTGCTGTCTCGAGCTCTTCGCGAAAGAGGTGATCGGAAATTGCTGATAACTCAAGTGGCTGCAAACTGTACATTTACACGGAACTGCTCTTGCAACGACTGATTGACTATACACCCACCCTGAAGAGTGCATAGCAAGACCTTACTGCCACGAGCTGCTCCTCCCTCCCCTTACGGCTCGACACCAATGGCTTCTCGAGGTCCAGCACTGCTGTCTTCACTGCCGAATCTGCAGAATCTGATCAAGCGGGATCCTGCTTCCTACACCGACGAATTCCTCATCCAGCTATCGCACTACAATGCATTGCGCACTATCATCGAGCAGGGTATCACCACCTCAGCTAGTGGAGCTGGAACATCTGCTGCTTCTACCTCGGGTGGAAGAGCTGGTGCTGATGAAGAAAGATTCAGAGAGCTAGTCGGCTTTGTGGCGCAGGTGTGCATATCAACATTTAGATTCGACTTCGTGTCGGAGATTCCATCAAGCTCAACTGACCTGACTTCTTGGCATTCTATTCAGACCGCTTCATGCTACCCCAAACACACAAAAGACCTCCCTAGCCAGTTCACCAATCTCCTTCTCCGTTCAAATGCAAACTTGGCAACCGATACAAGACGTGTCTTGATGCAGTCGCTCGTGCTCTTAAGAAACCGTGGTGTCATCAGCGGCGCAGAGTGAGCAGTGCTTTAGTCTGACAATGTACTTGTCTTCACTGTACTGATGGCTTTGTCTCGCCAATAGCCTCTTGAAAACGCTCTTCCCTTTACTTTCCATGACTCCTTCCACCTCCATCCGCACTTCTATCCTGAAGACAATCCTGTCCGATGTCAAATCAGCGAATGCAAAGACACAAAATCACAAGTTCAATCGCCTAGTACAAGGTCTTCTGTATGATATGATTGAAAGGTCCTCAAGCACAACAGGGGCGAACGAGACGGTCAATTATACGGGAACTGGAACAAAGAAGGTTGGCGGTGCCAACGTCAATCAAGGCAAGGAAGCGATGTGGGCAGTCAAGCTTGCAGCCGAGCTCTGGCGTAAAGGTATCTGGCGTGACAGTCGGACTGCGAACCTGATCGCGTCTGCTTGTTTTCATTCAAACACCAAAGTCCAGTCTGCAGCTATGCATTTCTTCCTCGACGCATCGGCATCTAGTGGTTTAGATGGCTCAGATTCAGAAGAGAGCGATGAAGATGCACAGGGAGCAATGAGCACCATCAGACGCGCGAAACACAGACAACAGATCAACAAGAAAAATCGAGCATCTGAAAAAGCAGCACAGAAAGAAATTAGACAAGCAAATGCAAAGAGGAAACTTGCTGAACAGAAAGCTGCAGACAAAGATGGGGCTGGAGTTGATAACTCTGCTTTGAATCTATTACATGACCCACAATCTTTCGCCGAAAAACTATACGATCTATTATCAAAGAATGACAAGAAGTTTACACTTGATCATAAAGTACTCATCATGCAGTTGTTTGGCCGAGTCACTGGTCTACATAAGCTTTACGTCCTTTCTTTTTACTCTTTCGTCGTCAAATACCTCGTGCACCACCAACTGCAAGTTACGACAATCCTCGTCTCACTCGCCAACTCCGTGCATGAGCTGGTACCACCCGATGTCCTGACGCCAGTCATCCGCAAGCTAGCACACGAGTTCGTGCATCCTGGCGTATCATCCCAAGTTATCGCTGCCGGTCTCAACAGTATCCGGGAGATCTGCAAGAGACAGCCAGAAGCGATGGAGGCGGATCTGCTAGAGGATCTGATCGAGTACCGCAAAAGTAGAGATAAGGGTGTCATGGCTGCCGGTCAAGCTATACTACAACTATATAGAGAAGTCAACCCTGAACTCCTCAAGAAGCGCGAGCGAGGCAAGACTGTCACCATGAATGCTCTTGCTGGAAAACCCGCTCCTACACTTGGCAAGTATGGTGTGGACCGTACTGCTCAGACTACGATTGAAGGTCTTGACTTGCTTGAGACATACCTGACCGAGAAGGCAGCTGGCAAAGAAGATGGTTCAGATGCCGAATCGGAAGAGGAAGAAGATGGATGGGAAGTCGATTCTTCAGCTAGTGACGAGTCTGAAGATGGCTGGATTGCTGTTTCAGATGATGAAGATGGGGACGGTGCATACTTTGATGAGTCGGAAGACGAAGATGCAAGAGCTGAAAGACGGTCGAGAAAGCGTGTCAGATTGTCGGAAGTACAGGAGACGGCTGATGACGTACTTCAGGCTGGAAAGCTGGAAGTGTCTCAAGCTGAGCTGGCCGAGCTGGACAGGGAAAAGGATGCCAAGGCAGAGACTGCCTTACTTCTTGCTACCACAAGGGTACGTTTCAATATTGAAGTTGTGCTAGTTTGCCATCTAGCTATCATGCTGACTTGAACCCCCTCTCCCTTCTTTAGATCCTCACACCTGCCGACTTCGCTAAGCTGAACGAATTACGTACAGCAGCAGCTGAAGCCGAAGTGAAAGCGGGAGGTGGTGGTGCAGCGAAGCGTAAACTCGAGCTTCTCAAGGCAGCCAAGAAAGCACTCAGAGCCGGCGCCGGTGCCAACGAAGGCGGCATACTTACCGAGAGCGAGATCATCGGAGTTGGAAAGAAGGCCAAAGCGGATTATGAAGAGCGCATGGCCAGTATCCAACGAGGTCGTGAAGGTCGTGAGAAATATGGATCTGCTAAAGGAAAGAAGAAACAGACGAACCCGAGCAGCACGACAAATAAGGAGAAGCGTAAAGCGAAGAATTTCGCTATGGTTGCTCACTCTAGGGAAGTCACTGGTAAGGCTAGAGCGTCGCTCATGACGAAGAAGAAACGTCTACTGGGATACACCAAGTCTCAGAAGAAGAATGCCAGGCAGGCTGCACGCCTGTGATGTAGTTTCGGGATGGATATGTTTTTTGTTTGATCTCCGTGCAATGATAATAATACCCATGCTCGCCTTTCCGCGTGGCTGACACACCGCTGGCCCACTCGCTTCGACCACTTGGCGAACAGCTGTCTCAAGACGAAAGCCAATTCGGGTCAGGCAAAGTAGTTAAGCGAAGCTCACATGCGTGACAGGTAACAGCTAAATCGACGAAGTCGGTCCTTCTGAAGACATATTGGAGAGTTACTGATCGGCGGCAACAATATAAGGTGAACGATCTAAAGTGAAATATCCCGAGTCTCGCTTCGAGCATAAGGGTTTCGAGCGACACTGCTTAGCCTCTACCATCGTTTTACAGCACAGCCGAGCGTGGGATTGCCCCAATAAGTGTGAGTGGTCTATGCAACGTCACATCGGAACAAGACAGGTTAGGCTAACAAGTTCTGCTATGCTAGGCTTGCAATATCGACTCACGTAGAATCGACTTGACCAGCCTTCGACGGCACAGCCCTTGATTGGGTTGAAGCGGAGGAGACCTTCCAGTGTGTTGAATTCACCAGCCTTTGACGGCACAGCCCTTAATTGGGTTGCCCCAGTGAGTGTCGGTAGTCTGCACAGCGAGAGGGGCATCAGCGAAAGAGCATTATAAACGTAAGTATGATTCGTACATAGAATCCAATGCCCCACATGACTATAGAAGGCAAATACTTAGTATAGGAATTTAACAAGATACATCTCGCAAGGACCAGGACCAAAACTTACTAACATCCGCCAACCACCAAATGAAATGTAAGCTTAGGCCAGTAAAGAGGGTCACTACAGCAGCGATAGGTCCTCCTATGACGAAGAAGAGGATCTTGGGTACGCCAAGTTGGAAGTTGTGCCTTGAAATTGTGGCTTCAAAGATAAGCAAGCGACTCTATAGAACGACATGATACTCACGCATAGAGCTGGTCGATACCAAGAAAGCCTCCAAAGAAGGATGCCATGAACACGTTTATCTGTACAATAATCATAAGAGTGATAGCAACGAGACAGATTGTCAGGTCAGCGTGCTGAAAACGCGCGAGACTCTGAGTCTACGCACCTGCTTCTTCTGTTTAGCGCAGACAGAACCATTGAGGACGGTCCTCTTCACAACTGTGTATTATCACAAAGCGGTCAGCAGTGGATCACAGACTGAAACGCTGCCCAAACACTGTCCAGACTCACGATCATGCTCGGAGCGATGAGCCTCCTTGCCATTGTAGGCCATGTTGAAGATGGCAACAACATAGAATAGCAAGCATGCCATCTGGATACCAATGATGTACTTCCGCTTGGGCATGAGGACAGCTCTGACTTTAGCGAAGGTGGTCTTGCCTTTATTGACAGTGACAGGTCGTGCAACGCCAGACAGAAGCGGCTGCTCGATATCTTTCATCGTTGAGGTCGACATCGTATTCGTAGCTGGATATGTGGCGACAAGTGATGACAAGGATAGTGAGAAGTCGTTGGTCGGAAAGAGGAAGGCAGTCTCTGTAGTCAATGCTGCATGAGCCTCTCTCTTTGGCTGCACAGCACGCCGTCAAACGGATGCCTTACCTTCCCTTTCTCCTTGTCCCTTCAGAAGAGCAGCGGACAGGACACGTGACCAAAGAGTGCCTGTGCATGAGGGAAGCGAAAGAAATGCCTTCTTTGTTGCAGCCGGTGACGGAAACAGGCTCTCAATTCTTGCACTCAACTCTCCTGTACAGATGTTAGTCTGATCTTTGACCCGCCCTTAGCCGATACAAAGTTTGAAGCCTTCGGCACTGAGAGTTTCTTGAATGACTTCATTAGCTCGACATAGGGAAGTCGGCCCTTTACAGTCAATCCAACGCTTAATGTTGACTATATGCATATCTTTCATAGTACAGATCAGATAGAAAAAGAAGCGGTGGACCGCGTAGGACTTTTTTGAAGCATTGCTAAAGGAGTTTCCACCTTGTCATTCGTAGCTTTGATGATGGCGATACTGTGAGCGCACAACATGAGCGAAAACTGCAATTCTAGTATCAGCTTTGGAACCGCTTGCTATGATTTTTTGGAAGATCTTCGGCCGGACTTACCAATCTTGAATGCAATTACGCCGTATAGCTCAGGCTGCGTTATTCGAGATGCACAATATATATGCTCAGCGAGTTATTCATCCAGCGTTGATGGCAAAGCATCCATTTTGACTTGCACACCTTTCTACAGGAAAGATGCGCAGGTCAAGAAAGATGCTTTGCCGTCAACGCAGAAGAGCTTTGAAAAGAAGTCTGCCGACTTAACTGCGGTCGTCATAAGCAAAGCTTCGACCTTGAAGATCATGCCGGCTTGTTCACGAACCGAGATTGCTAAGGCAATCGAGACAAGTGCAAGCTTGCCTTTCAACCACGTATATACCTTATCAAACATCTGATCAGCAAGACATATACACACGCTGTACATGTCTCCTAGACAGACTCAAGACCAATGCTGACAATTTTGCCGACATCATGCGCTCCCGGCCGCGGTCCTTGCTTGCCCACCGCTTTTTGGGACATCCGTGCTGCCTACAGCTGAGCTGTGCTGGAGATGAATGTTCAGGTGCCTCACTTGGGCAGAGCATGTACATATTCATCTTGGTTCTCTCTCAATCAAATCACTCTCAAGCAGAATCAAGTCCGGCACTTGATCAGCACCTACCTATCGCATTCATTCATTTTCTCACACTCGTCCAGTCAAGCAAACATGGTCAAGCCAGCACAGAAACGCACTGCACTGCTTGCAGCAGTCTTACCATTGCTCGCCCAAGCGACTCTCGGCAACGGTATTGCGGAGGGTCAGATGTGCTTTGAGGATGAGGTCGCCATCAACAATAACAAGGCTTTCATGGATCTCGTATGGTCTTGCGAAAGCGGTTTGAGGTGCATGTCGGTCAGGCATTACATAAACTATCGTGGGAATGAACATACACCGGGAGAGGTTCAGCCTGTTGGCATCTGTACAAAACCTCTGGCTCCGGAGACTGGTGAAAACCCATGCTTCAAGCTGGCAAATGGAATCTACCCTGGCTTCTGGTTCGATGGCGACGTACATGAATGTGGCAAGGAGAAACCCATGGTGAGCTTTGATACCGGCGCGTTCTAACCATTAGACGTCAAATAACATTTCGAGACTGTGTCATAGTGCGACCCTACGGTTAAGGACGAGGGCGGTAATCTGAAGGCCGCTGGAAAACCGGTATTACCCGACCGTGGTAGTGCTGAGAGAGTGCGTGAGATAGTTTGCAAGGAGCTCGATGACGAAGGACAGCGAGATCTTTACACCGTCTTCCAGAACACCGAGGCATTTGTCTGATTGTGACAAGTTGAAAGCTAAGTTTACTGCTGTAGAGACTTTCTGTAAATGCCTCTTGACGGCTATGACTAGACACCTGGTGTTGTTAGCTCGAGCTACACGGTCAAAGCTGTGACTAATGCATTACGAGAGGCAATACGAGTCTTGTCGTGTGACCATGCGTCATCACAGCCAATTGCGGATTGAACAAGCGTCGGATCATGGCCTTTCTGACACACCGCTTTCACCGCGTTGATGGTCCTGAAAAGGCAAGAGCTGACTGGTAGCCTTTTCACCAGCAGCTTTCCTCTCGTTTCCTCTGCTCAACTGCCATTTTTGCAATATTTACACCCTCTTTGGCTGATACAAGTCTGGTACTTGGGTCGCAAACTACACAAGGAAGCCACATCAAAAGTCGGTCTCACATCTCCCAGATCACCCTACATCATGCAACACGCGACAATGCGGAAGATGACTGTGCTCGCAGCTGCTGCGCCACTGCTCCTGGGCAGCGCTCTTGCACGCCCCACTCCGCATCTCGAGCAAAGGTCTGGAGACAGTACGAGCGAACCTGGCAATAAAAATGATGTGTGCACCCTGAGTGTACCTAACATTGATGATGGCTTCTCGTATGGTGGCTTCGTAATGCCCTGCAAACAGGATCTCACGTGTGTCTCTACACGACTAGCTCCCAAGCAGGCCTACGCACTTGGCGATATACTTCCTATCGGCATGTGTCTGCCAAAGAAAGACAGCAAGAAAGACGCAGATCCCTGTTACGAGTTCACACACCAGAAGCTAAGGCCAGGCTTCTGGTTTGATGGCAAGCAGGTTGACTGTGGCTCAGGCAAATGGGTAAGCCTGACTGGAATTCCATCAGTACAACTCACTCGAAATGACTCACGTAACAATACTGCCCATCTCTAGTGCAACCCAGAGGGTTACAAGCCATCTAAGGACGCCGATGAACAGGCTGTCAAAGACGCATTATGCAAGGCTGAAGTGGCAGAGGCAGACGTTGAGAATTACAGCATTTACCGAGGCGAAGAGGTTGCTCTGGGTCCTTGATACCCTCTCGTATCAAGGACCCAGAGCGCACGTGGCTCAATGCAGGTTATTAAATACTCAGCAGAATTCAATTCGCAGTCCTTTAGTTCGTTGAAGCCATGTCGCCGCCAGTGCTATAGCATCGTGTTTTTATCGAGATCATCTCTTCATTGCTCCCTCGCTCATGCTCTCTTTTCCTTCTTGCTCTGGAGCAGCCGTTGTCACTATAAGGCTGGTGGCGAAAAGGCGCTTCTCATGCACAACTTTACGAGAAACAAGGTTCGAAAGCTAGCTACGAGATACTCATTGCTGTACATAGAGTCAACTCAATACTTCTGGAGATCTATGTTCTTGCCCCAATCTTCGTGTTCAAGTTCGGCTCCAATAGCCAAAAGAAGTGCTGAGATTCGCACAGTAAACACCATACCTCCTCATTCTACTATCACAATGAATCAGCAAGATGCCTAATAAGCTTGCTTCCTTCACTATTTCGGCATCTGCTATCTTGTCTGCGCAAGCTTGGGCGCCAGGCGCCACTGGTGCTATTGGCGGTGAATGCAAACCGCCACCAGAAATGGATCCTGGATTGCCAAAGTGCAGCGATCCCAGGAGTAAATGCGGTCGCGTGGGAGGCAACACCTACTTGTGCTTGGCAGTGTCTACTTATGCTGGAAACGCATGCGCAGCCCTGAGTACTACAGATCCTCATCCGATAGTGCGAGGACTGTGGGATCCGGAGAACGACCTGTACCGTGACTGCGGGGACAATCAATGGGTAAGTGATGAATGTCTATCCTTCAAGCTGTTGTCGGTGGAATTTTGACTCTGTAATCTACCCACTCGTATCTCATCTATCTGTGGTGCCTAAAATTGAAACCTGTCGGTTATCTGTGCCTAACATTGCCCTCCTGAATTGTCAGTGCGAGCATAGCGAATGCAAGGAGATCACCGCCGACAAACAATCCGACAGGGAGGTTTACAGTCAGATTAGGTCAGGCAAATTCCAAGCCTGAGTGTGCCGGTATTGCAGTCGCATGTCAATCAGCATACCTTGTTCCTTCACGTTTTTCGTCCACAGAATGATACCTTTCAGAGCCACTTACGTTAGAGCTCTTGTTTCCTCTGATAATGCTGAATGAACGCTTCTTGTTGGCCGATATTATATCCTTGCTTGATTCTGCTCGTTCTGCCGCGGCTGCAAGGCTGCATCAGCTTCCAAAGCTGCGTTTGAAGTTCCCAAACCAAGTGAGGCATTGCAAGGAATGCTTCTACGCTTGAGGGGACGTCAGTGTGGCAGCTCGGTGGAGTATTAGTCATGGCTCACATCGCACCGACATATATTTTTGAAATCCGTCGGACGAGGTCCTCTCTCTGCCCCGCGTTGCCACGTCTGCGCGGCTCGCCGCCATCTTCGAGATAAACGCGAGTTGCAGAGACTTACCCACGTCTACTCAGCGCTAACCTCTCTCTCTTTCATACCACTTCAAATTGCAAATCCGGAACTTGATTAGATAGCACATTACCCTCGCAACTTGATCCAGACTTGCAGAATTTTCGTTATCATGCATACCACAATTCGAAAGCTCACATCCCTAGCTTTGGTAGCTGGATTCCATCTAGTGAACTTGCCCACCGCCATTGCAGGACCTACTTCCAAGCTAGGAGAAGCTTGTTTCAAAGACATGAGCACGCCTCTTTACATGGACGCCAATTCCGACAAACCAAGTTCATATCCAGTTTTCTGCAACGGAACATCTCCGGCAGGTTCACCCCTCGAGTGCTCACTTCACATCGTCCATGATAAAACCCCAGCATACCCACTATGCATGACGTTCTTCGATGATAGTAAGGCTGCTCCGGGACCCGAAGTGCCTGCCAAAGTCACCGAAGGTGACCATCCCGTCACACTGGGCAGATGGGTCCCAAGTAGCCAGATCTGGTCGTTTTTGGACTGCAACGCGGATGAGTGGGTAAGCTAATTTTGTGATAACACGTCTGACATGTTGTGTCATAGCTGCATCTAAGTTGAGTGCATTCCTTGTCGCCGACTGATGCGCCGTTGAAACCTCTGTGTAGTACGGCGATGGTAAGTGCCAGCCAGTCGGTGACGCCGATAAGGCCACTTATAAAGAGTGGAGGGAGAAGAAGTTGGCTAGCATTCCAACGTGGGGATGAAATAGCGGGCATTTTAGCAGAAGTCGCTCCGGTTTTCGCATTCAGTTTTAGCCTGGTGCTAATGCAAGATGTAAGCATCAGTAGCGCAGAATGTCAGCCCATGTTTCGAGGTAGTATAGGCGCTACTTCGTTTCCGTATACTAATAGATACCTGTTCTGCATGATGTCGCGCGTGTGCTCGTGAGATCTGCCGAAATTTCTGCTGTTTTAGTCCGGCTCGAGACACCTGTGATACTTCTTGGAAGGTGCTAGGACCTTTACATCTTCTTGGAAGCGGCTAGCGACAGCAATAGTGACACAGATGAGGATGAATCTGGCGGTGAAGATGGAAATGGAAAGGAAAGGCTGAAGGTCGAGAGGAAAGTGATGGTCGTAGCAACGGCGATGAAGATGATCAGCCGAGAAAAGCGGTCAACGGGCAAGAAGACGACGACAATTGTGTCGAAGACAGTAGATGCGATGTGTTCATGCAATTGCCTGTACCTTTAGCTGCTCGCCGCCACAACACATGGAGAAGAGACGAGGATAGAAGAGACTCATGTCGCGATCGAGTTGCCCTTGTCTCTTGACTTTACACAATAACATCCATTGGTGCAACTTTGTCTAGCTAGACATACAGGATGCCTCTCCATCCAACATGACTTTATCGTAGACTCCATTGTGCGTTCATCTCTTGCTTGCGCGACCTCCGCTGCTGCTGTCCACTTCTTCCATTTCCACATTCTCCGAAATTTTCCACCATCCTTCCACCCCACATACATCACAGCTCTCTAACACTCTGGAGCAAGCGAAGTAGAACTTCTAGTTCTTCTACATTACCCTACGTCTTGCATCCTCATTTTCTGAGAGCGATAGAGAAGGACCTTCATACGTCTGCATGTTTGGGAGGTGCTTTTCTATTCTGGAACGTCGTTTACTCGATGTGAAGGAATGGGAAAGTATCTTTCGGGCATGACCGCTGCTAGACACCTCGGTTTCGTCTGCTGAGGTGACTTCTTGTCACTTCTTGCTTATTCAGATAGCGGAGGTCAAAGTGATGCGGGACACTTTTGTCATACTATTGTCAAGTCCAGCCCAGTTGCTCGTCGAGGATGGACTGGATCTTGGTCGGCTTGTATGTTGGGAAGGCACTTGATGCTTTTGCAGACGTAGGAGTTTGCGATAGTCGTTGTATTGTGCTTGCTAGTGTTCTGCAATGCATATACATCATCAACCGTCAGCGTCTGCGTGGAGCAGCTCCCTTCGCGTTCTTGCCTCATGCGAGCAAACTGACCTCGGTGACGCAACTGAAGCCCACCCATGTTCTGCCATCTCTACAGCCAGCTCTGACTGATGCGAATCCATCAAACTATCATTGGGTACTATCACAAGCTTTTTCTTTTGCTGTCCTGCTGCTTTTGCTGGAGATAAAGCGGGTCCGCGGAGTGCTGCCAGGATGGATCCAGCGCCTGTACACGATCAACATCAATCAGTCGGATGTAGCACAACAAGGCAAGAAGCTACTTCCTCACCTGCATGGCTTATTACAATCTCCGCCTTCATCATCCTCTCCTCAATATCGTCCATGAACGGATACATCTCCACGGTGACTCCCTGGCTCGTCCTGATAGTAGCCGTGACTCCGCCCGAAACAACAGGAAAGCCTTCTTCCGGTTCCAACGCTACATAGCGTAATATCTGTCTGATATCTCCCTGTCCATACTGCACTATGAAACGAGTAACACCTTGCTGTGATAACGCTTCCAACGCTGTAGGCTCCAATGCTGCTTTGACGAGGTCATCGAAGTGCGTTGAGCCGACCGTGAGGAGGGCGAAGCTTTCTTTTGACATGTCACTTTGCGTATTTACACTGACTGCATCAGTCTATGGTCTTAGAAGATAGGACTTAATACCGTTACCAGTCGCTACCGACACAAGGCAGCAAACGTGCCTAGCTTTGCGCATAGTAGCATATGTGACTGTAGAATGGTGGCGGCAGCTGTGTGTATATGTAACACGAAGCACCGCAGACTCCCAAGAGGTCCAAGTCAGTTGCGAACTGGTTGACTATAGCACACACTGTGGAACTCCAGAGCTTGCTGTTGTCTGTTATTTCGTCTCTGAATTGAAGCTGAAGTCCTGCTCGATCACGCTTCATATGGAGTGCTGCATGCTCTGCAGACGAGCAACACGACGTTTCTGCACCACGAGCATCCAGTAATATACCAATCAAGCATGTCCAAGAAGACCAAGCAGAAGCTGTCACAACCTACGAAGGAGCACGCTGAGGAACTCAAGGTGAGTGCCGGTGGTTGTCAACCATCTGCAAGTGAAATGTGGAGCTGAAAATTCGACCCTTCATAATGCTGGAATCGTATTATCACACTGGCCGTCCGCATGATGGAATAGGCAAGCTTAACGCAGTACAATGAATCATTCACCACACTCCTCAATCTCGTACCTGCAAAATACTACCTTACACAAGAAGAGGACGATGATACAGTCAGTTTTGGCTCGTTCGCATCAATTCGCGAAACTATGGCTGATCGATTCCAACCTTCTTACATTTTATTACATCTTTCAAACGTTATGTAGGGCAACTCGACCGCTCAATTGACGAGAAAGCAGAAGAGGAAGCTAGCTCAGGCCGCTGCAGAAGAAAAGACGCAGGCATCGCTAGCTAAGAGAGCAGCAAAGAAGGCGAAAGTGAGCATGCGACTTGCAGAGCTTCTATGATATCAAAGTGTCTTCAGTTTGCTGACATGGATTATCCCTCGCTTTGACTATTCTTCCAGTACGATCCATCTACACCACGCACAGTCACTGAAATCCAAGCAGCTCGCGAAGAAGCGAAAAATACAAAGAAGACGAAAGCTGAACGTGAAGCGGAAGCTTCTTACCTCAAAGGATTCGATTTCAACGAGAACTCGACTAGAGTGAATGGTATTGCCAATGGAAAGCATGCCGATGACGAAGATGAAGACGAGGAAGATTCAGATAGCGACATTGATTTCGTCGGGTCGGATGATGATGGTGCTCCAGCTCCAGCGACCGCTACAGCTGCGCCATCGACTTCAGGTCGACCCAGCATAGCCGAATTACGCGCGAATCTACAAAGTCGTCCCGCAGCTTCATCGAACGGTGGTGATGATTCAGTTGTAGGAGATGCCGATGCCAGTTCAGCGGGCAAGGAAGCTCTCCTGGCCGAACGAAAGCGACAAGCTGAACTACGAGAAAAGAGACGTAAAAGTACCAAAGCACGTATCAGACAAGAGAAGGAAGATGGTACAAGTAGCTTCAAAGGTAAACAGAAGGAATCAATGTCTGCTTTGCCACTTGCTGGAACTACTAGCAAGCCTGGAAAGATGAGCGACATCAAGAAACAACTGAAAAAGGAGGGCAAAAGACAATTCTTCAACTTTGATACGGAAGCCGCCCCATCAGCTGCCAATGACTCTGCCCCGACTGCAGTCCCAACGCAATCTGCACCATCAGCTGAAAGCACGAGCACTGCGGTCGCTGTGCCTCAAGCATCTACTTCATCAGCCAATCTACCTTCCAACTCAATTGCTTTCTCATCACTAGATTTCGCCTCGTCTTCAGCATTGAAAGAAGTTGACGCTCCAAAACTAAGCAAGAAGCAACGCGAAAACCTAGGAAAGAATACCAAGCTCGGCCTGACATCGCATAACCCAAGTGTTGCCTTATCAGCACTCAATAAACGCGAAGAGTTCCTATCGAAACTAACTCCCGATGCGAGAGAACGTGCTGAGGAGAAAGATAAATGGGAGAGGATGGCAATGCGCGCTGAGGGCACTAAAGTGTATGACGATGAAGCGAAATTGAAGAAGATGTTGAAGAAAAAGGAGAAATCGAAGGACAAGAGCAGGAAAGACTGGTAAGCTTAAATAAGATTGTTACGGCGTAAGCTGTATGTTTTGTCACTGACAAAGTTGCTCTTTACGTAACTTCACAGGGCCGACCGCAAGGAGACCCTACAGAAAACACAAGCAGCATCAGCGAAGAAGAGAGAAGACAATATTTCCGCTCGCTTGCAGCAGAAGAAGGACAAGAAGATGGGAGTCAAACCCTCAAAGAGCGTTGGAAAAGGCAATGCCAAGAAGAAGGGCAGACCCGGATTTGAAGGAAAGGGAGGAAGCAAGAAGAAGTAACTTGAATCGACCCAGATCAGTAACTTCTTATCTCCTTCTTCCCTTCAGCATCAGTCTCCTGTTTCCTCCATTTCTTTCCGATAAATATGTTCCTTTACCTCTTTCAAACTTGCATATTTGGCTGTACTGTTTCTTAGGAAGTCTGTTGTTGGTTCTCATGCTATCAGCTTCACAAGCATCTTGCTCATGCTCTACACGCATCACCACGCACGCGAGTAGCAGGCTATTGACATTGTATGCAATCATCTCGATACATATTCCCATGTCACGAGGCCTGGCCATTCCAGCCGATCACCTAACTTTACATGCGAATCCGTGAAAGCTGTCGGACTTCCTCGACTTGCGATTGTACCTATTTCACATATACATCTTGATATACATCCACAGTTCATCAGCCATGCTGCAAGCACTCCGACCCGCTGTTTCGCATGCTTTCCGAGCTCCAACAGCGAGCGTACTGAACGCAACTCGCATGGCTGCTCCACGAACAATCAGATTCGCGACAAGTAAGTAGAGTCGGCTAGCTCCTGCTTTCAGTAGGTGGTGATGCTGACTATGATACTGTAGCCAAGGCATACACACCGGATCACGAATGGGTGCGATACGATTCAGACTCTGTAAGCTCTTGCTCGCTTAGCCCGTATCTGGCCAGTCTTTCTCCGCTAGCAGCGGCGAGATTGCAAGACGACACGTCGAGTATACATTCAATCTCACATTGTCTCATCTTTTCAATTGCATTTGCACCTACGGCAGAAAATTGGAACCATCGGAATTACAGAATACGCTCAGAAGGCTCTTGGCGATGTCGTCTTTGTGGAATTACCAACTGCAGGAACCGAAGTCGCCAAGCACGGTGAGCTATTCGCCTACAATCTGGCTGAAGTATATTGAGCCGTTGAACTCTTTGCTTCTTGTACTTTAGATCAAATCGGAGCTGTAGAGAGTGTCAAAGGTAAGGCCCCTACTTTTCACTCTGAAACCTGAAACATCAATGCCCAGCAGGCTTATCTTCGGATTTCGGGTTTCAACTCCAACAGCTGCATCCGACATCTACGCCCCCATTTCCGGTACTATCGAAGAGATCAACGAGGAGTTAGGAGACCAACCTGCTCTCTTGAATCGCAGTCCAGAAGAGAACGGTAAGCTCTTTTACACGTGTTTGCTGCCTTCTGCTTCCTTCTGGTACTAAATCGTCGCACCATTACGATCTGCAGGCTGGCTATGCAAGATCAAGCTCAACAACGCCGACGAGCTGAAGGAGCTGATGGACGAGAAGGCATACGAGGCCCACTGCGCTGGACAAGATTAGACTACCAATATCAGAGCATACAATCTTCACCTGGCTTAGCAAATTTCAACATTTCACCAGTATGCAGTTCAGCCACGAAGCTTGGCTCCTTGTATCTTCAACGACGACATAGTAAGAATGAGACATCACGGGTGTGAGAGAAATCTATACTTGACAGTTTAATCCGGAGTGTCATGGTGTTTTACCTTACCGTTCAGAATGGTACCTCTGTGTACTCGGATAGCTCTTCTGCCTTTTGCAGAACAAGAGCCGAGATTGCAGAGTCCATCACGCCCACACCGACGGATTTACTGCGAAAGAAGGTCAGCTTAGCCTCGAAGTGCAAAGAGCCTTAGATCGGACAGCCAGCGTTCACCAGCTCCGGTCTGGCAATTGCGGTAGACTGATTCGAAAGCAGAACTCACAATATAGTAAGATCTTCGGCTGTCTCCTCGGCTGGCGCCCCCTGTTCATTGACTAGCTGGCCTAGCTGCGGCAACCATTTCGCCTCCACTTGTCCAGAAATGCTCAATGCCTTCAGCAGGCGCTGAATTTCTCCCGCTTCCGAGATACACGCCTCTCGACTATCAACAATGACGCTTCTCAACCTTCCTTCCTGAGCGAGAGGAACGAGGTCGATTTCCTGCATGTGTGGCTTGTATGAACCTGTTTGTTAGCGTTAAGTCAGCTCTCCGCACCGTACTCTCGGACCATTAAGCTATGAATCGACTGTACCGATGAGAGTTACACCTGCGCCCTTCTTCAGTCGTTCAGAAGGGAACAAAGGGACTGTACTTGGCGTGCAACTGCTACGGTGTCAGCTAGTCTTGCAGCAGAGAGTGCGCCCGGTCCGACCCACCAGCATATAATATCAGCCAGGCTTGCCCAGCCTCCTTCTTTTGCAGCCTCTTCGAACGAACATGACGATACGTTGATAGCTTGCTCGTGGAAGAAAGAAGTCAGATCGCGAGCAAGAGCTTCAGATCTCGGTGTAATTCGTCTCGAGGCGATGGTGACTTGATTCAGATCTTTGGAGAGTGAAGAGACAAGACGGGCATGCCAATATGCTTGAAGGCCGGCACCGTATATCAATAATGTCTTTGCACTCTTTGTGTGCTCTGATGTCGACAAAGCTAATGCCGAAGCGGCGCTGCGAAAAGAAGCTGGTCTGATCAGCAGCGAGCAGGTAACACATTAAGTAAGCACCCACGCCGTTCGGACTGCCGTCAATGATCTTGCATTCAGCACGGCTTTCGATTGTCCTGTCTTCTCATCGAAGATTAAGGTTGTAGCCGGAAGACCTGTCTGATCATCTGGATGGCGTGGGACGCTGACCACCTTTATACTCGTGGTGTTTGACCTGCATAGCGTCGAAAGCAATCAGTAGCCACGTCCACCATCATCAAATTCGTAGCTAGCTCACGTTCCAAGCCTTGACGGCATGTATAAAAGGTTGTGATTTGGTGTAGAAGTCGTTGTGCGGAGAGGATTCTGAATTGCCGGTGTCTGCAGCACATCAGAGTTCCCTTGCGTCGATGATTCATCCTGGACAGACAATGTACGCAGGGCTCTTCCTACGGTTGAAAGCTGGTTCAATGCAAAGATATCGTTGTTCGAATGAAATGGCGAAATATCCGGTCTCAGCACGTGATCCCGATAGGAAAGGCAATGACGGGCAGCTACACCTTACAATCTCCTCGGTACTCAATTTGTTCAGGACGTTTGTGACATTTGCCTCGCTCAGCACTAGCAAGCTAGCTTTCTTGCCAGCCATTGCGTATGATCTGGACTCGCTTGATCGGACAGCTTCTTGCGCCCGTTTGAAGTGACCGCTTGACTGGCTTTACTCTCCGCTTATCCAAGAAGAATCGATAAACTTGAAGATGGCTCCTCAAGAAATAGCACCCAAATGGGATGACCTCTTCCAAATCAAAGGCAAAGTCGCCCTAGTCACTGGTGGTAGTCGAGGTAAGTCAGGAAGTTGACGCGCAAGAAGACCTTGAGATAAAGTTGACCTGATCGGGTACGGATTGCATGCAGGTATCGGCAAGATGGTGCGTGACACCAAGAGCATGCATACTATGGCATGCCGGCACACCTAATGCTGACCTTTACACACTCTACAATTGCTGCGGGCATTTCGCGAATCCAACGGTTCACCTTAACATTTCGCACACCCCGGCGTTCACACGTGCCGGTTCTAATATGCAATGTTCGGCTCTACTGAATTCCACAGATTGCAACTGGTTTCGTAGCTCATGGAGCAAAAGTGTACATCACTTCACGAGACAAGAAAGCATGCGATGAAACGGCCAAAGAACTCAATGCAATGAGCAAAGGGACCTGCATTGCCATTCCAGCGGATTTGAGCAAGCTGTCTGAAGTAGAGCGGTTAGTAAAGGAAATCCAGCAGAAAGAGGACAGTACGTAGAACATAGTCCTTGTTCATTTTGCTTGTCACAGACCGGAAGCTGAGATGAATCTCTGTCGATTTGTTTAGAGCTGCATATTCTCGTCAATAACGCTGGCGCCACTTGGGGTGCTCCAATAGCCGACTTCCCCGACGAGGCTTTTGCGAAAGTCATGCTACTCAACCTTCAGCGTGTGTTTACACTCACACAGAAGCTACTGCCTATGCTTGAGAATGCAGCGGTCAGGACTGAGGGAAGCGAGACTTCCTTCGATGACCCGTCTAGAGTTATCAACATTGGCAGTGTCGATGGCTTGAAGGTACCGGCGTGAGTTTACAGACTTTTCCGAAATGCTCTGAAGGATTAGCTGACTGGTATTTACCTCTTTCTTCTCGCAGCCAAGAAACCTACCCTTACTCAGCGAGCAAGGCAGGTCTGCACCACATGACTCGCCATTTGGCAGGTCACCACGGAAGCAAAGGCATCACATTCAACAGTATCTCACCTGGACCTTTCCAAAGCAAGAGTGCGTACTTCTCTCATCGTATTTCTTAGTACAATCTGACCACCTTCCTTACTGCTTCCAAATCTGCACAATCTTTCCAGTGATGCGCGCCACACTCGAAGCTTTCGGAGATGTCATCGTGTCTCGTGTGCCTCTAGGTCGCATCGGCTCACCGGAAGATGCAGCTGGTGCCTGCATATTCCTCTCTTCCCGAGCGGGTGCATATGTCAACGGTGCCACCATTACATTGGACGGAGGAAGTGTCAGCAGTCCTCCTCATTTGTAGATTGTTAGCAATAGCCTTTTCTCATGTTTTACGCTAGCAAGCTGTATAAATCCTGAAAACAGACTGTCGTGACATGAATATAAAGTCTCTTTTCTTATATTGATTGAGCTTATTATGCATGAAGGGCAAAACAAGGAAAGAAAGGGAACTATCGCTACAGTGGATGTAGGTATATATAACGATCCTAATGAATTGCTACAGGTTATCTCTCAAGTACCTACAGCTCGTACATTCTTCGCAATGAATCAACAGCTGGCAATCACTACATGAACATATTTCCACCACCCGGTGCTCCACCAAAACCGCCTCTTCCCGGCCCGAATCCTCCAAATCCGCCCTGTAATGACAGAGCGAAAGCGAGGACAAGTCCAAATTGTCAGTCACAAGGTCTGTATATCGAAGGATCATTTGCTTTAATGGTGAAAAAATGTTGCTCACCCTTGGGCCACCCCCACCGCCTAGACCACCGTTTCCGCCTGGATTTAGTGGGTTGAAATCTCTTTGTGGATCAGCGCCCATTTCATTATCGAAGCCCTGTGTGTCACGAAGGGAAAAAAAAGGAAAAAGCACAAATAGCCGACAAGTAAGTATGCGTCACTTGGTCGAAGAAAAGGGAATCTTAAAGATGCGAGTTGCATCGAGACGTACAGGAGGAGGGAATTCATCACCCCAATTTCTTCTAGGTGGTTGATTGGGTACATTACCACCAATGCCAAATGGAGTGATGGGATCGAATCTCGCTCCTGGAGGTGCTCCCAGGGGAGGTAAGAATCCATCACCACCCCATGGTCCCCTCTGTGGTCCGTTATTACCACCACCTAACGGATTTTCCTGACTTCGTTCCCGATTGAACAAAGGATGGTTTGGTCCAACATACATTCCATCACCTCCCGCACCTGGTAATCTACCAACTTGTCCACCTAGAGGATCTAAGTCACTTCTTCCAATTTCGAGTGGGTTTTGACCATATCCGGGGCGAGAAGGGAAGTTAGGTGGAGCTTCTCCACCAATGCCTCCGATGTCAGGACGAGGCTGACTAGGTCCTCCAGCAGAGGGAGGTGGTGCACTACCACCACCCGAAGAACTAGCATCTCGCTCTTCGTTATAACCAGGCTTGACTAATCCAGGAAGTAATTTTTGGACAACTTGTACTTTATATGCTTTGATTAGATCCGTAAGACGTGTCGGACTGTTGAATAGCTCTGAGAGGGAGGAAATACTACTTTCACCACCACCACCACCACCTGATAAAGCTCTTGGGAAATTGGAGGCGGAAGTATAGTCGTTAGTGACGATGTCGAGTGTGGCTGTCTTGTCATCCTGTTTAACATCGTACAACCGACATGCAAATGGGAAAGTGCAAACCGAGAGCGAGCGTAGTGAACCGTCAGTAGAAAGAGTAGAGGAATAGCAGTGCACAAAGTCATGCAGAGAGAGAGATTTTGAATGGAATGGTAAGCATCAGCGTCTCGGTATGTGTGTGTGTTATTGACACGTGCTCGTTCTAATGCCGTTTCATCACTCACTTCAACAGCGACGGCATTAATGACAGTCCTACCGCCCAATCTCCCAATTCTAACTTGAAACACCAATGAACTCTGTTCATGTCTATATTCAAAGCTGAAACTCTCTTCTTTTGAATTAGCTTCAAACCAGTTTGCAGTTATTCTATTCCTCGTCAATGGATCTTGTGATGTAGTGCCTTCATTATCGATTGTGGGAGGTTGTGGACGAGTCTGTCGGAACCCGAGTGATGTATGGATTGAATGAACAAGTAATGCTATGAGACTCGTACTGTTTGATAGTATAATAGTAGTGTTGCTTGTATTGGAAGTCGATTGCTCCGTCGACGAGGATATTGATGATGAAGCCTCTCCACCTCCGGAAGATGATGATGTTGTGGAGGACGATGAAGCAGGCACGACTACTGCATTCTTGATTATCTCCAGTAGCTTCTCAGGCAATAGTGGGTCTGTCATGATTGAATTAAGCTGAACTAAGCTAGCTCGAGTTGGAGTGAATCTGATGCCTGTATTGTATGCGGATGCAGGATGACGACGCTTTATAGCACGGTAGTGGCGAGAATGCCACGAATGTACGAAAGACACTGGGTATGTGAATCACAGTGATCTATATATCATATATACAAGAAAACAAAGACGGACCTTCTGAAAATGGTGGAACGTGGGCAAGTAGCTTTCCGTCCAAAACAAACATGACTTGCGGGACAGACAAAGCAGACGCGACGGTCTACGGTCCACTTGGGACCCATCATAGGAGCGAAGTAAAAGCTGAAGGCCAAGTTTCATCATAATTGATGAATTTAATTGCCTGCAACTTCTTCGGCCACGACATATTTCTCACGTATGTAACAACAAGCAATGAGAAGGACAAAATTCATGTAGTTTCTCTGCACTATGTAACTGATCGTACACTGGCAGAGGAGAAAGAGGAGGAAGGCGGAATGAGCGCGCGCGAGAGAGAGAGAGAGAGGAAGGAAGGAGGGGAGGCAAGTAGAATCATTGCCCTCACTCCACGGGACCGTCTTTTTTGCTTAGAGTTCTCCTCTTGTACAAAGTTATCGGTAATGAGTACCTGCCCTAATTCGTTGTAATTCAAAATGCCCGTCCCTTCCTTATAGACTTGACTTGACTTGACCTGAATTTTAGATGAGGAAAGTAGTTGCGATGGTGGATACACCAGTCAATCCAAGTACGATATAGCCAGCCTTCCACGATGTCTTAAGATCGAGTACTGTTGTGTCCGGGAAATTGAAAATAAAATATCATTGTAAAAGTCAGTAATTGGTTGCTTATCCTCTCAGGTGGGATATTCTTTCGCCCTTCCCAATCAATCCCGCCCTGCTCATTGTATTTCGATTCCCGTCCTCCCCTAACTGGGCGAACAGAAGCCTCCCAGGGTGAAAGAAGAGATTCAAACTGACAAGGAAAAGGAAAAGGAAGGGAAGGAAAAGGGGAACCTTCCCGTGTCGAAAGTGAAGAAGAAGTGAAAGAAAGAAAAGTCAAAAACGACTCACACCAACCCATATCCCAAGATAAATGTCTCATTCCATTCCAAGTATGGAACCAGAATGGAGCTCCTACTATAGTTTTAGCAGACAATTTAGCCCATAGAGGTAGGGACGAAATGAGCGAAATGATGGATGATGAATCGAAGTGGAGTCCTGCTAGTGGAGCTGCTACGTAGGAGATGGCGAGTGCGTAGATGCCTGTAAGATACAAAGATAGGCCAAATTCGCAGGGTAGAGAGAGAGAGAGAGAGAGAAGGTATCGGAGGCAGAACCAGAAGGAGAGCAGAGGGAGAGGGAGAGAAGAGGAAGAGGAAGAGCAAGAGCACGATAGAGAAAGAGGAGAAGGAGACAGAGACAGAAAAAGAGGGATACAGAGAAAGAGGGAGACAGAGACAGAGAGAGAGAGAAAAGATCAGCACGAAGCAATCAAAAAGAAGAAGGAGGAGAAATGAAGAAGAAGAAGTGAAAGGCTCACCAACTGAAAGACCAGTGCCGGTAACACGGTTAGCAATACTGGTAAGCCACGAAAGTTGAGGTTCATAGATTGTGAAATGAGGGGAAGAAGGGCGCTTCATTCTCTGTTCATTCAATAGCTGCAGTGCTTCTTTCTCGGTGAGGCGTTGTGTGGATAGAGGTCTGCAACGAATGAATGGATTGGCACCCTCAATAGTCAGTATTTCTATCCATATGCTGTAGATCACCGTATTCCAGCTCACCTTGATTGCACTACTGCCGATGAAGTTGAAGACGAAGCAGCAGCAGCACCTCTGAGAGCGAGTCCATTCTTGCTAGCAGCGTCTGATCACAGTGACGATTGACAATACTCATCAGCTTGCCTGGTTCCCTCATGTCATGTCATGCCCATTTCCTTCTCTTCATGGTGGAGTTGCGGCCAATCGAAGGTGCTGCAATGAAGCGACACTACACTCACTCTTTGCCAGCTGGGAGAATGCCCTCTGTTGGAGTGTACGAGTGGCTTGCATGGTGACTGTGCGAGGGTGGGAGTACTATATGATATGCTATGCTGTTAGCACTGTGGTATGCTGCAAGACTGAGTCGATGGATGAATGTAGTCTCCTCCTCCAAGCTGCAGCTGCCGGTCTCTCTGTGATCCGCCCTCCGACCTGATCCGAGCGAGTACTTTTGGAGGGTGGGTTTAATCTTGCCCGGCCTCTCCCATTTTTGCCTTTAACTTTTTAATCATCACTCTTGCTTTTGAATTACAATTACAATTGCGCCCACTCGCGCTTCCAACGACTAACCCAATCGAGATACAGGTCAATCCGATCACTCTGATTGCCGGCAATGGGCATGGCATATCACGCACTCGCTCGCTGACAAGAAGAGAGGGTACATTTACCGCACAGAAGCTTGGACAGTGACCGACATACCATCTTGAAGGATATCACCCATCATACAATGATCACTCGCTGTTGAGTTTCCTCGCTTCAAAGGTGAGTAAGAGCTTCCTTCCATACTCCCACGCACGTTTGGAAAGAGCATCGCCATAATCATACACGTGTTGCTGCTGGATGGCCACTACTGTATAAGGCATGACAAATGTACATGACAGACTGACTGACTAGCCTACTATATCTCTCTCTCTCTCTCTGTGTAAACGCTTGTCTCTCTGGTTTAATAGCCTATCCTCAACAACGATCCCGCGTACTTGTGCCCGTCGGATCAATCAACCAATCCATACAAGCAACAAGATCATCTATCTACATTGCCTTGTCTATCGTATAGACTGGTAGTGTGGTTCATACAATCCATACACCCATCCACCAATCAATCAATCTACTCTGGTTCCTGCTTTCGTCAAGATTACCTTTATCTTATCTTGCCGTCGAAAAGCAGCACACCCACGGCGCCCCTCAATTCAGGTCCACTCCCATCCGTCCCTTCATTGGTATACTATCGTCACAAGACCATACTATACTAGCAGATCAATAGTGATCTGCATCTGCAACGATGAAGTGTGAGTGACGAGACCTTTCTTACCTCAAAAATGGCAATACCAGTGAGCGAAAAGCTGATTAAATGTATCATCCATCAAACCCTCCATTGTGCGATGCCTTTGTTGTTCCAAATACTCTTACGTGACTTACGGATACTACGGCGTTATGTCTTCAAGACCTCGACGGCTATCCTGAGCTAGACCTGCTCTCGAAAGCACTTTCCTTTTCCTCACCCAATCTCCGCGTCAGTACACGAATCGAAGCTTATTCCTGCAAAGCGATAGCGAGGGAGCGTAAGCTTTTCAAGACGATAGAGCATGATCTCCTTACAGATCTCTCGCTAAGCACATCAATATCACCACCTGAACATCATCAACATTTATTAAGTTCAGCATTCGGTCCATTGGATTTAAAATCCTCTCGTAAAACTTTATGGCTATTGATTGCAACTCTCAATATCGCTTTCCCGGATCATGACTTTTCTACACTCTCTGCTGAGGAATTTGTTAGAGAAGAAAACCCTAGGATTGTACTGGCATCTCTAACTAGTGCCCTGGAACATTTGAGGAGCTCCAATGGTCAGGAAGTCACTCCTGCTATGCCTTTGGTACTTGAAGGCTATTCTTCTACTACTTCTCAACAACAGCAACAACAGCAACAGCAGAGAATTGGATATTCAGCTTCAGCGCCATCCGCTTCTACGTCTTCTATCCATCATCATCAGCAACATGCGAAGAAGATGATTGAACAGCAAAAGAGTAGCAACTCCAAGCAGCAGAGTAGTAACAAAGGAGGACAGTCATCAGCAAGTCTAGCGAGCAATAGTGAGGGCAACAAGAAGAAGGCAAGTGCAGCAGAAGCAAATATGACTACTTCAATGTCAAAGGAGGGTAATAATGATGTCAGCGGTGAAGGAGACAAGAATGATAAAGCATCTACTTCACCTACTTCCAAGAAAGCCCAGCTAGCAAGCCAACATCAACCGCGTACTACCAAATCCAATATCTCAAGTAATGCAGCAGCAACCTCTACAACAAATTCAAACAAGAATGGCAACAGCAAAAAGAAGAAAGACAATCCACCTATATCACATGATATTTTGATTTCTAAATTACGCAATGAATTAGATGGAACGTACGAAGTACCAACTCATCCTTTATTACGTCAAGTGTTAGATCCAATCATTGATTTATCTGAATGCGATGTTTATTCTTATACTCCTGATTTGGATTCTGATCCTCATGCTTATCAATCTGAAGATGAAGAGGAAGAAGAAGATTCAGACGAAGATGGTATCGAAGACGATGGCGGTAATGTAGATGATGTTGAATACGAGAGACATCACAGTGATGGACTTGATATGGACTTGGAAGATGACGGAGACGACACATGTCCTTACTATACGAGTGGAACTTCAATGGCTAAGATGAGAGCTCAAGAGGATGAAATGCAATGGGAGATGGAAGGCGTTGAAGACACGACATCTGGTGTGAATAGTACTGCACCGGGTACTCCTACTGCTAGTGGTGGTCAACAAGACAGCATCAAGAGCGCAGCAGCGAATACTAGTACAAATGCAAGTTCCAAGAAATCAGCGCAAAAGAAGAGAAACAGCAATAATACCACCAGTACTCCTGCAACTCCTACTAGTGGCGGCGGCAGCAATACAGCCAAGAAGTCAAAAAGTAAATCTAATACTGGTACACCAATTGTTGGAAAAGGAAGCGCCGCCGCTTCTTCGAGGACAAAGATCATACCCGGACAATCTATCTTTGCGGATCTGAATCAAGGTAACAACACGTCATCCAGAGGTAGCCATTATCAATATGGCTCATTGGACGATTATTCATACACGCATCATCGACCTTCTCGTTCACACCGCCGTCATTCTTCATCGATGTCCTCCGATGACGCCGATGAAGGCTACGACGACGACGATGACGATACAAACAGTAAGAACAACAATGGCGGCGACGATGAATCAGACAATGGAGGTCTATTATGGTCGTCCAACTATTTCTTCTACAATCGTAAAATGAAACGTATACTATTTGTTTCATGCTGGGGTAGAAAAATCGGTAAACAATTTAGCCCTTCTAATGCTTTATTGGGCAGAAGTGCGGGAAATCCTTTGCATGCTTATAGGAGACAGTTACTTACTTCTTCGAGTATGTACAACCATCATGGATTGCATGGAACGGGACTTGCTGGCGGTGGTAGATTGAACAGAGATGGACGAGTTACTATTAATCTAAATAGACCGAGGGCGGGTAGTAGTAATCTGGCACTGCCACCTACTACTACTACTACTTCTTCGTCGACTTCGACAAGTGCTAAAATGCAAACACAAGATGAGAATGGATCCTCGAGTATGACGAATAACACATCTTCTGCGAATACTGGAAGTAGCAACAAGAATGCGAACATTACTACATCTAGTCTAACGCAAGCACTTCGAGCGAATGCTAGCAATTCAGATACAGCAACAGCGAATCCCTCTCTTAATACGTCGTTCGCTTCACAGCCACCAATAGCCAACGCAGCTTCTATCTTCAAACCTTCTTCTCCATTCCCACGATCTGACAACAGACCAGGTTCTACCACTCCATCGAGTCTGAACTACACTTCGTCGTCAGCAGCAATGGGAGGAGGAGCATACGGTACGAGTCCAACGGATGATCCTCAGCCTCCTTCGATTAGAGCTACATCAAGTAGACAAGGTACACCTATTTCAACCATGAGAAGGGCAAGACCTAACTCTGGTTCTAGTACACCGGCCAGAAAGACGCCTAGGAGGAATTCCGCGAAGAGAAGAACGGGTAGTAGAACACCGGGAGCAGGCGGGGTCGGCGGTGGTGGTGCGAGCAGTGCTCAGAGTACCACTGCGTAGGCAGTTCCTCCAATCAACGAAGAGAAGCCTGGTACTTTCCCCCGGACTATGGTCTATGTCACGTTGGGGTTTAGAGGATCATAGCCCTTTTAACCATCAAACAAATTGCAGCCATGCGCTTGGAGCGTTTATACCAAAGGCGTTATTTAGCCTAACTCAACTTGAACATACCGGCCACACTATTTCGTATAAAGTCAGATCTTTATCAGAACAAAGCTAAACAATCACAGAAATGTAATTATCGAAATTACAAGTTCACGAAGCTTGTAAAGTCGTCCATATAATCAACTAGTATTCTTCCGTCTTAGCTTTTCCTATTAACATCAGTAGCTTCGCTTTCCTCTTTATTCGCGATTCTCCGCATTCTTATAGTTGCATTATATTCGCAGTCTTTTTGTTTCACAAGTATCAATAGTAACCCGACAGGAAGGTCTTTCTTCGTTGTATATAGCATTATCGTTATCCGAAATAGTATCAAAAACAAACCTTCAAATCGCCCTGAGAATACGGGGTGTGTCTTGCTTATCTTTTCGACTGGCCTGGCTCTGCTTTCGACTAATGCTGTAGTCGCGGCCCGATCATGCGCTCGCGGCTATCAGCATGACTTCGACGTTACTGCGGCCATACGAGCTACCGCCATTCGAGCTCGTCAAGCTTATTCAACCCGCATTCGCAGCTCAGCATTCGCCAGCTACCTCTCCTGAAGCACCTTCCTTGGCTGCCTTCCAGAGCTCTACGAGTCCGGCCTCTGCTGGACCGTCATCGCCTCCACCTCACTCAAATGGTCAGCAGCAGCATAGACAAGATGCTAGTCTTAGTGGAAGATTATCACAGCTGGTCACCAAAGGAGCTGCTTCATTCTCTCCACCCTCAAGCTCCGCTGCGAGATTCTCAAGCTCTCCATCTGGACCTTCGGCGTCGCCTTCCGGAGTAACGTCTCCTGGAGAAGTATCAGAGGGAAGGCGTCTAGCTCCAGCTCAAGCTATTGTTATTGGGTCGGATGCTTTATCATCTTCATTAGCGCCCAAAAGTGCAGATGTCAAGACTTCAACGAGTAGAAGTGCCCAGACCATCAGGTCCGTGCAGGCTGGTACCGAAAGCGTGTGGATCGCAGGCAATGAAGGATCTGTCGCCGTTTGGAAACTTGATATTACAAGAGCGAGTAGCAAAGGGAAGAACAGGGCTCAAGATGATCCATCCATCGCTGGTACAGCTGAAGAAGTGAGTCTATAGGCTTTGCTGTAATTTACCTTGCACGTGATGAACAATGGGCTAAGCATCATCATGGTTGCATCATCAGGCAGCGTACCTACTGGATCAATATAATGTAGTGCCTGGCAGAAGGCCAGTGGAAAAGCTTGCAGTGGTCCCAACGGTCGGTAAAGCTATAGTGCTGTCAGGTCAGTGTCTACCACCCGATATCTTGGACCTTTGCTGATGCTAACACTCCTTTACAGAGGGCATACTCACATTACATGCTCTTCCCACCTTCGCGAACCTAGCGGCATTTGCTCCAGTCCGAGGCGTTTCAACATTCGCAGTGGATCTATCGAACCCTCAAGCGGACTCGGTCCGACTCTGCATGATAAAGCGGAAGACAATGCAGCTACTATCGATTTCGCATCATCAAGTCGACATGCTCAAAGAGCTGCCATTGCGTACAACAGCTATATTGGCTGTCTTGAGGCGCTCACATCTCTGTATAGCCGATGCCATCAATTACTCCATCGTAAATCTGGATTCTGCGACGCTTACGCCATTATTGCCTATTTCGCAAGATCCACCAGACTCACCTCCGTCTGAAATGCATGATCTTACACCTTCATCTATGCCTACACCTTCAAGACCGAAGAGTCATCAAAGGCCTTCGATTGTCGCTATCGAAAACGATGAATTCTTGGTTGCTAGTCATACTGGATCTTCTACGCTTGGCTTGTTCATCAAAGAAAATGGTGAACCGACGAGAGGCACACTAGAGTGGGCAAGTAATCCGAAGTCCATAGGTAGGTTGAAGTTCAACGTAACGTCGAGCTTGCAGTGAAAACTCACATCCCGCTTAACAGCCGTCGATTATCCATATATCGTTGCACTTCTGCAAAATAATACAATAGAGATACATTCAATACATACGCAAGAGATTATCCAGGTCTTACAACTGTCTACTATCTCTATCAAGTCATCGCTCAGCCCGCCCAATCCTGGTGATGCCTTGTCGCCTTCTCCAGCAACCAAAGTGGAGCGGATACAGCCTCGCTCACTCGTCAGTACCACGGCTGGTTTTCCAAGTCGCGTGATACCACTTGCGAAAGGAGACCCATCATTCGCCCCTCTATTAGTTCCGCAGTTGGGACATATGAATAGCTTGGAGAAGGTTGAAATCAAGCTAGTAAAGAGGGCAAGGCCTCAAGAAGCACCAGTTGAAGCGAGCGATCCGGCAGTACCTCCCTCGACACCGAAGAAGGGATCCGCACTGACGGCTGCAAGACCTACTCCGGTCCGAAGCGCATCGAAATACCTCTCCACGGTAGCTGCGAAGACATTGCTGGTTGGCAAAGACTCAGTCTTTGCTTTGTGTCCGTTGACTTTAGTAGTGCAAGCGGAAGCATTGATCGAAAACAACCGGGTCGAAGATGCGCTGAGATTGCTGGAAGCAGTAGGCCCGCCTGACACACCTGAGAAGGTTAGACCTGCGATATAACACGACGGTATGTTCATTGCTAACCTCTGGCCTCTAATTGTGTGACAGCTCGACGAATTCTGCTATATCAAGCAAAAAGCAGCCTGGAAGCTCTTGTCCGAAACGCGTTTCAAGGAAGCGGGACAACTCTTCTTCGAAGGTCGCACAGATCCTCGTATACTCATCCAGCTATTCCCTGAAATCAAAGGGAAGATGTACCGGAGTCTCTCAGTTGATTTCGCCCGCGTCTTCAAGGGTCTGGGGTTCCTGTTTGACGGTGATGCCCTCAGAAGAGACACGGTCGCTGATATCAGTAAGCTCGCACTTTTGACACAAATCTTTTCACTATGTACCTCCGAAACCTTGGCCTCCGCTCCCAAAAGATCGGTTGTCGGCGGATAGCAGGCAGACGACATCTAACCTAAATTTGCCGGGCAATGCCTGTATTGACGGTGGCGGAGTAGAGGCCTTGCTGCATACCATCCTCACCGAACAACTCACATCTGATGCTGATTCACAGTCGAAACGAACTTAGTCCGGAACTATTCTCCTCATCTACCCCCTTCGTCTCCTACGGTAACGGACCTTCATAGCAGGCTCGAGAAGGATGCTCGCGCAATGTTGGAGCAGTTCTTATCGAGCTGGAGAAAGCAGCGGCGGAAGCAGGGCCTCTTGGCTACAGGCTTCCCTAGCGCCAGCGAGTCTTTACGGCATGACTTAGATCGCGTACGTGCCGCCATAGTCACTCCATAGCGTGAAGAAGTTCTGACCCATGGTTTGACAGCTCGTTGACACATCTCTAGCCAAGCTTTATCTGGACAACGGCAAAAGCAAGGAGTACTTGCTCAACATGCTTGACCGCGAACCGCACGAGTGTGACGTGGATGAACTGGCGCCGTTGCTGGAGAGGGAGTCCCTGCACTGGTACCTGTCTCAAATGCTTCTACTGCAACATCGTGTGTCCGACACACTGATCATATGGACGGAGTGAGCTGCGTCTTCCAAAGTAAGAATATTGCTTTACCGAAGCTGACCTGTTGTCTTACGTAGACTGGTTGACGGCAAGCGGGAAGACCCCCGCTTCACAGACGGCTTGCAGAAAATCTTCAATCTACTGGAGAACTCGACCGACACGGATCTTGTGACAAGATACGGCTTGTGGCTAGTGAAGCATGATCGCAATCTTGGCTTACAAGTGAGATAATCCGTTTGAATGGTCTTGCTTACTGCAGCTGAGAGGTTTTGTAGATTCTGACCCGCCCAGCTCAGGGTGTGCAAATGGATGTCAAGGCATGCTCAGCCAGCTTGCGGGAGATCGATGGGATCGCAGCAGACGATTATCTTGAATTTGTCGTTTTTACCAAGAAAGAAGCAGTAAGTGAAAGAGACTTTATGCCCCTTATGAACGCTGACTTCTCTGGTTAATCAGGGAAAGGAGCTTCACGAACAGCTTATCGATCGATATATCAACCGCTTAACGATGCTACTCGAGACTACCTCGCTCAAGGCAGACTTGCAGGCCTCTCGAACCGAGTATGCCAATTCTGTAAACACTTCCGAGGTTTCGATCGTCTCATTTGCACTGGCCAAAGAAACAAGAACGGAGAGCATGGGCACCCGGGGACGGCTTATTCTGATGCTGCATGGAAGTACGCTCTACGATGTGCCAAGCGTGCAAGGCAAGCTGTCAGGCCTGTCAGACCTCATCTTCGAAGGCGCTATCTTGGCGGGCAGGCAGGGAAAGCATGAGCAGGTTCTTTCCATCTTAGCGAACGACCTCAAGGATCTGGCTTCAGCGGAGGTCTACTGCACTTCAGCGGGAAATGGTGAAGTTCTATCGGCCAGGAACGTTCGCGAGATCTTGCAAAGACTTGCCATCAGCCCTCATCCGAGCGCGCTATATCGGAAAGATGGAAGACGGAAACAAGTCCCGCAGCCTACAATATCTCTGACTCCCTCTCAGAAAGAAGACAAGAAGAAAGAGCTTCTGAATATGCTGATCAAAATCCAGCTTGAAAGGTCTTCACCAGCGACGGCTTCGCTCAAGGATCAGCAACGTACGGCACATATCATTGAAACGCAGGCTATGCGCATATCAGCGAAAGAGATTTTGCCATCTATCCCGGATGATTGGCCTTTGCCACTCATGGAAAGTTTCTTAATCCGAAATATGCGGAGAACGGTACACGAGCGATACGAGCGGAAACTTGTCAAGGCGCTGTTACAAAGTCAGACGCTAGATACAAGCCTACGATACTGGGAGATCACAGAGAGCATGGGTGGATTATTGGCTGAAGAAGCGGACGATGACAGTGAAAATGGTGACGAAATTAGTGAGAAAGCAAGAGTAGGAGACGAGACAGATCTAGTGTATTTGGAAAAGCCTAGCGGACGCCACGTGGATGATGAGAAGACGATTGACCTCCTGTAGCAATATAACCAGCTAGAATGGGTATGGATATGAAGATTTAACACCTCTATGATGGTAGGCCACAATCCACTCCAGCCGGTGCGGGCTCTAACGATCGGCACGCGCGGTTTGCCAGTACTTGCCTTGACTGAGATCAGCCTCATAAGGCAGTCCAAGTATGACATGTAGTTTTCTCGAACGATGGGCGAAATCCTTTAGATGCACATGTTACTTCTGGCATTTTTGTGAAAGGCTTCGAGAGCTAGCCGGTCGTCTGCTGTCAGTTCTTGGATTTTTTTTGTCGAAACTCGCTCGGTGAGGCAATAAGATGATCCAGGACTTGGCATACGATTTGTGTCACATGGTTGTCCGCATGTTGCCCTAGATAGACACGGAGATGTGACAAATTTTGGAGGTTCGCCTTATTGGTGACGCTCATGGCTAAAAATTGGAGCGCGTGGCAATGCTTGCTTTGAGACGTGTATGATCACACTCGAAAGCAGATGATCCCAGCTACAGCTACAGTGCAGAGTAAAGAGCAGAAAAACGACTTGCAAAATGGTGACCACACGTCAGAATGGTGACCTGTGTGGTCAGCCCGCCTTGGTTGCGTCCATACAAGCATGTTGGACCAGTTTACACCTGCCGACAGCATTGCGTCTGACTGTATAGCGTAGTAACGTCAGACGGTCAGACGCTGCTTGTTTGTACTGCAGGCTGGACGGAGTGCCGTCGGACATTTCTTCCTGCCGGCTCGAAACAGGCGCTATCAGTGTGAAAATCGCGCCGAATGATAAGCAACGTTTCAGGACACGAATATACGGCTTCTTGAAGGATGGAACAGGATGTGTCGCATGCTAGTGCATTCACTCCGAGTCTCTCCGGCCAGTCGTGGAGGTTTGTCGCAAATGCCGATAATCGGCGGCGCTGCGCAACTAGCGTTTAGTAACTGTCCTCGCTGATATCAAGGGGCCGTTTTGGCAAGTGGAATGGCTTTTCAGGAGAGAACAAAGGTTCACAAGGCCGTCGGCACTTGCGCGATCTTATGCTACATTTTGTGAATAGAATGTCAAGCGGATATCTGCTCACGGACTGGAGCAGGATCCACCCAACGAGCCTGATGATAAGAAATACCATGTATAACTGTCAGTGAACGATGCACTAAGGGCGTGAGTGCCTTTTGGAAGACTCACGAGGTACTCATTCTTCTTCTCTTGGTCAGAGCTTCGAATCAGACTAATACTGGGGCTTGTGATATGCCGACATAATCTATCTACCACTTGGGGGTCGCAATTGAAGTCTTCGCATAGTCTTCTGTACTCCTCTGCACTCTTGATCTCCTTGCGAGCATCTAGCAAAGTTACCAATGACGATACTGTCAATTTATTACGGAGACTGGAGGAAACGGTGGCGGCTGAGGCTCCTTCGCTCTCTTCGAGTTCTGCACGCCGCTGAAGCATTCTTGCAGCTTGAGTATCCTGTAACGAAGGCATTCAGCGATGGTTCTCGTAGCCTGAGGCATGTACATCTGGAAGCCGGCATACTGGCGTAAATCTTGTAGCATTGTGCCTCTGAGCTGTCGCTTGCCCTAGACTGGCGAGGTTCCTTGCAAGTAGATTTGGACCAGGAGCAGAAGGATCGCTAGCGTCTTGCAGGACTGCTTTGTTCTTTGTTTCACTAGAAGCTATCACTGGATCGCCTTGGATATTGACGTTCCGAGCTCCAGCTTGACCAGCTTGCATCGGTCTGCTTTCAGCGCCAGCGGTAGATCTTGCAGCGTTTCGAGCAGTATTCTGGGCCACTTTGGCAGCGCTTAACGCACTCTTTGAGCCCGAGCTTCCCATCTTTAATGCTGTTCGTTTGTCGTGTCGTATCCGATCGTCTCGAAGCAGACCTGTGGAGCTTGGACTTGGAGACAATATTGAAGGTCTCCGTATACCAACATCGGCTTCAAAGCGAGAACAATGTCTATCAAGGGCAAAGAAAGAGCAAGTGAGGAGGTGGAAGACGAGGAAGAAGGCGTTGAGATAGAAGAGGGGGAAGCTCAGCCTGAGCGTGAAGATGAAGAGGTACAATCCGATGAGAAAGCTAAAGCCGAGGAAAGCAGCGAAGAAGAAGTAGAGCCGCATCCCACTGTGCAAGGTGAGTAATACCAACTCAGACTATGAAATTGAAGCTAATAAGTTTATCTGCAGAAACATGGGTTCCGAAACATGTCCTCGACAGACCGGTGCCACCTACAAGAGAAGAACGTGAAGCTGAACTAGCATTACTGGAAGCACAAGCGAGAGCAGGACAAGGAACGAATGATCCAAGAGCAAAAGCACGTATAAGGGTAAGTGTGGGACTTGGGATGCTGTATCACAAGCTAAGGTGCTGACCGCTATTATGCTAGCCACGGCGTACAGTAGACTACTTTGGACCCGTGACGCGGTGGAAGCTGGTAAGCAGTTCATCCGGCAAGGCTGTATATCAACGACACGAAGCTAACACCTAGTCTTGAGCAGCTGCGAACATTAGCAAGCTGTCCTGGCGCCGTGCCAGCATTACGGCCGCAGCCAAACTACGTGATAGACGTGAGCTGCACATTGTACCATACTGCTATACAAGTTTCTGAACCCTATTGCAGCTTCTTCCCCCTCGAGCATATGAGTTCAATACTTCTACATCATATTGCACAAAATACGTACACACTTCAACGAACAAGATCCGAACACCCGTGAACTGGGTTCGCTGGACGCCTGACGGAAGACGCGTCCTAACAGGCAGTGCATCTGGCGAGTTTACACTCTGGAACGGCCTCACTTTCAACTTTGAAACTATTCTACAAGCGCACGACTGCGCCGTCCGAGCTTTTGAATGGTCACATGCTGGCTCCTGGCTTGTGTCTTGCGACACCAGTGGAGTCATCAAATATTTCCAGCCAAATATGAACAATGTCACATTGTTCGAAGGACACAAAGAGCCAGTGCGAGATGTCTCGTGGGCACCCGATGATCTACGCTTCGTGACTGGATCAGATGATGGAACAGTCAAGATCTGGGATTTTGAGCGGAGAGAGATAGAGAAGTCACTATCTGGACACGGTTACGATGTTCGATGCGTCAAATGGCATCCTACGAAGAGCTTGCTAGTGTCAGGAAGCAAGAATGCTCTCATCAAGTTCTGGGATCCACGGACAGGTACGGATCTGCGCACGCTACACGACCACAAGAACTCGGTACAGGCCATGGCATGGTCACCAAATGGCAACATGGTCGCGTCTGCAAGCAGAGATCAATCCATCAAGATCTTCGATATCCGAATGATGAAGATGATCCAGAACTTCATGGGACAAGAAGCCTGCTCTGTCGCTTGGCACCCTGTGCACCATGATCACATCGTCAGCGGTGGCTCAGATGGCTCCTTGCAGTACTGGAACCTCGATACGCCAAATCCCGTCGATACAGTCGAATTCGCTCATGAAGGCCAAGTCTGGTCAATGGACTTCCATCCTATTGGACATCTGCTGGCTACTGGCTCAAGCGACCACACTACACGTTGGTGGAGCAGGGGCAGACCTGGCGTAAACATCGCGAATGACCGCTTCCACATTGGACGAGAGAAGGCGAAAGAGCTGGGTAACAGAGAAGAGGAGGAAGAAGACGATGATTTCTCAGGCGCTCTGCCTGGTATTCATCGCGGTCCACCTCAGCATCACAGTCAATCGCAAGGCTTCTATAACGGTGCCGGTCCCGGTCAGTATGGCGGACCAGCGTCTGGTGGATTCGCTATCCCAGGTCTTGATCCTTCTTCCCGTGCTCCGGTGTCAGCTGGAATACCAGGTCTCGCTGCTATGCAGCAAGTGCAAGCACAGGCTGCTGGCCAAGGCCAAGGGCATTTCGACAGATCCTCATACGGTTCATCGCGCGGTGGCCGTGGCGGGTACCAACAAGGAGGTCGTGGTCGTGGAGGTGGAGGTGGAGGCGGAGGAAGGTTTGGCGGACAGAACGAGAACAGACGTGGGAGAGGTGGAGGTCACAACAATTCCCAGCGGTACAATCCATATTGACGCCAGAACTATACTCCTGTCATATGGTGTTGGAGATGCATAGATATACGTTAAATCATACACTGTCAGGCTGTTGAACCGCAATCCAGGTAAATGGAGACTGTTAACTCGTGTTTCAATTTAGTAATCTGCAAAACATCTTGGGACAGCTGGGTCCCAGTGGACGGACCGTTGAAGTTGTCTGAGAACCCTGAAGTTAATTGGTCACGGCTTTCGCTACATGTCATGTAGTCAGTTTCACAAACTTGAAAAGCGAAACGCGAATGGTAGACCTTGCAACCACTTGACACATCGTTGTCTACATGCACCTGCCTTTCTTTTTTGCACGTGTTTTTTCTCGTTGCCTGTTTGAGCGGCACGCTCGCACGGGTCACTTTCTAGCTACATCAGCACCACAGAAGGCTCAAGACTGGGACCAGCGCCTTGACCGAGTACAAGTATGGTCGTCAACATTGTTGCTCCTTCAGCGACGGTGTCAGCGGCGATGCCGGCTGACACAGTAACCTGGGAAACACTTTATGGCATGCTATCGTCGCCGCATCCGCTCCTCAAGCGCCTCAGCAACCTGCCCGGAAGCGCTGTGCTCTGGCGGTACATCAAGAGCAGTCATCAGAATGATCCTGCTCGCACTTTCCTCGAACTCCTCCTGGTCATCTTCGTCGCGTACACATGGCTCAAATCGAGAACGAGAGGCGACAGATCCAACTTTGTCAAGCTCACGGAGAAGGTGAGTAGTACTGGCTTGTGCAACACATGAAGACTGAGAGATAAGAAAGATATGATCTGGCTGACTGCTGTCTCACCGCTTTTGACATCGCGCTATGCGTGAACCTGTCTGTCCTTACATGCAGGAGATCGAAGACCTCGTCGCGGAATGGCAGCCAGAGCCATTGATGTACGATGATGGCAACGCATCAAGCCTTCCCAATGCACCCGTTATAGTTGGACCTGCTTCATTGCACCCGAAAGTCGCTCAAGCCTTTGCGGATCCCGTCTCATTGTCGCGTGCCATCACTACAGGCAGTGCCGATGCCATTCCCAAAGCCATGCAAGAGAAAACAATGATCAACCTTGCATCTGCCAATTTCTCGGGACTGGCGCAAAGTGATCACATCAAGGAGAAAGCTATTGAATGCTTGAGAGGATACGGAGTTGGCAGTTGCGGACCTTCAGGTTTCTATGGCTTTTTCGACGTGCACATCGAGCTGGAAAATGCTCTTGCCGCCTTCTTGGGCGTAGAGGCAGCTATTATCTACCCTCAAGGCTTCACTACTGTCTGCTCTGTCATTCCTTCGTTCTCCAAGCGTGGTGATATCATCGTTGCCGACCGGGGTGTCAACTTTGCTATTCAGAAGGGCATTCAGATTTCAAGATCACGCGTCAGATGGTACGACCACAACGATATGGACAGTCTAGAGGAAGTCCTGGAAACTCTCGACCGGGAGGCAAAACGAACCAAAGCACCATTGACGAGAAAGTTCATCGTTACCGAAGGTCTTTTCGAGGGAGACGGCCAAATAGCGGATCTACCTAGATTGGTAAGCATTTCCCGCCGGAGACCAAATATCATTGCCGGGCATAAGCTCATGTCGATCTTCGCAGATTGAGCTGAAGAAGAAGTATAAGTACCGTCTGATGCTGGACGAGACATGGTCATTCGGTGCTCTCGGTACTACTGGTCGGGGCGTGTCCGAGTTGTACAATATCTCGGTGAGCTCCCGCACCGAGACTTGAGACTTGCTTGCGACGCTGTCGTCGCTGACATCTTATCGTAGGGCGAGGAAATCGATGTGCTCATGGGATCTCTGGCTGTCGGTCTATGTGCTGGCGGCGGTTTCTGCGCGGGCGATGCCAACACCATTGCCCACCAACGTATCAATTCCGCAGCCTATGTCTTCTCAGCTTCATTACCTCCACTTTTGGCTGTTGCTGCCAATGAGGGCATCTCTCACTTGGCTGGTGCACTTTCAACCAATGGACAACTCCCTTTGGCCAACCTGAACGACAATATACAGATCATGCGAGCTGCGCTTGAAAAGCTCAGCAACATAGTATACGTGCCATCGTCAAGCATATCACCTCTTATCCATGTTCATATCCGCAATACCAATGGTCTCAACTTCTACGACCAAGAGCATCTGCTGCAGGAGGTAGTGGATGAGTGCATGAACAATGGCGTTCTGATATCACGAACGAAGAAAGTCTGGAAGCAAGAGGCCGTGGAAGGCAGTCCAAGCTTGAGGATCCTCATCTCAGCAGCGCTGCCAAAGAAAGAGATGGAAAAAGCAGCGAACGTCGTCAAGGTAAGTCGTGCAAGTCCCTCTCCCGAAACTGAGACTGTCATTGATAGATGCCTCTTTCCACAGTCTGCACTATCCTCGAAGCTGGGCAAGCGGAGATAGTCATGTCTACTACGTACATCTTCTTCATCGAAGTATTGTAATTCTGTAACTCGCTTGATTGCTATTAGATTAAACTAGTTCAGCATACAGCTTGATGAAAAGCGCGTCTCTTGCCGTTGCTCCTGCGCCGCTTTGTTCGATCACGTTTTTTCTGATGACTTGAAAGTGTGAAAGGACAGACTGCGTTCTCTCAGCTATCTCAGACCACCGGCATCTTTTCGTGCCTTGCAATCACTGGCCCATCACCACCATGGGTATCGACATCCTTGACCTCATCGACAGCAAAGGCGGCAACAGCGAGGCTGTTCGCGAAAGTCAACGTCGCAGAAATGCGAGTGTGGAGCTCGTTGACGAGTGCATTGGCATGTACCAGGCATGGGTGAAGTGTAAGTACACGTTAACTAGCACTATGAAGCTATAGCATGCTATACTGCGCCTGCCTTGCTCGCGAAAGGACCATTTAGCTGATACACGGCACGTCCTGCATTTTTGTGTGGCATAGTGGGCTTCGAACTCGACATGGCCAGAAAAGAGATCAACAAGACACAGAAGCAAATTACAGAGAAGAAGAAGGTGTGCAGACTGTCATGCTGTATCTATGACCTTGTCTGGTGTGCTAATTACTCGCCTAATACCAGGCTAAAGAAGATGCGGACGATCTGCTAGCTGAGAAGAAGAGACTCGAGGCCGCAGAGGCACAACTCAAGGAAAGCAAAGCAAAGACTGAAGCTGAACTCGACAAGAAAGTAGGAACCATTGGAAACATCGTCCATTCCAGTGTGCCCACCTCGCATACGGAAGATGATAATCTTCAAATCAAGACATGGCATCCAGAAGGTCCAAATGCTAAAGTCGAGAAGAAGGAAGGTATCTTCAGTCACCACGAGGTCATGTACAAATTGGACATCCTCGAACAAGATAGAGGTGCGGCTTGTCATTTTCGACTGACTTGTCACTGTAATCTAAAAAACTTTCACTGACGCGTTGTTCATCCATTTTACGTACAGGTACCAAGGTTGCTGGACACAGAGGTTTCTTCTTAATTAACGACGGTGTAGATCTCAATCAAGCTCTTATCACATACGGTCTCAACTTCTTGCGCACAAAAGGCTACAAAAAGGTCATGACACCCTTCATGATGAAGCGCAACATGATGGCTAAGACTGCCCAACTTTCTGAATTCGACGAGGCATTGTACAAACTCGATGGAGGTGGTGACGAAGAGGATGAAAAGTACCTCATCGCTACCAGTGAACAACCTTTGTCTGCTTTCCATGCCGATGAGTGGCTGTTAGAGAAGGATCTACCACACAGGTGCGCACACGTTTGACCAGAAGATGCAGATGACACACCATACTAACGTCCTGTGTAACCTTATAGATACGCTGGCTATTCCACGTGCTTCCGCAAAGAAGCCGGATCGCACGGCAGAGATACATGGGGCATTTTCCGAATCCACCAATTCGAAAAGATCGAGCAGGTGAGAACGATGTTTCGTACCTCCCAGTAATTGGCGGCAACTGATTACAAAGTATCTTAGTTTTGCGTTACCGAGCCTGAAAAGTCATGGGAAATGTTCGAGCAGATGTGCCAGTGGAGCGAGGAATTCTACCAGTCTCTTGGTCTACCATATCAAGTAGTCGCCATCGTCTCTGGAGCGCTGAATAATGCCGCTGCTAAGAAACATGATCTCGAAGCTTGGTTCCCTTACCAAGGAGAATACAAGGAACTCGTTTCCGTCTCTAATTGCTTAGACTATCGTGAGTGTTGTTTCTACCAGTACGTGACGTCACGCTTAAGCTAATAAGAACCGCTTGCATAGAATCGAGAAGCTTGGAGGTACGATGTGGAGGTGTCTCAAAGGGACAAGAACGAAAGAAGTACGTACACATGCTCAACGGAACGCTGTGCGCTACCGAGCGAGCTTTGTGCTGCATCGTCGAGAACTATCAAACACCGGAAGTAAGTCAATACAGCCTTGCTTGCGCTCCCAGATCATCAGTCTGACTGGTTATCATCATTCAGGGTCTAACCATTCCCGAGGTCTTAAGGCCATATATGGGTGGCCGCGACTTTATTCCTTACGTCAAGTCAGACTTGCCAAAAGGTTCCGCAAGCACAAAGCCTGCGAAGAAAAAGTAGAGCAATGACCGCTTTATAGAGTTCTCTGCCTTCATCGTACCGATCAGACGGATTATACACCGGGACACACAAATGCAACTCAGCTGTGTTGCATGACAGTCGTGGTGGCGCTTTGTGCTGCCCGATCACCTTGCATTTACATGAATGTAGACAGTCCCCATAGCTTTGCTCCTGCCGCACCAAGTACACTCGCTCTTGTGCTAGTATATATGAACATGAAAGGCCCTCTGCCAACAGAAACGCCTCCTTCGTATGTCGAGAGTGTGGAGCCAGCACGTCCAGCAAGACCGTATGCACAGCCTGCGGTAGCCAGTGCCACCTCTCCGACATTTCAGCCGCAACAAGCGGATAGCACGCCGTTATCACCAGGCCGTACAAGCACAAGTAGCGATTCCAGCTCTACACATGGGTCTGCATCCTTCAGCTTCTTCAGCCGCAAGAAGGGCAAAGAGAAGGAGAAGCTTCAGGAGAAGGAAGATACGAGTGCCGAGCGTAAAGAGTTCGAGCGGCGGCAACGGAAGCAGGGTACTTCTATAGATGCCGCTATCTCAGCATATGTCTCCCGTATACCTCCAGAAGCGCAGAAAGCTCTCGCACCGCTTACAGTATCTACGGACTCGAAGGATATCGTTGGACCGTACTCGATCGAGCTGTCTACAAGCATTGCATACGCCCAAGCTGCAAATGGCACAACAGCAGTGTCACCTACGTGTAGATTCACATCATCCTCGAGAAATGATATAGATGTCACGTTATACTTCAGACCACCTCCGGCGAAGGCTGGGACAAATGGTGGCCCGCCGCTACCTGCAAGAATTCAGAATGACGTCCCACTGGAAATACTTGCGAATAACAAGAAAGGCAAGATCAAATTGACAGTACCACATCGGCTTCCTGGTAGGCCTCTGCGTGTTATATGCTCACTCGAAGGTAAGTGACTTGTCGTAATATTCGAAGAATCAGCTTTCTCCAAGCTAACCGACATCCATCAAATGTATTGTAGCCAATGCATACCTTTTTCTTCCGCCTGAATTTGATGGAAAGCTAGCGATTTGGGCTCCACAAGGGACGATAGAGCTCTCTGAAGCCCTGCGGCGGAATAGCACTATCATTCCTTCCACTTCAAACAATGCATATATCACCGTCTACAAGATCACACCGACTCCGAGCGCGAACGAAGCCGAGAACGCAAGTCAACTCCCTCCCGGTCTCATGGATCTAGCACAGGTCAATACAACGAAAGGAAGGGTCAAAGTAGAATATGCCAGACCGCATGGTGAGGCCTGTATCATAATGTAGCATCACTCGCCTCTTTTTTTTCGCCATGATATTCGTTTTAATTATTGCTGTTGCTCTCGCTATATAGTACAGTGAGTGTTGTTGTAGAGCAGACCTGACTTTAGAGCCGTACCTACACTTGAATACACGCACAGCGTCTAGATAGTCCTTCTCGCAGAGTGTTCCGCATTTCGCTATACTCCAATCTCGGTGGCGTCGCACACGAGCCCCGATCATCCATTTGCTGGGAGGAAAGATGCAACTGCATCTCCTCGGCTCGTTACATCAGTACATAACAGCTACACATGTTTACGTCTGCTATACCGGTCGCATCGACGTCAAAAGCCACGATCATAGGCTATCGCCGGCTCCATGCGTCTGCTGGCCGGCTGGCAAAGGGCGCCAATCATTATGAGACGTTGAGCTTGCCGAAAAGCGCGACAAGACAGCAGATCAAGGCTCAGTTCTATAGGGTGAGAGCATCTAGGTTTCGTCTCTTTGTGTTGACGCATTGCTGATGATGGTCCTTCTATCCTCATCCAGCTCTCGAAAGAAGTCAGTTCGGTTGCCTATCGATTCTAGCGAGATCATCGGACTGACAGAAATGGCATATCGTCTCTATCGCAGTATCATCCAGATGCAAAACCAGGTCATGAATCCAAGTTTCAAGCTATATCAGAAGCGTATGCCACGTTGGGCAACGCTGAAGCCCGGAAAGTATATGACAATTCGATGACATCTACTTCATCTCAAGCCCATTATCGACCTGGTGGCGGCACATCGCAGTCAGGATACTATGGCTTCTATGAGAACGATAATACAGCGAGAAGAACTCGCGCCAATCATGCTTGGGAACATACAAGGCGGACGAATCCTAAATATCAAGCGCACCATAGATCAAGCCCCTTCGCAGCGCATCAGAACGCTCATTCAAAGCAGACACATCACACTCACGACCACGACTCCCACTTCGATAGAATGCAAGCTAGAGAAGCATGGCGCGCAACGAATATGTCGTCAGGTGCAAGGAAGAGAGCGGCATACGAAAGCGCGCAAATGGCTAAAGAGGAGGATCTGCGAAATACGACCGGAATCGGGCGAGCGATACAGCTCGTCAGCATGTTCTTGGCTGTTCTGTGGATTGGCGGAACGCTGCGAGCAAGTGCTTGGGAGAAGGATACCGAGGAGGAAGATAGTCCAGCAGAGTCTGTTGAGAAAGACCAGCACCGAACGGCGCACCAAAAGCCTCCGCCAGGGGAGACGAACGGAAGAGCATGATATCCAGGACTGGAAGAAAACTCTGTAGCATTGGATGCGCAAGAAGTATAATATGATGTAAAGTACGAAGAGTCAATATGACGGCCAGTACAGCTGATCCGGTCGGTATATCTCCCTCGTCCGTCTGACCGCCTGGTCGATCAGCGACGCGAGCACGTGCTAATTGTCTGAGTCAGAAGACTTGTACTTCCGTGGCTTGTCTTCACTCCAAGCCTCACTTACCTGAGATTCTATAAACAACACTCTCTTAGATCATATCAATCCCTTCTTCTAGATACAATCAGGTTTTCGTGGAGCAAGTCGCTCTCACACTGACCATCAAAGTCGGCCTGCGAGCCCGATCGTCCCGTCAGCCAGGACAGTACTACGCTTCCGAGCGATGTCGACGCAATCTTTACGAACACGCCTATTTGTTGTGGATGCTTTCACAAGCACAGACTATCCGGACCTTCGAGGAAACCCTGCCGGAGTCTTGATAAGCAATCGTCCCTTAGACGATGAGACCGCTATCAAAATAGCAAAGTAAGGTTATGTTCTCCTTTTTCCAGCTGAGAAGGGAAGCTGATAGACAATTAACCAAAGAAAGCTAGCACTACCCGCTTTAGCAATCCTGTCAGATCCGGACCTATTCAGCAATGAGGGGTATCCGCACGCTCATTCGGATCTCCCCATTGCATGGCTTGGATCAGCCGGAATATTCCTGCCTTTATGTGGTCACGCAACGATGGCAGCTAGTTTGGTGCTGTTCCAGCTCTTCCCGAGTGTTCAAGATCTCAATCTAATCGCTCGGTCAGGCAAGAAAATACATGTCAAGCGGACTGGCGAAGGTGCCACGATTGCCTTCCCAGCCTTACCGGAGCCTTTTCTGCACCAGCTTCCTTCTCGCGAGCACATTCTGGAAGTCATCAGTGCTGCCTCGCCCATACAAGAGAGTGATATCGTACACATAGCGGAGTCACAAGCAGTAAGCATCGGACAACATGGTCCGAGATTCTCCGTGCGCTAACACCCGTCTTTTGGATCTTCAGAACCCCAAGGCGCATTCCAATCTTCTCATTGAACTAAAGAAAGGTTATGACCTTCAGGCCATGCCAATAGATCCGGACACGCTTCTGCAGCTGCCATACCACGGCGTATGGATAGTCACTTCCGGTCCAGAAGACGACCCGTCCATTGATATGCAAACCCGGGTCTTCTTTCCTAGTATAGGTCTGGCTGAGGATCATGTAAGCAGGACACTATTTACTTTTCAGACTGAATGTATAGGTCAAGTGCGGTATCTGACTACCCAGATATTTGCAACAGGTCTGTGGGTCTGCCCATACTCTCTTCTTGCCTTACTGGGCATCGAAGTACAGCGGACAAGCCGAGAGGAAAGAAAATGTATCGCTGGTATCACGTCAAGTCAGTCCGCGCGGAGGTCTTCTTCGGCTACGCTGGAACAGAAGATGGGGTCCAGAGGAGGGTATTTGCTGGTTGACTGGCGAGGGGCTAAGTAGGTCATCCATGCTGAACCTACAGCGACGTGACTAAGTTCATGTGGTCGTAGTTCAAGATCTGGGCGCTCTTGACGTCTGATACTATGTACTGGACGCAGCCGGGAAGAACGCGAGCTGCAATAGACTGAAACCAAATAGACTGAAACCAAGTGATTACTTAGGCACTAGCCAGAGGACAGACACAAAAGCTATGCTACAAGACAAACAAGCACGCAGACAAGTATTATGAAAATGTAATCAGGGTAGGGAAGCCGTACCTGGAAGGGCTACCAGTTGCGAAAGTAATCAGCCAGTGTCAATCCAAGTCAATGATAAGCCCCTACCTTCTGCGAATTGTCGGAGTCTTAAACAGGCCAACTCCAACGGCCAGCACGAGGCCGAGACCCACGAGACCTATTCCAACGGTAACTCGTCGGAACTGACGATTCAGCCAGTCCAACCAGGTTTCGGCCGGTGGTCGAGCGGCAGGCTTTTCGGCTTCGTCACTGTCTCTGGGCGCAGCCAGATCACGGCTTCCATCGAAAGAAAGACGTGGGTCTGATACAATTGGCGGAGGCGGAGGCGTCTGAATATCAACATCGTATTCGTCTTTGGAGGCATCGTCTCCACCACGAGAGCTTGTCAGACCATGCGATGGCGGACTGTCGCTGGAGGATAAGTCGAAATTGGTAGACGCTGACATGGAGGCGGGAGGGGCAGGTGAATGCTCGTCCGACCTCCGTGATTGCTGGTCATAAGTAGCTTCCTCAGGGAGGTCAACAGTCCGGCTGCGAGGAGTCCTGTCGCTGCGCGGTAAGCGTGCGGGCATGCTTTGAGCTGCCGAGGAGTCGAAGTAGCCGCCGCCAAATGCACTACTATTGGGTGTGGAGGTGTATCTCGGATTCATAGCCATAAATGTCTTGGTGGCCTCCAACAAGTCGAGGAATGAGTCGTCGGCTGTCCGATCTTTCGTACTACGGCCTTCCGGATCTGACTGTATACCGCCCTGGTTGGTCCGCCCAGCAACAGCTGTACGTCGCAGCGAATTGGTCCGATCCCGCTTGAGTCGACGCCTTCGACGGGGCGAAGATGTACCGGCGTCCTTGCTTGTACGAGCTCGAGCCGAGGTCTGGTTGGTCGGCAGTCCCTCTTCGTCGCCAGCGCTTGATAAGAAATCCATATCTAGATCACTACCTTCTTGAGGCGAGCTTCCCTTTCCTAAATCTTCGTAAGATGAGGCAGATGAGATATTAGCGGAGGCATCTGTCCAGTCAGGCTCCTCTTGGCGTTGTGCAGCCCGAAGGGAGGCGTTAACACCGCTAGGACGATTAGAGGAGGTGGTCGCGGACGTGTAGGTTCTTCGCCTTTCCATAAGATTTGTAGGCCGTTGCCTGACTGGGCTAGTAGAATACATACTTTGGCTTGCAGCGCGACCACCAAATGCTGATGTGGATGTGCGCTGCTGTGGCGTGCCGACTGAGGTCGCTTCTCTTGCACGCCCGCTGCGAAGCGTGAGAGTGGATGATGGAGATGTTGACAGGGATGGAGGGCTTCTAGATGACTCAAGTGGCTGCTCCGTGTATCTTGGTGGCGTAGATGCGGAGGCCCCAGGCTGTAGCATCATTAGGGTGGAGAGGCTACCGACCGATGTATGAGAGTCAGCGCTCTGTATTGCGGTTACAGAAGACAGTTGAGCTCACCTAGTGCGCAAGGCGTCGTCAATGACCGCCTTCTCCCTTTCGAGCTGCTCTTGACGGCTCAAGCGAGCGTTGAGAGCTCTGTCGGTGTGCTTCCACGCCACTGCGTCTCCAGCAGGTGCAGGCTCGTCCTCATCGTCTGCTGACTCGCCAGCTTCTGCGACTGGTAAAGATAGGCTTGTCCTTCGAGGTCGGTGATTAGACGTAGGTGGACAGTGCCTCGATGGGGTGTCTCCTTCGGAGTCATCAACCTTGGTATCGCCTGCTTGGAAGGAGGGACGAACGGCATGACAGGTTGTGGCGTGAAACGAACAAATGGATCGGAGAACAGGGCATGACCGTCAGCATACAGTAGACCATTGGAACTAGACAAGAACCCCAGCATCAACTCACCTCCTGCCTGGTTGACCTGCTGTTCATCTGTGACGCCGCGATTTCGCGATCGACGCCTTCGAAGATAGTCTTGCCCGCGACGATAGACCATGTTATCAGATAGGAAGTTCATGATGGCCTCTCTATGTCCTCCAGTTTATATAATACAACAGCTTGACTGGATGAATCGCGAGGTGGGCTTTGACGATTGGGTTGTTCAAGAGCAGAGCGGCGAGAGTCGTTTCATGCGGGTCATGCCCCAAGGCATAGACATTCTTGCGCGTACGCATGTGTGACCCGTGAAGACTATGGTACACCCGAGAAAGTGACCAAAGGTTTCCCTGCTACAACCTTGGGGTGCTATAATGATGACTCCGTGCAGGCCAGGCTCGCCTTTGATGAGGTGGATGTCAACGCCACACGTGATGTGGACCGTGTACACGAACGACACATTCTCGCGCTCGTACGTGGCTTGGCCTGCAGGAGAGCCTCAATAGCACACTCTAATGTCCACAATATCTATGCCCGAGCTGAAGTCACCGCACATGCGGACGAGTCCGACTTCGTAACATGGTGGAGATCACATCACGCCTGTGGAAACTGGCTTTTAAAGTGCATAGAGGCTCTCACTTTGAGCAACACTTTGAGAATGCGGTGAAGGCGAAAGTACCTGCATAGCCAGCGTACACAACAATGCTACAGAAGCTAGACCTGGCGGATCTCTCAACATCATCTCTGCGAACGGTCATTAACACGTGAAGCTCAACGCATTATGGTCGCGGGGCCAGCATTGCCGCTGTCAAGCGGTACTGGAAGCTTGCAGTTTATAGGGTGTGCATACATCTTCTACTCACTCAGCAGTAGACCTATATGGCGCTGATGCTGTATTACAGACGCTCGCATGTCAGAGGTCGAAAGAAATGGATGAAGCAAGTCTTAGTCTCGGTAGGTCGGCAGCATACATGCCAGTCTCCGTAGGCGCCTGCTGAATCATGCCTTCACGTACTTCGTAGATATCCATGTTTGGCCTACAGCTGGTGTGGAGCACTGAAATGGCCTATGCTTCGCCTTACCTGCTTTCTCTCGGTACGCACTGCACGCAGTCCAAAAGGATGATCGGCCTGCGCAGCCTGCTTTCAGCAGATTGTAGCTTACTTGGCCTCTCCCTACCTTGGATGCGCTTCACAATAGGTCTCTCAAAGTCGGGAATGAGTGCTGTCTTCTTGGCTGGCCCATTATCAGGTAATGTGGACGCGTTGCTTTTAACGATTCTCTACCTGTGCTGCGGCTGATATAACTTCACCTGCCGTCTAGGCTTGATAGTTCAACCCATCATCGGTGAGGCGGCACCGTTTCTCCCGTGGTATGAACTATTCTAATGTTGTTGCTCATCAGGCTCTGTAGCTGACCGGTCAAAATCGCGGTTCGGCAGACGGCGGCCTGTCATAGTTATAGGCTGCCTTATTTGTGTGCTCTCCCTGCTCATCTTCGGCTATACACGGGAAGTAGCGTCCGTATTCACGACGTGGGGTAGCAGTGCTGTGGGTCTTGTCATTGTAAGCCCTGCGTGATCTAAGCCTCTGACTGACCGTTCTCTCGTCATCAATGTAGCATACTACCCTTACGATCTGGTTAGCGGTATTTGCGGTATACGCCCTCGACTTCGCTATCAATGGTGTGCAAGCGACAGACCGAGCACTTATCGTCGATGTCCTGCCTGTATCTCAGCAAGAAGAAGCTAATGCCTGGGTAGCCCGCCTGTAAGCCCAGATTCCTGGTTGAAGGAGATAATCTGTTGTCAAGCTAATCAACCAAGGGACCAGCTCTGGCATGGGTTCTATATTAGGCTTCTGGATAGGTAACATAGATCTACTAGCACACTTCTCGTTCCTCGGCGATTCTCAAGTCAAGATCCTATCCGTCTTTGCGAGTCTCGTGCTCGTCATAGCGCATGCCATTACGATCTTCTCTGTCGAAGAGCGCGTTCTACTGGACGATGGGACGGACTCATCGCATACAGGCAGACGCTTCTCTTGGAGAGATAACACTGTCGTTACTTCTTTGACATCACTCTGGGCGACTTTCAGAACTCTTCCTACACCGATATGGGATATCTGCAAAGTCCAGGCTTTCACCTGGGGCGGATGGTTTCCTATACTGTAAGGCGATTGTATTATCCGAATGTCAATGCAGCTGAGTCCTTCGTTTTTGATAGCTTTTTCTCTACCACCTATGTGGCCGAGATCTATCAGAACGTGCATGACTTCGAAACGCCTAAAGCTACTACAGCAACAAGCCCGCATGAAGCCGATCCGGCGACAAGAGCAGGAAGTCGGGCTATGTTCCTTCAAGCAGTCATCTCATTTGCGTGCTCTGTTATACTGCCGTTCCTTACTGCTCCTCTCGTGCCCGCTGGCGTATCTGTCAGTGGTGGGCTTGGTCATCGCAAAGCGCGAAGCTCTGTAGACGAAGACATCGGCTTCAGACGGAACACCCGGATGGCGTGGTCAGAATCCATACTCGACAAGATACTGAACAGTCGATTCATACCGACGCTGCCGCTCGCATGGCTTGATTTGACACTTCTATGGATGATAGCTCATCTCTTCTTCGCCTTTCTTATGTTCTCTACCTTCTTTGTGTCGCGAGTGTGGAGTGCAACACTCATCATCGCTCTTCTTGGGTTCAGCTGTAAGCTTCTGTAGATTTCTCTGAGTCAGCTCTAGCCTACTGAGTGCCTCTTGCATGACCTTAGGGGCTGTAACATGTTGGGCTCCAACATCTCTATTGGGTCAAGAAATATTGCAAGATACTACGACCGCGATCAAGACAGGCCGGAACCGAATGTCGGTGGACTATGCTCTTGCAGAACGGGCTGAGAACGGAGAAGATACAATAGCCTTGCAGGAACGCTCTCAGTCATATCCAGGCGGAGTAAACACCAGCATTTCCATTTTTGTAACACCTGAAACCTCTGTGGGTTACGACAATATGAATGGGTCAAGCTCGGAATTGTCAAAGGCTCGCTCTCCGGAAGGAACGCCAAAAGGCAAGACACTCCAAATCAGGCATTCAGACTCATTCGATGGTTCAAGCTACGCTGGAAGCAGTGAAGAAAGTGATAACGAAGAGATAAGTCATGATCGGAAAAAGCGACATTCTAAGCACGCTTCTTTGTCATATGGAAGACCCGTCTTCGATGCCGCCAATGGCAGTTCGACAAGCTTACCCGGGCTGGACAATGGAGAACGCGGGCTGGCAGATGAAGCTGATTATCCGGCAACCGGTGTAACTAGCGGTGGAACGAGAACGGCCGACCAAGCTGGTGCAATATTGGGCATTGCTAATATGTGAGTTATGATAGTCTACTTCTAAACGAACGGTCCAAAAATGACGTTTGATGATCTTGCAGATTCGTTGTTCTGCCGCAGTGTAAATCCCCGTCAGCTATGATTTTCAGTATGGCGCTAACGCTATGTGTCGACAGTCATGACGTCCTTCATCTCTTCAATCGTGGTAAGTACACACTAGCTTCCTATCGTGTGCTGCCAAGACTTATGGCCTGGTTCCAGTTTGCATTCATGTCCCCTGTAACAGGGTCAGAAGCTGCCAACTCGGCACTTGCTGCTGAGGGCGACATTACTGATCTCCTGCGGAGGGCTGGAATAGATGTGCCGGCAGCATCAAATGACGCCATCGGATTTGTGTTTAGAATAGGTGGGGTCTCCGCTCTCGTCGCAGCTTGGCTGTGCTGGCAGATGCGTAGGCGGAGGAAAGCAGTTCTGGACAGTATGTGAACGGGTTCCTGATCATGAAAGTAGCGTAGTCAGTCTGTATAGAGTACCGCACTGTAGTCAATAGCAAATTAGATCGAGTTTCAACAAGTTAATGACTTTGTGGTTGCACCCAAGCTTTTCCGTTGCTGACAACACGCTCTAGAACACAGTACCGTCAAGCAAGACATTGATAGGTGGGCCTCCATCCGCTCTCTTCTTCTTGGCTATCTCGCGGCCCCCCTTCCAAGTCGCACTTTCCAGCACTTGAGCCAAGACGAGGTTTGCACCTAGTTTCTGATTCACCGTTGCGGCTATGCGGTCTAGCATGATCACAGTAACTGCGCGGAATTCGACGATAGCGGAATGGGAGGCTGGCAGGGGAGGGAGGTCTAGAGGATCACCGGTGCCTTCTGTTTTCTGGCCTAATGACTCGAGGACTAGTGTGGACTTGATGGTAAGAAGACCGAAGTCGATGAGAAGACCTCCATTTCTGCAGGAACTGACGTCAGAAGGCACTTTGCCACAAAGGGATCTCGAAATGGCTGACCTGTATTCAGGCAAACCGGTCGTTTCGCTTGTATTGGTAAACTTCCAGTTCAAGATCTTGTCAAAGACCTCCATTAAAGAGTAGCTGCGAGAAGACTCACCGTCAATGGATGCTTACCAGTGCCAGGAGACGTGAATACTTACTTAAGCCATTGTGTCAGCTTATGGAAAGCAACAAGTGCTTCTGAATCTGAAGAGACTGTCTTTCGGAGCGAATTACAAGGCCACACATCGCCGAGAGCAACTCCATCTAGCTTTGTACGACTAGCAGGCCAGACTCCACCTAGTCCATGTATGAGTACCTCCCAAAGTGTCTCAAGTGGCACTGAGATAGGTAGCGAGGAAGGTGAAGGAACCATAGTAGCCGAAGGATGAGCTCGAATGTAGTCAACCATGTTGCCTGGACGGGGAAAGCCTGGACCTTCATCCGATTCACTTGCAGCGAAATATTTAGAAGCTTCGGGACTGTTTAGTACCTTGCCGAGCTGAACTAGCAGTTGTGCACGGCCCTCAATCCCGACCATGGGATTGCTATCGGATACTTGCATGGCTTGCTTGATGTCGTCGACCGATACTTTGGCTAGACCTTTAGCTGATGAGGAGAGGACGCGTGTTTAGCGCGAAGACGTCAAGAGCGTCTGCTAAGTCACACTCACCATCCACCCGGAACGGCTGTAGATCCGGTATGCCACTGAACAGGCCTTTCTTGACCATATCAAGAGAAGCTACAGCGAGACCTTCACTGCGGCCGATCTGTAAGAAGGATTGAAGATATTAGAAAATTGCAAGGGTTTCTTGACATTGTTTTGCGAACGCATACCCCGCTATCATCGCCTACTTCACGATACTTCCAGTGTGGTCCTGCTCCAGCATCAAGCAGGACTGAGACGACGAACAGGTCGATAAGTCGTCTGGCGATCTCGATGGGAGCTGTGGTCTGTCTCCATTCGTCTATCAGAGGCTGTATCCTGTCCTTGCCATTTGCGAGGAAGTGCCTCCATCGTCCGCTGTTTTATCGGTATCATTTGTTCGATCACGTCGACACAAAGGTCAGCTCGGCAAAGCAGACTGCGAACCCAGCAGTGAACACAAAGCAGCTCACTGTGGTGGTATATCGTCATAGTTGCTTCCAAAGTCTCGCTGTTGAGCCAGACAAGGCGTCTCAGCTTCAGTCCTGCGTCATTGAACCGTGCCGTTCCTAGTTCCACGCGATAGGCACTCACCGCTATCAGTTCACAGCAGAAGTCGACGATAGTATCTTGCTTGCCGAGGTCGACGTCCCAGAACTCGAGCTGGTTCTTCTCTGCGATGTTGAAGACTTTCGTGCATGTCTCGCGCACGCTCTTCAGGCTCTGCAGGTATTCGACGGACATGGCAGTTACTTTATGTACGCTGAGTCGGCTAGCAGAAGAGGGCACGTGGTCACAACGATAGCGGAGAGAGAAGCGAGATATCGTGCAAAAGTGGCAAGAGACAATACGAAGGGCAAGAGCAAGCGTGTATCTGCTTTGTCGTAGACGTAATTAGTTGTTTCTCGTCTGTAGAAGCTCTGATTTGTACTAAGATGAAACTGCCAAAACTTGCTAGACTTTTTGCGATAAACACAGCAACGCCTGGTGAATTTCGAAGTACAGACACTGCTCAGAAGACTGACGACTTCTACGGATCTGCAACTGATTACTGAAATTGTTGATAGATAACGACAGCGTAGCACGTTATGAGGTCGACGATGCGACCAGATTCTATTTGGAAGGAATACGTTACAGGGCATGAGCAATCGCGGCATGACTTTAATGATAGGTCTTGCGAGTTGTCTTCTTGATTGCATATTTGCGCCTTGCCGGGGACGGGGATCACTGATATCACCAACATTCTATGATTGACCGAAGATGTATCGTCAATAGCCGTTGGGGTGGGTAGAGCCTGAAGGACCCGCTACCGGCTGATTTGTTGCGGATCCAGCATGTACAGCAGCTGTTAAGAGCTCTGTCGCTTGCTGACAAAGAATGACTTGATCCGCACCGCTACTGGCTTCTGTCGCTCGACGGATGAGCGCCACAGCTTGTGCATTCCGGAGAAGTTCGGCCCGCTTGAGAAGGTTTTTGCTGCAGAAAATAGAAATTTGTGAGCGTCTTGGCTCATTTATAACAGGTAGCGGTGACTTACATCAATGCAGTCCTTTTCTCGCTGATTTCAGGAGGGGTTGGGCTACGCACGAGCTCGTACCTCGGATGCGGGGGCTGATCCGGTGCGATATTGATTGGTAGAGGATCCGTGTAGATGGGGCCAGTCGGGCGAATGGGAGCCAAGGGTGCAGGATAGCCATTCGACTGTGGTCCGTTAATGACGGGAGGTGGCACAATTTTGGCCTTTTTGTTCTTGTGTATGTCTATTCCAGCAAGGTCTTCGGAGTTTATATGCGCTGGAACGCCATCGTCGGCGTCTGATTCGTTCGATGCCATGTTGGCGTCAAACTCGTCGTCGTCCGAGTCTGAGCCTTCGTTCCTTTCCATGCCGGAAGTAGCAGGACTGCCAGAAAATATTTCACCGGACACATTGTAATTCTGCCAAGGCATGTCAGATAAGCTTTGTCATCAGCTCACAGCCAACCTTGCACTTACTGTCTGTTGTCGGCGGCGATACCCTCTACCCATCTGCAGCTGTCTAGCGAGTTCCTCGTCCTTCCTTTCCTTCTCTTTGGCTTCAATCATCTTACTCCAGAAGCCACGCTGAGCTTCAACTTCTCGCTTGTCTGCCTCTTCCTCCTCTGCTCGGACTTGACGATCCCATACCCGGGCATAAGAGAAAGCTTTGTTGGCTTCCAAAGTTCGGATCTTCTTGGCCTCGACCTCTTCAGCGCTCGCTTCCTCGTTCTCAGTCTTGGTGATAAGCTCATCAATATCGCGCTCAGAGTACGTAATCTCATTCTGCGCAGCAGTCTCAGGCTCTTCACTGAATAAAGCCTTGGCGCCAAAGAGAAGCAGAGATTCGACATTGTTAACGGCTTCTTCATCCTCGCTGTTCTTGGTTTCTTTGCTATCTACAATCAGCTGTTCCAGCACCATTTTCTTCTTGCCGGTTTCGATGATCTTCTCTTCGCAGGTACCTTTGACCATGAGCTTGAAACACATGACTTTCCTGGTCTGTCCAATTCGGTGAGCTCTCGAGATAGCTTGCAGATCTTGAAAAGGGTTAAAGTCGGCATCGAACAGAATCACAGTATCGGCCGTTGCCAGATTAATTCCCACGCCACCGGCTCTTGTTGTAAGAATAAATATGAAAATGTCTGAATCGGGCGCATTGTATGCGTCGATGAACTTCTGTCGCTGCGCTTGGCTGGTGTTACCATCGAGACGAACGAATTTGACCTTCATACCCTCAAGGAAGCGTTCAATCACGTTGAGGACAATAGCGAACTGCGAGAAGAGCAGAACACGATGACCGCGCTCCTTGAGTTTCGGCAGGAAGCCAGCTATTATCACTATATCAGCGCAAGAATACTCACACCATGTATAAGTCTACTCACCCAGGAATGTCAGCTTGGAACTAGCTTCGACCAAGTTCTTATGTATAGTCTTAGCGTCTAAATTTGTATCGTGTTCCAATTCATCGCGAACGAGATATGGATGACAGAGGGTCTTTCTTAGCTCCATAAGTACATTGACACTGATCAGAAATGTGCATTAGTCTCAGCCGTGTCGACTTCCTCTCGGTCTTTGTACGTACACTTTGCCTGTCATAACCTTCTTCTTGGTCTTGGCTTTAGAGGCATCGTAGATTGCCTTCAGCGCATCCATATTCTTTTCGAGAACGGACTTGTAGACTAGCTTTTGGAGCGGGCTCATGCTAAGCGGAAGGATGACCTCGGACAGTGGCGGCAAGTTGAGGACGGCTTCTTTTGTTCGGCGAAGGAAGTATGGCTGAGCGGTGTCTTGCACTCTGTAAGATTGTGAGCTCATATACGCATAGTCTGCTGCCATGTAATTTGACTCACTCTGCTACAAGCTCGGGAGTGAGGTTCTCATATCGCGTGTGCAGTTCATCCAGATTCTTGAAAGAATCAGGATCCTGTTGAAGGCAAATCTTCAGCTTCCTTGTTGCGAGGATACTTCAGTGGACATACCAGAAAAGATAGCAGATTGAATAACTCGTCGAGGTTGTTATTGACAGGTGTGCCTGTTTCCAGAAAGATCAGAATGAATGACCTGACTTGGACAGACTAGACCTACCCGTAAGTAAAACAGTATGCCCAAAGCGAAGGGTCTTCAATGCACGCCAGAGAAGATTCTTGGGTCCTGATTTCAGGCGTTGAGCCTCATCAACTACCAAGGCCTCCCACCGCGGAACGCGCTTGAACAAGGCCGTGTCTCCTGATAAAGACTCGTAGGTAGTCAGAACAACATGAGTCCTGAGTCTCTGTTCGGAGACAGATCCTTCGCTGAAGAGCTCGAACTATGTTGAATCGGACGAGTCAATTTCCCGCCACAATCCACGAACTGCGAATCCCAACTACTTACCTCTTCTATGATCCTGCGAGACGCTTTACTACCATAGTATCTGAGTTGAACGTAGTCAATACACACTCCAACCCGAAGAGAGACTGTCATCCTCACGGCACAAGTCGCATGTCGTCTGGTGCCCAGCGAGTGAACTCTCTTTGCCAATTCTGCAAAGTCGAATTAGGAACCTATAGCAGAGTAGAGAGCAGACAGAGTCAGCTTATAGCACTGTGCTTTTAAACCCGACAGCTTACAACTACCAGAAATGGCTTGCAGTTCTCCACTCTGAATAAGATGGAAAGGAACGATATGATCTAAGGTCGAAAGCTGTTTAGTGTCTCTCCTTTAACGGAGGGGACGAGCTTGCTTGACATACTTGTACAGTCTTGCCGAGACCCATTTCGTCTGCCAGAATACACCCCTTCTTGATCCACCAATTATAGTACTGAAACGGAGATGATCAGGTCACTGCAAGCTGCAAGTAGCGTAAAGACGTACTAGCCACGAGACGCCGAGTAACTGAAAGTCCATGAGCTTGCCCAGCGTGATGAAGTCTGGCTGCTCAATCAGCTCTTTGAACTGACTCTTCGGCCTGGCCCGGTCTAAGAAAGCTAGTTCTTTCTGGGATAATTTGGGGATTTCTACGTCTCTGAACTTCAGATACTCGCCGTAGGCTTGTAGGAAATGCTCATATTGGGGCTCATCGGGTTTCGGAATGTCTGTCTCCCAGGTAGCGGATTCATACGGTAAACCTTGCCATTTGACGTACATCTCGGAGACGCGCGACAGTGTGTCTTCTGGATCATTGGATATCCTGTTCTTCGTGTTAAGAACACGCGGATCGTTACCACCACCCGATTTGCGCTTCAAGCGTACATCAAGGACTCTATCCGGTGTGAGCCATTCTTTCGGGATGAGCTCGAACGCATTTGGTGTCGGTTGAAGACTGAAATTTTCGAGGTGATCTTCTGCGACATCGTCCTCGCCATCTCGTGTTGCATTGTCTGGCGTGATATCAATGAGAGGCCCGTCTACCAGAAAGTTTCGAAGACGTTGTTTGTAGGCGGAGAAGAGCCACGAATGTGGTACCCATGTTGCCTTCCGGAAGGACCTCTCCTTAAACTTAACTAGATATTCAGCATTCCACCAGGGCGCCTTGTGATCTGGGATCTCAGTAGCAAGGCTGGGCTGTTTACCAGGACTACTGGGCGCGACACGCTTAGGGCTACTGGGAGCTGGTGTGCCTTCTTTGCCCGCCTTGTGTTCATTCCAATCCAACGGTCGCCACGCTAAGACAGCATCAATAGGCCCCCAGGTCTTACAGTCATTGCAGTGCCAGTCCCAGGAGTACTGCCACAAATCCGCCGGATGTGGATCAGGAATGCAGGAGTAGTGGGCGGTCCGCCTGCATTGTGTGCATCTGAAAAGAAGATCCTTTTCGCTTGCAGATGTTGCATTTCTACCTGTAGGATTCTCCTCTGACGTAGGCTGACCCGGACTCGCATCTTTCGAGATATCGTCACCCGCCGTCGAAAAACCTTTCTGGCTCGTATTATTTGCCGCGGTGCTTGAGGGTGCTGATTGGTCTTCAGGTGGTCCAAAGCTTTTCTCGATACCTTCTGTGATATCGTGGACAGGTTCTTTTCGCCTACAAAATTTGCAGGTGGATCCTTCAGGCTTCAGACAATCCGGACACGATGCAATTTTGAAGGTCTTGTTGATGGACAGATGAGCTCCCGCCCCGTACTTCGTGTCGACCATCTTCTTGAAGACAATCCTCATGCCTGTGGCCGAGTGATACCCAGGAAGCTACAAAAGACGCGACTGTGAGTCGACTGCATACGCCGCAAAGGAGGAACGGCTTACGCATTTCCAATGCCACGACCCAGAACAGACTTCGCATTGTATCCAGCTAAGTACAGGCAGAGAGGCTCAGCTATAATGCCGATGCAATGGAAATCGGCTTGCTTACCTGCCGTAAGCTTTGATTGAGCTTGCGTCCCAGTCACCCTCTTCGTTCTGCCTTTTCCGCTTCCGTTTCTCTTTCCTAATATACTCAGGAAGAAGGCGTCTAGCCGAAGAAGCTTTGCATTGCGCACAATTCTGGCATTCCAGCTGTCAGATGGGAGACACCAGACATTAAGTGGACATGGACACCCACAGGTGAGTGGAGTTGTTCAGGTCGGAGGTCCTTCTCTTGAATGCCACCTTCAACAAACTGTTCATCCGACCCGGCATCGCCTGCAGATTTGCCATCCGTCGAAGAGGCTTGCGGACGTTGTTTGTTCTGATGAGACGGTCGAGATACAACTTCAAAATCGCTATCGCTACTAGCGCGGCGGCGTTGTTTCGATAAAGGCACATTGACTGAGGAAGAACCTTCATCGCTTGAATCGTCCGCTTCCTCGGACATCACGTCATCTTCCTCATTATATTCTGCTTGCTTTCTGTAGTCTACCTTATTTTGAGCAGCCTCACGGTGCGACCTTCTACTGGCCTGCTGTCGAAGCGGGATATCTTCGGAGCTTATATTTTCATCTGAGGTGTCGACATCCATGTCGCCCTCGGAATCTGCATCACTCTTTTCAGCTGGATTCCCATCTTCACTATACGCATCGCTGTCATCAGACGCCTTTTGCTTGCCCTGATCATCGCCATCCGAGCCTGAATCGCTATGTATCTTCCCATCTTCTCTCCAACCACTTTCCAACAAGTCTGTATACTCTTCAAGTAGGTCTGGACATTGATCAAGTGCCGTCTCGGGTACCTTGCGGAGCAGTCATTGCGTCAATATAAAGTAGAAGGATTGCTTTTGGCGGATTAAAGCCAAACTCACGAATACTTTCGACCGGTCTTTAAGCTTCACCGCGTACGCAAAGTGTGGGCCATACCGTTTTCGACCTAATACTCGGGTGATTTCTTCATCTACGCCGAGTTTAGCATACTCAATCTCTTCTGCAGTAGTAGGGAAGGTGAACTGAATTCCAGATGCGATGCCCCTCGGACTTTGATGTTCGTCTCTTTTTAAGCGAGAAGCGGTACTGGGATCGGCTTGCCCGCCATCCGACTCGTCAGAGTCATGGATAATCATCTTCTTCCGATTACGCCGACGTGGTTTTCCATTTTGACGAACGACTGCCGGTGACCTGCTTTCGTCACTTTCCGGCTTTAAAGATGAGAGAGCTGTAGAACTGGAACTTCCTATTTTGCTCATTGAAGGAGCTAATAGGTCTTCATTGTTAGATCGAGTGACAGATTGGGTGACAGAGGTAGACGACGAAGGCCCTGCTGCAATTATTTGGGGGAGGTCGATTCGAATGGTCGTTGATGATCCTGCTGCCACTTGATTCGACGGCGCAGGACTCCGACTTGGTCGAGTAGGATGGCTAACTTCAGCATCGACTTGTTCTCTTCCTTTGCCTTTCGATATGCCTTCAGCAGCCACGCTGACTATCTTCTCAGTTCCGACAGCTTCTGTTATGGAGGCCTGGCCATTGTTTTTGTGCAAATCGTCCGTAGCCGAGCGGACTGAGTTGGCGCGTTTCTTCGGCCGTGGAACCTCAACATAGAGAAAGGGTTGACTAGACACCATCTTGAGGCATCGGAGACAGATTCAGCTCTGAGCCAGAGAGCCGTTCAGTTGCGGCATGGTTGAGAATGGAAGCAGTATTGTCTGATAGTGTAAAGTGGGTGATCGGGTGCAAAGCACGCGTCAAGTTCCTATCAGACAAGAAATCAATCTGTAGGAGGCAGAAGGCCCAGCTGATCTGCAGCTCTATAGTAGAAACTTTGTGTCTGTCAGGCTCCTCTAAAGCCGAATTCTCGTGAAATTGCACCAGCCAGTCCGTGTCTACCAGCTGCACGTGGCAAACAGCAGAGGAAGTGCACACGGGGTATCGACAAGGGGATACAGGGCTATTACTGCTCACAGGCTCTCCTACCTTGTCTAACACCTATCTGACCTGCATGCTTCACTATTCGGACTCGATATCAAGGCATGACCACTATAGCTTTCCCCAGTCCCCAATCGAGGGAACCAACGGACCGAACGGTCATGCAGCTTGCCTCTGACCTGCTGCAACATATTGTCGACTTCCTGATCTTCACCGTACACATCTTACAGAAAGCGTCCAGCTACACAATGAGGTCGTTACTGCGGTTCAACGCGCAACAAGGCATCATCCTGTGCGTTGGTGTCAAAGCAATCAATCGACCTGATTGCGGGTCTCAGCACAAGCTTCCATAACTGACAGCCAACATTGCAGCCTCTCTTTCGTACTGGCGTTGGGTTTTCTTCTAGTCATTCTATCATGTGCGCTCTTTGGCAACTGGATGCCATTGCTTGTCGGTGAGTAATGACTATCTTTCGATGACGGTCGGTCCGGTCAAGGGTCACCTCAGGACAGCTCTGGCCCTGTTTAGCATGAAGAACAAGTACTGAGGTTGGAGTGTGCATCATTCCACAGCCGCCATCTTCGTGCTAGCACCTGCCCCCAATGCCCTATCTGCTCGCTGTTCCGGAGCAGACGATTTCAGTGCGGACTACTCAAGCGGAGGAGTAGACTTCGGCCATTTCCTCACAAGCATGTTCGTGGTGACAGGCGTAGCGTTGCCATTGGTCTTGGCTCATGCTGGCATCCTACACGAGCTAGCTGCGTACATGTCAATAGCAGGCGGAGTGCTGGTATATGGAACTATAATCACGTATGGCCGCTTCTTCAGCGCGGAGACCGATACCTTTTAAGTCACCCCGTGCTAGGAAAATGGGAGGGAGCAGTTGGAGCAATGTGTATTTGAATAGAGCAAGCTTCTATGGCTGTATAACACCTTGTATTGACATCTGCAGTCAGATAGTCTGCACCATTCCCTGATAGACGCCGATCACGTCGGCTCATGCTCGATGGCAACACCGCTTTCGCCTGTATTTGCCGCTTGTACTCATGCAAGTGAATGCAAAGTAGTCATCTCTGACCGGAAAGGCGACCATGCCTCGTATCGTTGACAGCGATGACGACGAAGACGTAGGCAACGGCCAGACGAATGGAAGAGTCACGAGTGACGCTCAAGCTGCACGAGCAGTCCGCTTCTCGCCAGCTGAGAAGGGCAAAGGCAAAGCAAGAGTAGTAGATGACGAAGAAGACCATGAAGCGGCTGGTGACGGCGAAGACATGGAGGCCGGAGAAGACGACGATCTTGAAGGAGAGGTTGCAGGTCAGAAGAAAAGCGGCAAGCTGAAGCTGAGCTGGGAGGAAGAGTACGCAAGATCATGGGATGCCTTGACAGAAGACGTACATGGCTCTTTGGAAGGAGCAGTAGCTGCCTTTCTCACGTCAAACAAACGACGGCGCATTCTGCGTGACACTGCAGCCGTCCAGAGAGGTATCATCAGACACCTTTTCTTGATCATCGACCTGTCGGAATCCATGCTGGACAGAGACATGAGACCGTCACGACTAGAATTGACACTCAAATACGCTCAAGAATTTGTCACGGAGTTCTTTGATCAAAATCCAATATCCCAGCTGGGCATTATCGTCACCAGGGACGGTATGGCAGAGCGAATCAGTCCGCTCGGAGGCAATCCAGTGGAGCATTTGAAAGCGCTGCAGAATAAGAAGAGGTTGCTGGCCAGTGGAGAACCGAGTCTTCAGAATGCTTTGAATATGGCGAGATCGGGACTGGCGTGGGTGGGGTGTACTTACTGAACCATGTTCAGCAACTGAAGAGAAGCTGTACTGACAAGTTCATTCGCTCCACAGGCACCTGCCTACCCACGGCTCGCGAGAGGTGGTCATTGTATACGGTAGTCTTACAACATGTGATCCTGGCAATATCCACGACACTATACAAGCGCTGGCGAAAGACCGGCAAGTAGTGTCCCATGCCGTTCAAACTGAAAGAAAGCTAACGCAATGCTTTACAGTGTCCGGGTTACCATCATCGGTCTTTCGGCCGAAGTCAGCCTTTGTCGCGAGATATGTAAACAGACAAGAGGTGAATACCGACGTTCCCAGTCATGATGCAGTAACTTACGGCATTGTATCCAGGCACATTTTCGGTCTGCCTGAATGAGGATCATTTCAAGGATCTCCTCTTCGAATCCATACTACCACCAGCTTCAGTCAAGGCTCAGAAGCCAGGTGGAGCGTCTAACGGAGCCGATCTTATGGTGATGGGATTCCCGACTCTGTTGACACACTCGCAATTCGCTTCGCTCTGCTCTTGTCATTCCAAATTATACAAGTCAAGAGGCTATATTTGCCCACGATGTGATTCCAAGCTCTGTGAGGTGCCTACGGAATGTGGCATTTGTCGTCTTACAATAGTGTCGAGTCCCCATCTGGCTCGCAGCTATAGACATCTATTTCCGATAGGCAACTGGCTGGAGGTCAATGGCGGAGCGTAAGCTTTATCAATGCCGAAACCAGGAATCCGGGCTGTCTCTGACCTGACGTTTCTTCGCAGTCTTCCCTCTATGCCTGCAACATGTTATGGTTGTTCTTTGACATTTCCTCCGTTCGCCGAGGCTACTGGCGCTCCGCCCACGGCTCATACTGCGGAGTTAGCTGCAGGTGCACCTGGACATCCCGCACAACCGCCACCTAGTACAACAGGTCGCTATGAGTGTCCAAAATGCATGAATCAATTTTGTATAGATTGCGATATATATGTACATCAGCTCGGAGCCTGTCCTGGATGTCACGTGTAGCGATAGTTTGTATGTGATCAGGCAGTGAATGCCAGTATAAGTCTGCTTTGCGACAGATGGACGTTCGCAATAGCAAATGTACTCATAAATACTACTGGTAATCGTCTAGCGAGAACAATCAGCAGCCATGTACCCTATTGACAAGCTGCACTTTGGGCAGCGCCATTTAGTTCAGGTTGGGTCGAGTGCACGTGCCTGGCAATTCTATCGAAAGGTTTGCTTCACGCTAACTGCAATTCTTTGGACACTTCCTTATCATGCCGAGATGACACACAATGAGACTCTGACGGACGACGAACTTCGACAGCTATGGACCATAAAGAAACATTACGATGCGCGCCTGCCGGAAGACGTTCGTAAAGTATATATCCCTGAAAAGCTCGCTTCTGAAGCTAGTCAACGCTGGCTCGTGGAAAACCTTATCCAGTCTGAGGCCACATTTCTACGTGCATACGAGGAGGAAGTTCCACGAGGCTTCAGCTTAGGTGCGGTACTATGGAGGAAAGCATTTTGGAAACGCATCATCAGCCACTTGGAGGGCGAAATTGCCGCCAGTCCGGGCGAGGAGGTGAGCGATACATACCCTTCTTCAAAACAGGTACTTACAATTGTGTTAACTTTGATTTGCAGGATGAGATTGATGAGAAGATCCTATTCTGTCTGAGTGATCTGATGTCTATTCCAGCCGGAGCAACAGAGTAGGTCACTGATCTTAACAAGCGCAAGCTTTATTATACCTATGCGGTCAGTAGGACCGGCTAAGCAGCTTCAATAGCGGCACATTCCTACGACGATTCCATTATACTATCAACGACGAAGTCGATGCCATAGTCACTTGTGAAGACGAAGCTTCAATATCAGGCGGTAAGCAGATACACACTTGTCGGCGGAAGCAATGCAGGCTAAGGTTGCTTTCCTGGCGAAGGCACAACTGGCTTGCGCAGCTGGCCGGCTGCCTTGCACCTTGCCAACCATCTCATCTCCCAGCCACATCTAGTCGCAGGCAAGCATGTTCTCGAATTAGGTTCTGGCGCTGGTTTGATAGGCGCTTTAGTGCACAAGCTTCAGCGCGCAACAAGCGGAAGCATCATTACTACAGACTTCCACGATGCAGTGCTCGAGAGATTGGAAGAGAACGTGAAATACAGTATGTGGAAACACAGTTCTATCGCGGAGCCTCAACACTACTGATCATGTAACACCGCAGATCTTACTAGCCAAGATGATGCACACAAAGCTCGAGTTCGGGTAGCCAGACTTGACTGGTCCAGACCCGAAGACTTAGATGCGAAAGCTGAGCTAAATTTGATTATAGCCAGTGATGTGGTACGTTTCTCGTGCACCTCTCCTCCTCCCAGCTGCATTATTTTCCATCTATCACTGACCAATTTCCCCTTTTCAGGTGTATGATCCGGACCTCGCGCCACCTCTGGCTTCATGCTTAGCTTATCTTCTCGGGAAAAGTAAGAAAGCGTCGGCTTTGCTTTCACAGACGATCCGCAATGAAGATACCTGGCGGAAGTTCGAGAGCGCATGTGGTGAGTGACCCTGAGTTGTTTTTGCGAGATTCTGATGGCCATGCTGGGCAAGTGGGACTGACATTGAAATTTGTATACCAGCTTCAGATCAGCTGAGTGTAGAAGAGATTGTTCTTACAACTGAGCCAGATGCGATCAGATGCATGGTGACAGGTAAAAAGCCTGAAGACGTTATAAAACTGTTCCGCATAGTGCTCAGGAGAGAGCATTTCGCCACACAGTAGGGGGTCAGTCGGGACGCCGAATAATGCAAAAAAAAGAACACATTCACAGCGTGTTCGAGGTTTGACGTGTACAATTCCGAATGAATATCAAACACTGTATCTCATGCTGCCAATTCTCACCGTGTCCTGTTTGACCGCCTCTGAAGATTGTTGATCGTTTGTTGTCGCGTTAGCAAGTCGCGTTGAGAGCCCTCTTGGCCTCGGCATACAATAACTGGATCACTTCGACTCACGCTTGTGAACACCCGCACTCAATAGCGGGACGCCAGAACAGCGGCAAGGCTGCAATGGCTGGCAATGCGCGTCGCAAGCGTGGGAGGCAAGACATTGACAACGATGATGGTGATGCTCAGGCTGGCCCTTCCATCGTCCCAAACGAGAGCAAGCCTGCTACAGATTCGCAAGGCGAAACAAAACGCAGACGTCTAGCGATTGAGACATCTTCTGTTGCCGGGTCTTCATCTCCTGCTCCTCTTGTGGCTACCTCCACTACACGGAGACGCAATCGCCGCCAGGCTTCCAACGTCAAACAACCAACACCACCGGATACAGCAAGCACCATCAAGCAGGAAGACGAACAAGAGCTAGAAAGCATTGGACAAGTGAAGCAAGAGGTGAACGAAGTCTCGCCGCAGCGACCCAGATCTATTGTGCAAGTCCCATCAGATACATCGTCGTTGTCTGCACTCTCAGATCACGATTCTTCAGGAGTCCTTAAGAAAGAGGCCAGTGAAGAAAACGTCGCTCTCGATGGACTCTCACAGCAGCCCGTCAAAGAGGAAGAACCAGAGTCGATAGAAGAGCTCGCTCGTCCATACACTCGCGCAGAAAAAGGCAAGGGACGTGCACAATCGCCACCAGCCAACAAACAACTTCGCGATGAAGCCAGACGCTTGCAGCTCGAGCTGGCGCTTCTGAAGGCCCAGTTGTCAACAGCAAATCATGTGAGCATACTTGGCAATGCTTGCTAGTACTGTGACAATACTGATGTTCGTTGAGCTACTTCCAGACCATCGAGAATCACGAGTCCTTCTTGAACAAGGTTACCGAAGCATTCACTTGCAACATCTGTCTTGAAGCCCTGCGGCAACCTCTAGCGTGAGTCAAACTGATGCAGACATTATGCAGCCAAATCGCCCTGCTAATTTCCTTCCGCTTGGTAGGTTGACTTGCGGTCACGTATTCTGTCAAGATGACTTGTGGAACTGGTTCCATCGCGCATCTGCGGATTCCGACAGCGAAATAGACGACACCCCAGGATCAACAAGTGATGGGACGGGAGATAGTGACAGCAGTTCGAGTTCCGACGACGATCTCCGCGCAGCCCGCAGCCCGATTGGCCAGCGTATTGAACGGTCTCCTAGAGAGCAACCTTCGCGCAGGTCTAGCGAGAACAGTGACCTCGTCGCTCTTTCCGACGACTACAATACAGACGACACTCTCAGCTCGACAAGCGTCAGCAGATCGCCGTCGCCAGTACATGTTCGCCGCGGTGCACGCATCCAGACAACTCGAGGTCAGCAAGTAGCGCAACAGCGGCTCGCAAACAGCAATCCACCACCACCACCACCTGTACAAGCCGGCACAGCGGAGAATACCGCTCCTGCCAATCAAGAGCGTGCAAGATCCAGTAGCTCTATCGTTATCACCGGGACGTCAGCAGCGCCACCAGAGACTGCCGCCGTTACCACAACGGGCAGCTCCTCCCGTGTTCCGGCTCTTAGACGACCGAGACGACTCAATCTGGTCTGTCCACAGTGTCGAAGTCGTATCTCCATACCCCCTTTCCCCATCTTCGCCATCCGAGGCGTGAGCGAATTGCTAGCAACCCAAGCAAACAACAGGCGTGCAGGATCCGCCGACGCGGGGCGCGAAAGCAATAGTATCGTTGACCCTACATGGGGCGGCCTGTTCCCCCGAGCAGCAAGGTCAGTCGTCTCAAAGATGGTGCCAATTCACTTTGCTGACGAATCGTGTTCCAGTGGTATTGGACGATCGGGTCATGCTCACAGCCACCCCGCTCCTTCAACCATGCAAGCTTTCAGGGAACGATGGCTTCCACAAGTCGGAGATAGACCAACTTTGCGAGAAAGGCTTGCAGCTGCCCCAACTCGCAACTCACATCCAGAAGCCGTGGAATCTGAAGACAGCTCCGGGAGCGGTAGCGACTTTTCAGGATCAGATGGAGAATCACTTGAAGAACTTCGGGGTCAAGTGCGACAAGCTCACCGTACTGGCGAGACTCTCACTGAAGATCAACATGCCCGAGCTTTCCTTCACAATCTTCTTTCACCACAGCAACGTACAGGAACACGCTCAGTGGCAGGTCACGGTTTCTTGCCTTCTCTGAATGGCCTGCTGCGGCGTGGAGAAGCCGAGCACTTGCTGGTCAATGATGGTACTCGCCAGAACCAGTTGAACGCGCTCACGCGAGCTCGTGACGAGAGAAGACGTAGACATCGCAGAGCACCGAGAAACCATGATGCTATTGCCAGCAGAGAAGAGGAAGATAGTCTGAGAGAAGTTGAGGATCGTGCGGTTGCTACTGCCCGACAGGCGCTCCTGCTCAGCAGAGTCGACCGCCCAAGACATCACGCTACGAGTAACCGTGGCCGCGATATCTTGCGCCACGGCATCAGAGACGCGGAAGACGGAGTGCGACGATGCATTGACTGCAACTGGGAAATTGAGAACGGAGAATGCTTGCACTGGTAAGCACAGTCTGTGGTACTTGTCTTCTGTCTAGAAGGATTGGCTGACAGCCTCTGCAGCGGCGCTGTGTATGATTCGGAGTCGGAATTTGACGAAAACGGAGAGGACCTCGAAGACGAGGTCACCTCGCCTCCGCGCGCGACGCAGGAGGCTTCAGAGCTCAGCTTCATCGAGCGCGATCAACCGAGTGAACGGGACTTAGCAAGCTACGCAGATCAGACAGATGACGAGGGTGAAGATCTTATGGACTCGGAAGGCTCAGCTGGAACGGACGCAGAGGAAACCGGTTCAGAAGAGAGTGACGAAGATCACGCCGCTCACGCACATCGACCCGGGTCCGGAAGGACCGGTGGCAGACGGAAAGTGAATCGCTTCATGTTTGACTCTGAAGAAGACGAGCTAGTCGATGAAGATGAGGATGAAGACGAAAGCGGCTTCTTTGTAGCGGACAATGAAGTCGAGCAAATGGCTACAAGCGAAGGAGATGCTCTCCTAGACGATGAAGACGAAGCTGAAGAAACGGATCGGGAAGAGAGAAGAGCACGGCGAGAAGAAAGGAGACAAGTCAAAGCAGCGAGAAAATTACAAGCTAGGCAGAATGCCAATAGCTCTTCAGGCTATTCTAGCAGTGATGCCGAAGACGACGAAGACAGTAGTAGCGAGGACGAGGAAGACGATGGGGATTTGCATCAGTCGACGTCATTGACATCTCCCTCAGTCGAAGACGAAGATAGCACCGCCACCAAAAAAGGTCGAAACAAGGCTGAAGAGCGCCATAAAGCAGCCAAGTCGAGCTTGTCCGCGAGAGAGCGAGCTGCCAAAGCCGCCATGTCGCGCAATTCCCGAAACGAAGCCTCTACCGAGGTTCATGCCAACACTGATAAGACAAAGTCACCAGCTGCAGTCTCTTCGGCACCTGCTAGGCGCAAGCGTGTGATTGAGGCCTCTGACGAAGAGTAGATTCGCTACAGACTGCCCTTCTACTTAACAATCGCCTCCTTTAATACAACTTCTTAGATACAGTAGTAATAGTAATAATATTCCTGCAACAGATTACGTGCTATCGCATCACAGCAGCCGCTAATCAGAACATGCTTTCTTCAGCCTCGGCAGGCATAGACGACTGCTGTAGAAGTTGATCAACGAGTGGCTTCTGGAAATTCGGTATAATCATTCCTTTGAGTAGGGCACGCAAGCGGTCGACGTCGTATGCCAATTCTGGATCGGTGGTCAACGCCTTGATGATGTACGAAGCAACAGTTGCTTCTTTCACGTTCATTTTCTGCGCCACTTCTTCCCGGTCCAATCTGTGCAAGTTCCAGGTCTCCCTGCAAAGCATAGTATCGGCAACGGCGGAAGCAAGGCCATCCATAGCAGTAGAAACTCACCATGCTTCGTATACTCTGGGCGACAACACTGTGCCAGTCGCTCTTGGAGCCTCCGAAGTCGTGCGAGGTGCACCGTTTGCTGACGATTTCCTTGCAGTGACTGGCTTTGCCTTTCTTATTTTATTGACAATGTCGCGCACCTGGCCCGTTTGCGGATCCAGTCTATCTGAGAAGTCCAGTAGGAGTGTCTCGAAATCGATGTGGATGCCTTCTGTTTCTGCATGACCGAGGACTCTCTGGTAAACTTGGACAGATGCGAAGATATCGTTGGCGGCGTCTGAAGCGAGATAAGGATAAGTAAACACATTTCCAGACGGCAACCATGTATAAAGGGCTCACATTTGCGTTGATGCGCGTTGAGGTGCTGGCTTTCCCATTTCGATGTGCGAACCTCGCCTTTTTCCTGATCGAATACAATCATGTTGATGTAAGCGGACGACGTTGTGTGAGGCCCTTGGATCACCTACCAGGTATGAATCTAGGTACATGGCAACTAGGCGCTGCAAGCTGATGATGTGAGAACCATGCTGAGCGACTTCCTGCGGGTGTACGTGTCGCGCAAAGTGCGAAAGATCCAGAAGGCCTTTCGGAAGGATAGCTTTTCCATCCGGCCAGGTGTAATCGCGGCCAAGCTTCTGAGCGTCGCCTGAAGATCATGCAATCGTCAGGTGGCGCATGCGCATTGGATGGTCGAATATCTCTACCTCTGATCTGTACCCCGAGTTTGATGATAGCAGGATCCTCGATGACGTTGAGTATACATTCCGGAATATCTGCCAAAGTCAAAGAATTCTATGTCAGCGAGTGCAGTGTCATACAACGGAGTATTCAGCAAAAATGGCTCGCAAGTCGACAAATACTTACTGGCACCTCTCTCGATCTGGAACAGAATAATGTTGTTTCTGTCTCCGAGCTGGATGAGAGCTACCTTTCCTTGCTCTTTACTACTGAAGTTGTCGTTCCAACTCCACATTTCCCATTCTAAATCCCACCCCAGCGGACTGCCAACAGAAATTCATCATCGTCAGCTAGAGATGAAGTTTTGTTAACACGCTGAGGAGTCTCACCCTTTGAGGTCGGTGATTAGACTTTCCAAATCTCTCGGCTGATCCGTGACGTAGCCTTGACGAGTGTCGCATCCCATGTATTTGACAGTTCCAGAGGCAAGTCCTCGAAAGTACCAGATCTTAGGAGTGGGGGCTGTTGTTGTATCATAGCTGAACATCCTATACTTCTTCTTCAATTCTTCCTGTTCAATTTCTTTCTTCCGCTCTCTAGCCTCCTTATCCTCTCGAGCATAGCGCCGACCCGCGCTTTTCAGTTGCTTAACTTTGGCAGTCTCCACGTGCGGTCGGGACTTGGTAGCTGGTAGAATTGCGGACAATGTCTTGGATGAAGTGGTAGATCCAGTGGTGGGTTTCTGCTGAGGGGCAGGCCTGCCTTTTTCGGCAGGAAGAGTTGTCTTCCCTCTGAGCGGAAATTGCAGTTCGGGAAGATCGCTGCTATCAGACTCTGCCGCTGACTCCACACCAGAATATGTGGTTGGATTTGGATCTAATGCTGCAGGATTGAGGACTGGGTCATCCCAGTCTACAGTAGTCGGATATGAGCTACTTCTATCAGAACTGTTGGAGGTCGAGCTGAATGATCTGCGCTCGGGCGACGGAGATTTTACAAAGTTAATGCGCCTTCTTCGATATGGAGCGTTGGACGTTGACGGTACAATGCTGTCATTCTCCTGTATCATCTTCGCCAACCCTGTATTTGTGGCGTACTTGCTGGCTTCTGAGAAGTTGGCTTCGGCAAGTGCAAGATGGCGAAGTGCATTCCTTCGCGGGCTACCTCGCTGACCTAAGTACTCGACGGATGAATCTGCATCAAGTTGACTGTTCTCGCTAAGTACAGCCTTATTCGACGACAGGCTGTCTTCCGTTGTGTCGTATGCTTTCTTACACTGTGGCGGACGGCTGCATAAGGATGTTCAATGCAGAAGATCAGAAAAGGAACAATCTTCGTAGCATCCCGAATATTGCGTACCTCGGTGAAGGGTCTTCATATATGTTATACGACTGAAACAGAACATGCTCCTGCTGATGCAAGCGGGCTGTTTTGCGGGCGGGATTCCTATCCGTCCTGTTCACACGAGTCGTACATGAACATCAGCTTTTGAGGCGCGGGGATCAGAGCAGGAAGTCATACTTGTCCTTAGCAAGAAGCATTAGATCTAAAGCTCTCTCTTTGCCTTTAACAGACTGTGATACCTTGATGTTGTCCTTCTCGATCATCATGTCTGTTGATTGTTTCGAAGACGTCGCGATGAGAACACGCATACCAGGTTTCCAGGCAGCTTTAGCCCAAGGACTGAGAGTGCTCTGATGCTGTTTTGGTCTGTTGACATCTTCCTCTGACAGCTTCCGTGATTGCTTTGCATGCTCCATGGTTGCGAGTGGCTGTCTTGTCTTTGTGCTGCCTGTCGAGGTCCTTGAAGTAGCTTCACCGCCATTTGACGTTCGTCCATCTGGGCTGAACAGCACTGCACCGCCAGGTGTCCAACCTCTTGCTGCATTCTCGCGAGGCATGCTGTACAGCGCGCGCGTACAGAGCCAGCCAGCCCTGGTTCTGGCAGCCACCTTGCTGATTCCTGCCTGCAAGCCGCGGCGATGGTGAAGACAGAAGGAAAGCAGCATAACGGGCCAGCCTGACGCAAACACTGAAAAGGCTGGCAAGTAGGAAGAAAGATAGTATGCATGGCTTTACGAGTGTCCAAATGAGTACACGCTTTGCCATTTCCTTCTTGTACACCGCACTTGTCACGTCCTCCTCAAATCAAATCAGTGCCAACCATCTATCCGATTTTGCAGTGCCTGTGCGTCCAACAAAGTCAAATCCGATAGTCAAGTAAGTATCCGTGGATGCATTCAATATTACAGTATGTGTTTGTAGCGGTTCTTGCTTGCGGCTAACGCGGGCGCAGCTGTTCTTGCCTGCCACAAGTGCACTATCTCATATTCGGCAGTAGCCTTCGTGCCCTTTCCCGCTGAGTACTGTAGACCGTTGTTATGGCGAACGTAGGTGGACTGTTGTGTGCTTGTTCATCTGGATACGCAATGTAGCTTTCATGACTCCCGTAAAAGTACGTGCCTGCGGGGCGTGTCGAGATGTCCGCGAAATTATCGTTTCTTCCCAGATCACGATTTTGCGCTTGCTTACAGCGGTGTGGCTATGCAATACCATTTGACCGCAAATATCACATTCATCAAAATCTAGCGTGTGCATTAAGGTCCAAGGCGTTTCTTCTCCAGGTAGTCAAGCAGTCTCGCCGAAGCTTGAACTTGTAGACCGATAACGGTACCGACTTTGACGAAGCCGCCAGCTGAATTCTTCATGAAGCCAGAGAGGCTTCGTGTTCTCAGTGAATTTGCAACAGGCACGCCGAATGCGCCAGCAAGTGCTCCGAGAAAGAAGGTCATGAAAGGTGACGGTGGCTGCTTGTCTTGATACGAAGTGGAAAGGGCGGTGTAGCCGCCAAAGCAGAGGAAGAGAGTACCGCCATGCGATAGGAGATTTGGTACCAGTATACTTGGATTCAAAGGTGCCGCGCTTCTACTGGATACGGCTTGGACGAATGCACCTTGTAGCGTTTCAGCCAAACCCCCGACACATCCAGCAATGCCACCTCGTAAAGCGGGAATGGAAATCTTGTCCTTCGTAGCATCTCGACATAGGTCAAAGGCTAAGAATCTCATGCCTGCACCTGCAGCAGCATGTCGTATCGATGCGGCATTGACAGAGGCAGGGGAACCCAGTGATGCAGATAAATTTGATGCGGCAGAACTGGCGAACAGTGCCCCTACACCGGCGGCTGCGCCTGTCGTCCAGTAGACAGCTTGACGCTCGAGGAGTGGAGGAGTAGCAGACTTCGACATTCTGTATGTGAGGAAGATGCTGATTGTTAGTGTATGTCAGAGTGTAGAGGCAAGAGCTTCAGCCGAGACCGATGCCCGATTTCGACGTTGGAAGCTCAAAATCACGTGATCTCGGACGAGCCCGGATGCCCGCTATGTGGGTCTTCGGCGGGGAGGAAAAGACATGAACTGCCGCGTACTGGATCTATGATACATGCGATTGCACCGTATACAGTACATGATGCTGTCTAGAAGACCTCAGTTCTCAAAGGCATTCTATACGAAGACATGGGTCACACACTGAATGCCTCATCAAGGAAGGCACCGAATGCGAAGAGCTTCCCTGAATTGCTGTCACCGTTCATTCCGTCGTCATGCATCATTTCCGCAGGAGGGTCCACCTCCGGCATGACTGTCTTGAGGAAAGCGATAGTCTGTGGAGGTATCGAAGCCACCTGCAAATCGAGCTCTGTCACATACGGCTAATAAATATAGAGAGTCAGCATTAGCGGAGTCGAGGTTAGGCATGAGGCTCACCTTGCCGCGAGCTATGCCGGCGAAGGACTCTCTAACCTGGTCAGGCGATGTCTGATCTTCAGTGATGTCGGTCTGCAAGAAGAAGCAATTTAGCAACTGTCTCCAGCGGAGCTCGAAGCATAAAGTTCCGTCATACAAGGAAGTCAATCCAAGCTTGGAAGGATATCTTCTGATCTTCGTCCCCATGCGATAGCTGATCATGAATAGCAAGAGTATCTTCGTCCGAGTAGATGATGCCCAGTGCCGATAGGGCAGCTGAGAACTCATTCACTCCAAGCTTGTTCTCCTGGTCTTTGTCGAAATGGCGGAAGGTGGACTCGAACTCTTCTAGCTGTGAAGGCGTTAATTTTGTTGAAGTTCCAGCAACGATCTGAGAGGTGCCGAGTCAGGATGATACTCGTCAATGTGAATTTGGAAACGAAGATACCTGATTGTTGACGAAAGCTTTCTTCTTTGCAACAGCTTCTTTCACCAGTCCGGCCTCAAATTCCAGATCATCTGCAGTATATACCGTGTAATCACTTTCCTCGCAGCCCGCATCTTTGCAATCTTGTTCGAGCTTTCCAATCATAGGCAGCTGCTCTGCGATGACCTTAGACACCCGTCCAGCAAGTGCTTCTATTCGTGTCAGTTGACCTTCTAAAGGGCCATCGAGAGAAGCCAGGTCGACGGAGATAGACTGCAGAAGCCTTTCGCAGGCATTGGCGGCTTCTGCGTATTTCAGTCGGAGCTGCTCCTTGATCTCGCGGATGTTGGCGTTGATGGCGCGTGACCGATCTGCCTCTCCACTTAGCAGTTCCTGCCACGCTCTGTCGATGTCCTACATCAAGTAGTCTGGTCAGACTACTGTACATACAGAGGCTTCGTACAGAACTCACAATCAGGCTCAATCCCGGTGGCGGGATGTAAGGCCTCATGTTGTAGGTTTTCAGCTTAGTGGTGATGTTACTGAGTAACCCTGCAAGATCGGCTTTCTGGCCAACCCATTGCCTCTTGAGGGTCTTCTTGTACAAAGCGAAGTCGTGCGACTCTTGCTTTGCTTCTGCATACGTGGAAGAGAGCCCGCTTTGCGACCACTGTGAGAGAATGGTTCGAGTTGCGGTGATCAACTGTGAAAACACGAAAGCATGAGATCGTTGTTGGCGCGAATGCTGTGGCTGAGTGTCTCACATCATTTGCCCTTCTTTCATAATCGTTGCGACTTGTCCATATTGCCTCGACTGCATCCGCAAACATTGTCACTCGGCGTGAAAGCACATCTGTGCGATCTGTTGGTTTGGCAGGTGTCAGCGGAATCCCAAGAGGCGTGTTTCGGTGTGAAACTTACCCATGACACTGAAAGCGTGGAAATATTGCGCTACGTATGTCATGACTGAGCGGTCGTCTGGCTTCTCGATGTCGCAAATGTCAGATACATCCAGAAGTTGCGGAATATGGAGATGTTGTTGTGCTATATTGAATGCAAGTCTCGTTGCTGCGTGTGCGTCCGTTTTATCGAGGGTTTGCCAATCCAGCAGATCTGGCCGATGGCGGTGAATCAAAGCACAACTGAGAGCAGCTTTCCGTCAGTCGAGATGTCCGGTCGGGTTGTAGTTGTCCTTACAATGCCAGCCCATCTTTCCACGACCGGCTGAAGTCCTGCACGTTCACCTCTTCGTACGGCTGCGTCTTTCTTTGACACCACAGCAGGAGACCTGGCAAGCGGAGGCAAGCAAAGGCTGCTCAGCGAATGGCATAGCAGTCTGCTTTGCAAAGTGGAAGCTCACCTTCTTTCGCTGATAAGCCTTCTTCGCTGTTCATAGGTAGGTCACGTGAGCCTGAGAAGCTGTCGTCAGATATTCCGCACGTACTTAATATCTGCTATGGTGAAACGCAGGATGAGCGTCCATATCATTCCCAGGATCAACTTGACATTCCCATCAATGATATCTGATGCAGATAAAAGAATAAGTCAGCACACCGACTACGTCTATCCATGGGCCATTTCGTCAAGCTTCACCTTCAGGCCCGATATTGGTCAATACGACCCCGCTACCTTTGATGAATTGTAAAGCTTTGTTAACATTTTCTGCCTTTTGTACGCGCATCCTCGGAGCATGGTTGTATCTTCCCAAAGACGTCTGAGACATAATCTCCTGCGGAACCAGAACATGCATGCAGGCGGTCAGCGATGTCACCACATAGCCAATAAGCTGGAACCACTTACCATTAGCTGACATAGTCTGACTCCATCTGACAAGTCCGTCGCCAAGTTCTTCATTGTAGGTATATTGGCAGATTCCAGTCTGGTGTTCAACCTGCGCGACGAGATCAACAAGTGACACGAGGTACGCGCCGCCGGAGTAGGAACATTTCGGTATGGAGCAAGCGTCCAGAGTGCAGCAGGAGAAGCAGTATGACACCAGAAGATTGTGAACGCATTCAGCTCGACTGCTGCTGTGGTTGATGACTGGCCGAAGCCTTTCGCACTCTTTGTTGATCATGGGTTGGCTTTCCACTCACCATTTCAAGAAAGTACGATGCTGCGTATTTTCGAATACATCGATGAAACCAGGGCTCGTGTTCCCGGTATAGGAGCGTGAGCTTCGTTTGCTCTCCATTGGCACCGAAGAATAGCCTGCATAGTCCATCTCGGTTCTTCGACTTGGTCTGCAGCAGACCCTCACAGTGCGATCTCACTGTCAGCAGAGCACCGGAGCAGTGGATTCTACCGAGTGCCATACGCGTAAGGACAGGCGCGCATTAGTGTCTTCGTGCTTCATTGCATAGTCTCCAGCATGTTACCTACAGCTGTCCGTCTCAGTATCATCAGATGTGAAGGCACCCACGGCGAAGATCTCAAACTGGTCATCAAGCATAGCGCAACTTCCCCAAGAGAGCTCAAGACCTTAGACAAGAATGAGCGCGCAGCCTCCATACTACCACCGTCAGATGGCGTCATTGCATTGAGACTACAAGTGCGCATTGATAGAAAGCTCGTATCCGTACAGGAAGTCCAAACATCAGGTCTACTCAAGGCGATAAGAGCCTTTATACGCGATGTAAGCATACTTTTGTTGCTCCCTTCTCCCAGTTCTCATATCTGACTATTCGTTACTGTTGTTTCTCCAGTACGGCCCAAGGTTACGGATACAATCTGTCGAAGATGTCGAAATCGACCACAGTCGTCTCGAAGGTACAGTGGTGTGGCGTATACTCATCCTCCTTTGATATGATAGATGACACTCACTTGCTTTGTAGTACCGCTCCATCTGGAGCCTTTCCCATCCCCTCTCATGCAGCACTTTGGTCCGGACCCTGACCGCTTCGAAAGTCTGGATTTCGCAATGAATTTCTACAGTCCCGCAAGCGAGAGCTCGTCTTCTGAACCTTTCCGGAATCAGCTGCTGTCTGGCAAACTTACTGCTTCTGTATCAATTCTTATCTTCCGAGCTATGCTGAAATCCTGGTCCGGTCTCGCCGCCGCCTATCCACTTGTCTTCGACCCCCGTTGGTTGCAGGTACGTCGAAAGGCGCCCATGCAGAATGTGATTTTTAGTTGAGTCGTGAGGTCACACGATTAGCTCCTTCAATGCCACCTTATTTACTTACCCAGCCTCAGCAAGTCGATGACGCGCCTCACACGGAAAAGTGACTCTGGTCACGAAACGGATCTTCTACAGCGATGCATGTCAGTGAGTGCCATTCAACGTTTTATATTATTCGCGTGCGATGCTTATATATCCAGTTTTCAGCGCCTGAACTTAATCGACACCCAATGCAAGGCCGAAAATGTCGTGCAAAGCAGCAACGCTGTTGACAATCCTTTGACAGCCTCGTCGACCAGTACCCGCTCGAGTTGTCGCATACTTCAGCGTTCTGCCTTTTCATTCATTTTGCGTGCTACTAAGCATAAGCACGCACTGAACAAGCTGCAGCTTGCAGCAAGTCCGTCGACATCAGCGGAGCAGCCAAACGATCTCTCGCAAGAGTTGTCACTTTCATCCAATGCGCTTCTCCACACAACACCGCCGGACGTTTGCAGCGGGAACGAAAGCTTTAGCGACACAAACCTCATGGATCAAAACGGGATTAACGATCTTATGTTTCCGGATCTCGATGAAGACCTGCCGGAGCCCTTGACTGTGTTCAGCATACCCGAGGCCGTGGCGGACTCTTCCCTGACAACCACTGCTTCCTTCTTCGACAGGTCTATGACATCCAGTACCAATAAAAAATTCGGGAACCTCTCCCAACTTTCTCTGAATATCGAAAATCTAGACTCGCTAGCTCACATGCCTCCCGACAAGCAGGAAAACCACATCTTCGCTACCCCACCCGCGGCTATCACTCACCATGATAGCTCGTCCGACCTTCCATGGACATTCCCTTCGGAAGATGAAGAGGATATGCACGTTGAGCTGTGCGCTGCTTTGCTTCCCTACGGTGGTCTAGATTGCCACGATGTCGACAATCCACTTCCAGACTCCTTATCTGGATCACAGGTATTTCAAGGAGCTGGTATTACCATCCGCAACGATGAGTATGCAAGCTTTTCGGCGGGAGACTGCTGTATGGACTCAGTGGAAAGCGCGCTTGACGATCTGGATGCGAAGATGGAAGGCCTGCTGGAAGAACACGGCCTTGACGAACTCGATGAACAGCTTAGCATCCTGCTGCAGACGTAGAGTCTGTTCTAATGTCGCCAATGGGCAAGGAGCTTGCGATAGCTTAACTTACTGCCGATGCGTGCAGATCAATCAGCTTCGTATTCAGGTCTTTCATTTATCATTTTCTCAGGTCACGTGCCTCAAGGAATCGATGGCGTGACCGGCCGGCCGGAACGAAGCAATTACAGAACCTGTTAGGTTCCAGTCTCTAATGCTCTTCCTTCGACAAGTTCTTCTATTTATCACTCACTTTCTGGTCTTCTGCTCCAAGGGCGTATTTCACCTGTCTTGTAAGTGTAGACCTCCGAAGCGATGCAGCACAAAAGCTGACCATGCTGCTGTTCCCACGTCGATCACGTTCAAACAGGCAGCACCAACAGAGAGTCGCGCAATTTAGTTTCAGCAAGCCAACCACTATGGCCAAAGATGACCGGCCCAATATCCTGTTCATCATGTCTGATGACCATGCGGCCAAGTCTATAAGCTGTTATGGCGCAGGCATTAACCATACTCCAAATCTTGACCGCATTGCGAAAGAAGGCATGCTATTCCATCACTGCTATGTCACCAATTCGATATGCACGCCTTCACGTGCCTCTATCCTGATTGGAACATACAATCATGTCAACAACGTCACTACATTGGACAGCAAGCTCGACAAAAGCCTGCCAAACGTGGCTAAACATCTTAGGTCTGGCGGTTATACAACTGGAATGTTTGGCAAATGGCATCTGGGGGAAGGAAAACAATATCAACCAAGCGGGTTCGACGAGTGGGAAGTTGTTCCTGGTCAAGGCCAATATTATGATCCTATTTTCATCGGGAAGAACGGCCAGAAGGTTCACAAAGGCTATGTTACGGACATAATAACAGATAAGACCATCGACTTCATCAAGGGTAGAGATGTAGCCAAACCTTTCTTTGCCATGTGTCATCATAAAGCACCGCATAGGCCTTGGCAATATGATCCCAAGCATAAAGATCTCTACAAAGATCCAATCGCCCTTCCCGACACTTTTACCGATGATTACAAGAACCGAGCTAAAGCTGCCGCGGCGGCGAAGATGAGAGTAGAAGCAGATATGACTTATCTAGACTTGGGTCTGGCTCAGCCCGAGGGCGCAGAGGAGACTGGGCCGCTGCTGATTGAAGGCTCGTGGACGTGGACGGACCGGAAAGTACCTATGCCAGCAGATGTTACGACTCTACGCCTAATCGACAAAGCCACTGGTGAAAACTTCACTTTCCGTACTAGAGAGGAGCTATCGAGATTCAAGTATCAACGATACATGCAGCGCTATTTGCGTACTATTCAGTCTATAGACGACAATGTTGGCCGCCTCCTAGATTGGCTGGCAGAAGAAGGTCTCGCCGAGAACACGATGGTGATATATACTTGTAAGAAACCCCCCATATCCCATTACAGATCCTGAAAGCAGAGTTGACGACTTCTGCTGTTCTCACCTTCAGCGGATCAAGGCTTTTTCCTCGGCGAACATGGCTGGTTTGATAAACGCTTTGTAAGTCCAGTGGGCTGTGTAGTACGTCTCCCTTACTAATCAGATTGCACCCTTCCAGATGTACGAAGAATCCTTCCAGATGCCATTCCTAGTCCGATATCCGAAAGCCATCAAAGCAGGAAGTATATGCAATGATATTGTTTCCAATGTCGATTTCGCGCCGACTTGGCTTGAGTTAGCCGACTTGAGGGTACCTTCCTACATGCAAGGCGAATCTTTCCTCAGCTCATTGAAGTCCATATCGCGGCCAAGTGACGACAAGACCGTCGCCTATCATCGCTACTGGATGCACCGGGACCAATTCCACAATGCATACGCTCATTATGGATGCCGAAACCATCGCTATAAAATCATCTTTTGGTACAATGAAGGACTGGAACAACCAGGAACACTGGCAGGAGGGGAAGAACAGGAATGGGAGCTGTATGACTGCCGCGAAGATCCCCTCGAGCTGTTTAATGTCTAGTCAGAGCCAGCCTATGCGGAAGCAAGGGAAGAAATGGTCAGGGCACTAGAAACGAAGATGGAAGAAATAGGAGATGAACCCGCCCATCCGGTTGGTTTGCCAGCTGTAAAATTGGCTGCCTTATATTCTGATACTACCAGTGAAGGGATACAGCTCGCCAAAGCGAATCAGAAGAATTTGTAGCATCTATAGCAATTTGCATTGCAGTCACGAAGGAGAAATCGAGGAAGTATCGTAGAAATAGAATTTAGACTTATACCCATAGATATTGCTCACTATTGCAAATGTAACAACAGAAGGGATATGTCCGTATAGAGACGTAGTTGACTAGTTGATGCGTCTGGCTAGACTGAAGGCACTGATCGCTAACACAAAATCGATGCCTGCAATGCCAAGGAAAGGCGCGCTGGAGGAAGCTCGGTTGGACAGTACGCGAGCTAGTGCGGAGACTGAAAGGACACCCAAGCCTATGATGCAAGTTAAAGGTAGGTAAGAAAAAACCGGAACAGGATGAATCGTGAAAATTTGTAGAGACTCACCTCCGCAAAAACTGTAAACCCCTGCTAAGGCACCTGCGATCTCGTCCCCGTCTTCGCCTATGAAACCCGGGCCCCAGATGGAACCGCTCTCATTTGCCGCATCTTCCGCTATGACCACCAGAGCCATTCTATCTTTAGTCATCATAGCTAAGCTGGTTGTGACACTGCCTGTCTGAGCCAATCCAATCCCGATGGTAGCCACCCAGGTTGCCCAGTGTTTTGGATTCTCGCCGCCGAATACTGAGCTAATGGCTGATCTACCCAAGATGGCGAAAGAGACGCAGCCAATGAAGGAAGTGAGACTCAAAGTTCGGCATAGCTTGACGACCCAGACAAAGAGAACTCCGCTCATCAGTGCTACCAGCTGCGTCACGCCGGATATAGCGGATGCTAGGGCGTATGCTTCGTGACATGACTGCAAGACAAGCATGTGGAAGTCAATATGCGGTCCTACCCAGTAAGACGATAAATGAGTGGGCGCAAGACTCACCTCTTTTAGATCACCTCCGGAATTAGGGTCACATACACCGTGCTTGAAGTAATACGAAGCGACATATAGAGGTAAGAACGCTCTGATAAGAAGGTTGGCTTTTTCAGCTACGTTTGGTCAAAAACGGCGACCAGTGATGGACGCAAGCTCGAAAAGGTGACTCACGAGACCGATATGGTTTGGGCACGAGCAGCAAACCCACCAGCACAAGCAAGTCGGAAGTGGGCATTGTTTTTCGCAACTTTGAATCCTCTGAATATTTGCGCTACTTCATGCTTGATGTATTCACCTAGACTCTCATCCTCCTTTGTTTTCTTCGATTCTCTGACGGTCTTCGGTAATCCGACGAATGCGATTACCGAATTGAGAACTGCAATGACTGCTACGGTGTAGAATGCTATCTTCAATCCTCGAGTATTTTGATCCGCTTGTGATGGCACTGCGGGTGAAAGCAGCGGACGGACGCCAGCCGGATCGAGCCAAGTAGGTATACGAAGGAAGACAAAGACAGCCAGTAAAGCTCCAAGACCAGCAGAGATACCCAAGAAAGCAGGTATAGCAGCTGGCTTGTAGCGTGCGCGCCGAGTACTTTCTTCATCTGAACCACGGCGCCGCCGCCAGCCTAATAATGGCTGACCTTCTCCATGCAATACATCATCATCGCTGTCATTGTCGGTATCGTCATCTTCGGAAGGCGTCATCTCTTCTTTTGTAGGGAAACAGAGAATGTTGAGGGTTGCACTGAGCATGGTCGTGATACCGCTTGCTCCGACTGAGAATAAAAGCCGGATCTGCGCATCGGAAAGGTAAAACATTGGTCAGCGTCCATAATGAGCAAGCGAGGTAGAAGTATAGCTGTGCTCACTAAGAGTAAACCCGGATATGCCGCCTTCATCTGAACGAAGAGGACGAGAGCAAGCGCCACTATGAGATTTGCAATGGCCGTCGTAGTGCGAGGTGAAAGCTTGTCCGCAATACGGCCCCATAGCAGAACCATGACGAGGGCGAGAAGCTCATCGCAGAAAATGAGTGTACTGTAATTCACAAGAAAAGAAACATTCGAAGACTCGTTAGAAGACTGCTGGTGGGCTGCTGAGGATACAGCAAAGGAGCTTAGCTTACCTCGATACCTTTGAGAGATCGTCACTCGGCACTTGCACAATCTGGCGTAACACGAACGGTTGCGCTGCATTCAGGAATACAAGGAAGCTGACTCCTAGACCACTAGTCAGGAGGAAAGCCGAGACATGAGGCTTGGGCTTGTTCATTGCGTCCAGAAACTGTGTGTTCAACGGTCACGTGTGAACGAGGGTGTGTTCGGGGCTTCAGCGCATCCGATAGAGGAATGCTCAAACAGGCAGGTAGAATGCTAGGAGTTGTTGAAAGCGAGTACTGCCGGGTCTGTACGTATGTTGAATGACCGAGGTGAATGGTAGAGAAGCGAGAAGATGATGACGATCAAATCTGTGAACGAGGTGATCTGATCAATGCCTCTTGGGCGAAAGGGCGGCCGAGCACCTCAGTAGGCTGAATAGAGTACCATCTTAGCAGTACAGAACAAGAGTCTAACATTACCCTTCTGTATGTATCACCGCTGCTTTTTGTTTCCTATATGTGACTTCCGCACATGCACGTGCTTTTCGTTGTCAAGGACCGTGGCGGCAGCTTTGACCTCGTCAGAGGGAGCAGAGTCGGACAAAAGCATATGCGACCTACTCTGGCTTACTCAAACACATCTATAAGCATCCCATGTTTCATCATTGCGCTTCTTAGCTGCTACCGTAGTGCTTACGGCTCTGCCCTCCACGATCACGCTGGACTCTGTTCGACATGTGAGTATGATGCCGTAAGATAGTAGTATCAAGCAAGCATATTGACATCTGCACGAGTATTACAGCAAGTATGTCTACTCCAAGCTCACCTGATCCACTCCAGCTAGCCAATTCAGACAAGGAGAACCCGTCCAGCATTTCTACCACCGCCGCGAGCAACATCAAGCCTGCATCGTCCACCGGTAACAAAGCATCAGCATCACATCCTGCTTCTTCTTCTCAAGTGAACACACGCAACACAACTGCACGAGGGAGAGGAAGAGGTGCACCTACACGAGGAAGGACGTCCGCTGCTGCTTCTGCTTCTGCTGCTGCCGCGTCCACGTCTGCTAATGCAGCTTCACTGCCGTCAAAAACTACTACAACCATGCAAGCTTCACCGAGACGTTCGACGCGCACGAGATCGCGAAGCAGGAGCACGAGCATGAGTGTGAATGGAGCTAGCAGTCTACAGCAGTACCTCAATGAAGATCGTGACTATCGAGATGACGATCATGACGATACATACAGTGTAGCGAGCTCATCCGCGACTGCCACTCGTCGTGGTCCTGCAAGATCATCATCAGCTGGAAACAGACGCGGTCAGACGAACGCGGGTGGTAGTCAAGCATCGACAGCAACAAGCTATCCAGTTACGCATAATACAGATATAAACGCTGAAGATCAGGAGGATGAGGATGATCATGCGTCTCTGCCCCCGTCCTCACGGAAGCCAGCTTCTAGAAGCACGCCTAACAAGAGAGCAGCGAGTGCTTCAGCGTCACAAATACACCCGGGGGGACACCTCGAACAACACGAAAATGGGCACGAGGAAGCTAGAAGAGGCGAAGAATCAAATAGTATATCGGCAGTACTAAAGTCCAGTCAACAATCACAACAGCAGCGCGGCAGAGGTCCTTCTATCATCCAACAATCTGAAAGACCTACTCAAGCTAGCTTTAAAGATACCAGCGTAAATATCGCAACGGCTTTCAGGACAGCAGCTGCTGTTAGGATAGACAATAATGGAACTAACAATGCTGCTATTCCTCCTCCTCTCGGTATGGCCACTTCGCAGTCTATCACCACCACCACATCACATTCGACAACAGGTACGTTTTATGGAAATGGAGCTAGTAGCCAGGCCGGTCCTTCGAACGTGACTGCAACGAGCACTATTGGCTTTCTGTCAAGAGCAGGTGATAGAGAAGTACCATTGATCGATACAAGCGAAGACCATACAGATAGTCAACAACTGGAATCAGAAGCGATGACGAGGAATCCGTCTGGAACACCTTCGAACGAGAGTCAACAGTCGCCGAACAATAACAACGCATCTGCATCGGCAAGTAAAAAACGCAAATCGCGCCAGTCGTCTTCATCAGCCGCAAACGGAGGGGGAAATAAAGGCAAAGCAAAAGATACAGCATTATGGAAACCTTCAAAGGATGAATTAGATGCTGATACGGATGAATATACTTCGGAAGGAGCGATAACTACAGACCCTGAAGATTTAACTAAATTTATTGAGAACCCATATGGCAAGAAGGTTTATACTGTTGAATATTCAGGCAATGGAAGAAGAATTGTTAGAAGGCGGCAAAGAAAGAAAGTGAAAGGCGATGTAGAGAATGGAAATTATGAGGAAGCCGAAAGTGAAGATGAGAATGATGCTGAGGAGATATTACTCGATGATGTCGATATTGAAGGCAATGCCAATGCGACAGCTTCACCTGCCACGAGAAGACGAAATGCAGCTTCAAGAAGAGGGGGAGCATCAGCAGCTGGCAGAGGGAAGGGAAGTACCGCTATGAAGAGTTCTACCACCGGCAGAGGTGCACGTAGTACTTCAGTTGTCGATTCCATCATATCGAATGACGATACAACTTCTCAAGCACCTTCACAAGCTTCTCAGTCTGTAACTTCATACTACCTGCATCAGCCATCCGAAAATGGTGCACAAGCGGGAACCTCTCAAGCTGGCACCTCACAGCTTCAACCCAGTAATGGCAATGGTACTCTTCAACCTGAGTTCAAGTCATCGCAACAAGCAGGCCTCGTGCAAACATATCCCAAAGCAGACAATTTCCAACCATACTTTGCCTATTCCACAACTACTTTAGGAGGAAGTAATCTTCGTAAAGCTGGTCGAGCGAGACGAGATACTACTCTTTCTACCTCTACAGAAGGCGAAGGCGGAAGCGCACCACCTCTACCAAGTCATATGCATGCAAGTCGGATCTTAGATACATCACGTACTGGAGCGTCATCAACAGCTTCATTCGACCAAAGAGGGTCGGACTATGATTATGCAGAAGAAGAAAAAATGACTGCTGCTTTGTTGGCTGCGAAAGAGCGCGGATTGACTGGTAAAGGCATACCTGAAGGAAGAGCTATTCTACCTGATATCCTACTTACTCGCAATTACGGTTCTCAATCTTCGTATAAATATGGTCAACATCAACCGCAACTCACCCAGCCGCATAGACAGGATAGGGAATTGTCACTGTCGGCCCTTAGTGATCTTACGAGCTCGGATGTACACCCTACTGGTCCGTCAAATCACTCCGAAATACAGAAAGCCTCAACGTCAAGACTAGCTCCAGCTTCCAGACGAGGTCCCGCACCGCCACCCAAGGCATCCTCCATCATTTCAGAATCCACCAATCATCCACCTGGCCAGTACGAGACATCTTCCGTAGCTGACGATTTCCAAGATGGGCAAGGAGAAGAAAGCTTCGCACAGAGGCAAGCTAAGAAAAGTCTAGGTAGACGACTTGGTGAAATTGTCAGAATGGCCTTTATAGGTCTTTACTGGAGCATAGCTGGCCCGCTGCAGTGGATCAAGAAGCAGGACGCGAATACTTTGTGGAAGAGTGCAGGTGCTGTCTTATTGACCGCTCTTATCATCGGTAAGCTTTGCGCCACCTTTGTATTGTTGTGAAATATATTCATATCCGATACACATGGGGTCTGACCTATTACCGTTTTTTCCACAGGATCGATCTACGAAGAAGCACCCTCGAACTACCACCACTCGTCTACATCATCCGTCTGGAAACGAATTCCATTCTTCTCGCCATCTACCGGCCATAAGCCCCATTCATACCAAACTCCAGATTCCTTACCAAGTAATTTCGATGAGGTAGTCCAGCGGTTAGCCTCTCTCGAAGACTCAGTCCGCTCCGTTGCATCGCAACAATATACGACAAAACAAGAACAATCGGTTTTATTGAAAGAATCAGATAAACGGTTATCAGAGATAGAATCAGAACTTGAATCTGAGAAACGTAAATCTTCCAAGATTCGAGATTCAAGTGAAAAACAACGTCAAATCGATAATGAAAAGATGGACAGCGCAATAAAAGGAATCAAGAACAGACTTGATAGTTTCAATGCCCTCGTTAAGTCTCATGAAGGTGAAAGGAAATCTGATTCTTCTGACCTTATGAAATTGAAGAGTGGATTAGGACAAGTACAGAAGGATCTGAATGCTTATAAAGGAAGAATGGACATGCTAGTTACGAAGACGGAAAGTGCGCTCGACAACGAAAGGATCGTCAAATTAGCCCGTACGGCTATTGAGGATATCTTACCAGATAGACTCGCAGTCGCCATTGATCCAAAGACAGGTCAATTGGATATAGACCCTAGATTTTGGCAACATCTCAAGGATCACTTCTCATCATCTTCGTCCTCTTCTTCGATACGTGGCGCTGCGACGATATCATGGGAAGACTTCCTGCATAGCAACTCTGATAAATTGCGCAAGATGGTTCACAGCGAAGTCGATGACCAACTCACGCGCGAAGTCATTGAAGGCGCCATCTTAAGCAAGAAGACATTCGCAGAAGCTCTAGAACGAGAGCTCCGGTCTTTGTCGCATAAAGTTACCCAATCCACTTCTGAGCAACTCGCTCATATCTCACACGAATTGGAGAGCAAGCTATCGAAGTTCAAACATAGCACTGGTGGTCAAGAAGCACCTAAGTCAATCAAGATCTCCGCTGCTAAAGGAGAAGACGTCACTTCTCTCGTGAATACGTTGATCGACGAAGCACTGAATAAATATTCGAAAGACGTCCTTGCGCGACCTGATTTCGCACTTTACACCGCTGGAGGAAGAGTGATTCCCTCACTCACAAGTCCATCATATGAAATACGCCCCTCGACATTCACAGGATCTCTACTTGCGAGATTGACGGGATCAGGTATCATTCGCGGCAAATCACCCGTCACTGCTCTACATCCGGATATAAGCACAGGTCAATGCTGGGCTCTCAATGGACCAACGGGACAATTGGGCATCCTCCTTAGCCGACGAATATATCTTACGGACGTGACGGTGGAACATGCAAGCAAAGAAGTTGCACTGGACGTCTCGTCTGCGCCTCGAAATTTTGAAGTTTGGGGCATCGTCAGCGATCCAAGCGATCTACAACGCCTGTCGTCCTCGTCTGTAGCTTCAGAAGAAGTGGAACAGCAAGGCAATATGCTCAAGCTCGTCACATCAGCATACGACGTCAATGCATCGAACAACATCCAAACTTTCGAGCTTGACTCACGTATTCAAGATCTCAAGATGCCAATATCAGCCATCGTCTTCAAGATATTGGACAACCATGGTAATGAGAATTTGTCCTGCTTGTATCGCGTCAGGGTCGGTGGCCAAATCGCCGACCATCAGGCCGCTCAATGAGTTCAGTCCTGTACAGGGCACCATCATGCTTTCACACCATCCATACATTCGTTCAGTCATTCATTACACACAAGTTATCGCGACCTGGGATATTTGCTGGGTAGTATATAGGGTCAGAGACAGTACGACGAGTAGTAGTAGTAGCAGCAGTAGTGATGGTAGTAGGCGTTGAAGTATTTTCAGATGTGTTGCAATACACGAGTCTGAGCTATCTTTCATTGCATTGATGGCCACCTGTTTCAGAACACCAGTTGAGAAATGAGTCTGTCTATGCAGCTTCCTGACAGAAATACCTGTTTCAAACAACTGGCTGTGCTTTGATGCTGCCAGATCGCTGCCACCGCACTCACGCGTGTCTGCATGCTATGACAGTCCGAACGGAAACAATGGTCGCGTGAGTGAACACCTAAGATACTGACAAGCAGGTGTGTAACTGTAGACGGGGCCATACTGTGCATAGCTGCAAGCATAATCTCCCAACACCACATACACCTTCACCGTGTATGTGCTTTGCTCTCCAGGATGCTCGATCGCCTCGTTCACACGGCAGCGAGCGAGGTACGCCGTCTGCACCGCTTGAGTGGAATACAATCATTCCGGGACGAGGCAGTGCTACAACTGTATCAAGCTGGAGGAGTGTGTCACTCCTCTTACCTGATAGACATTCCTTGCATTTAGGTAGTCTGTCTCCTCTCTCCCTTCTCGAGAGCAAGATCTAGGCCTGGCCCTCTCTCCCGTCCTGTGAACCCAGGCAAAGCAAGCAAGCAGACGAGGTCAACACACACGCATCAACACGCGCTCAATCAGGGTCATACACCTAGCCGGAGTAGCAGGCACAGCTGCATCCATATCACACACATCCAAGACTTCGAAGACACCGCATAGCACCAGCGAAGAGCTGCCTTAGCTCATCTAATCAACCTCCCGTCATCATGGCTGTGAGTTCCAAGTTGCTTTCGGAAGGTGGTCAGACCTCTGACAGGAGGGGCCATAAGGCGGTTGGGCGGACCATGGAGCAGGGCACAGTCATACACTCTCCTTCTGCCCCGCTCAGTACGCGTGTTGTTGACTTAACACTTGCTGACTTGTCATCTATTACACCCCTTTTTCAACCGCCCATTCAGGACATGGACGACAAGATACGTGAGGTGTACAAGAGGATACAAAAGGAGCACAAGATGGTAGAAGGCTTCAAAGCAATGGCAGCAGCAACAGGAAACATAGACACCAAGAGGTCATGCGAAGCCAAAGTGCGCGACAGTGAAAAGACAATTCAATGGTTCGAGCAATCCCTACGCGAACTCGAGAAGAAGCGTAATTCAATCTACGCCGCTTCATCAGCATCGGATGGCAGTGGCATGTCATCTGCTGCTTCTTCAAGTTCTGCTTCTACATATCTACAGTCTGATTACCCTCGCAGCTCGTCAGTCTCGTCAGCCAGCACTGCGACGACCGGTCCCATACCGCCATCGTCGTCAGCTAGAAAGACACTCCCTCCTACGCCTGGTTCCGACAGTAGCAATGGAAACCAATATCAACAACAGCAATACGATCCAAGATACGGTGGGCCGAACAATCAAGGTCCTTCGCAAGGACAACCGCAGTATGGCCAGCAGTACAATCAACAATCGAATCAAGGTCAATACGGCCAATTCTCACACAATGGAGCTTCGACACTTTCAATACGTCGCAAGCCAAATTATACAAATCTAGGTTTGTTCTCCTTTCGCCTGTCACTCGGAGAATATTGTGCAAAAAAGCCTGTGAACTGACTCGACCTTTTCTTATTGATAGACCTAATCAAATATGATACACCACTCAACTCGGCGAAGATCTCGAAGATGCTTAATCAACTTGAGTTTAAGCTTAGAGTAGAGAAGGAATATATGCAGGGTATCGAGAAGATGGCCAAGCTTTATCAAGTAAGTTGCACTTTGTGTTGCATATTCATGTAGAAATGACAGTCATGGCTTACTGTACACTCTCTTCATCAGGTCGAAGGAGACAAGAAGGCGCGGCAAGATGCAGAGGCTAAGCGAATCGAGAGTAAAGGAAAGAAAGATTTGCTGGAGACTGCCTTGAAGAGATACAAGACTCTGGACATCATGGGTGGCGTGTTCGATGATGAGGAAGGTGTGTCGCTTCATACACGTACATAGGCAGCGGGCTCTGTTTGGTCTGCCCTCTTGTACATTCCTCGGACTGACGGAACGATTGCTTCCCTTCTCGACTATTCTGCTCCAACAGGCAACGACGATGACGCGAAAGGCCTGAACCGGAAACCCGTCTCTGGTACTCTGCAAATTACGATCAAATCCGCTCGGGACCTAGATCATCTACCTTCTAACCGCCGCAAGCCTACCGAGACCGTCGTAGTGGTCAAGGTTGAAGACACACCCAGAGCACGTACACATCCTTCACGAGCCGACCGATGGAACGAAGACTTCGAATTACATGTCGACAAAGCCAATGAAGTCGAAGTCACTATATATGACAAAGGACCAGGAGCGCATGAGACACCTACGCCCATCGGAATGCTATGGATCCGTCTCAACGATGTAGTTGATGAGTTGCGTAGGAAGAAAGTGGGCGCTGAGGCTGGTGCTGGATGGGTTACTGCAGCTGGTGTAGAAGGTGGCACTCTCCCTCACGGCAATACCCCTCCTGCGTCAGGCATGGTTCATCAGACCACTGGCTCTATGGGAGGGGTTTTGGATATGCCTGTCGCTTCGACTTTGCCGTCAAATGCGCAGAGTGCTGCTTTAAGGCCTGGAACCCTTTCCGCCGTAGACGGAATCGACTCCTGGTTCACCGTCGAGCCTGCTGGTCAGATCGATCTACATCTTAACTTCAGTAAGTTCTAACGCTCCTTTCTTTCTCTACTTTCAAGTCTGCATAGGTCTGACACACTGGCATTCCCCCTTCTACGATGTACAGTCAAATCAAATGTCCGAAAGAGACCATACGATGCAGCAGGTCTTGGTCGTCAAGGCGCCGTGCGCAAGCGCAAAGAAGAGATTCACGAACAAAATGGTCACAAATTCGTTCAAAGACAGTTCTACGGAGTCGTCCTGTGCGCTTTCTGCCAGGAATTTTTGCTTAAGGCTGCGGGAATGCAGTGTGAAGACTGTAGATTCACCTGTCATAAGAAGTGTTATGATAAGGTCGTCACGAAATGTGTCAGTAAGACCGAAGCTGAATCAGTGAGCAGGCCCTTTCCTTCCGGAACTACAATTACTTCGAAGCATGCTTTACTGACCTACTTGATCTCGTTCTCGCAGGAGAAGGACGGCGACAAGGTCAATCATCGCATCCCACATCGTTTCGAACCCATCACTACCCTCAGTCCAAGTTGGTGCTGCCACTGCGGTCAGATCGTCCCCCTTACCCGAAAGAAAGCACGTAGATGCACAGAATGTGGCCTTTCATGTCATGCAGATTGCGCACATCTCGTACCGGACTTCTGTGGCATGTCCATGGAAATGGCACGTCAACTCATCGGTGATATCAGATCTATCAACAAATCTCGTTCTACAGCTTTACAACAACGGGAACAGCAGAACAGACTTACGGGTGCTCAGCCTCCTTCTCGAATGGGCGCATTTGGCCAACAGCAGCAAGCTCCTTCGTCTCCTTCGAGAACACAAGTGCAAGAATTGACTGACAATACAGGCAGAATGCAACTGCAAGGTGGAAGACCGCTACCCCCTACCTCACAAGGCCAGCAGCAACAGCCGATGACACAAGCTGGACCGAAGTATGCTATGCCAAATCAACAGTCGCAGCAACAGCAACAGAGACCGCCTCAGGGAGGTCGTGTTCCTGTGCCTCAAGATCCAAGAGATCAATACCCTCTTCCTGCTGCCGCTGCTCCTCTTCAGCAGCAGCAAGGTAATTATCCCCTCCCACCCGGTGCGGCTGGCCCGACGGGTGGATACCAGCAGCAACAGCAGCCACAAACTATACCCCAACCTAGACCTGGCGGTCCGCCTCAAGGTCAGCGACCTTATTCTGGCTATGGTAGTCAGCAGCAGCTACCTGCTGCTCAACAGCAGCCTTCTCAGGTCCAAGGACCACGACCTCAGAGCCAGTATGACAGACAACTACAACAGCAGCAAGTGCCTCAACAATCGATGCAAGTCGATCAGCAGCGACCATCAAGCGCTCAAGGTCAAGCTGGAATGCCTGTACCTCAGCAATTCCAGCAGCAGCAGTCACAACCGCAACAATCACCCGTCAAGATCTCCCAGCAGCTTCAGCAGCAACATCAGCGAAAATCATATGCTGAACAGCAGCAACAGCAAGTAACTGCTCCCGGACAGACCATGGCCCAGCAACAGCCATCTACGCCCACCAAACCCAAGATGACACAACAGCAGCAAGTTCAAGCAGCTCAACAAGCGCAAGCTGTACAGCAAGTAGCGAGACAGAAACAAGCCGAATCGATGAGTCGCAAAATTGGTTTGGACGACTTCAACTTCTTGGCTGTCCTTGGAAAAGGTAATTTCGGTAAAGTCATGCTTGCTGAAGAGAAGAAATCAAATCGATTGTGGGCTATCAAGGTGCTGAAGAAGGAGTTCATTATTGAGAATGATGAGATTGAGAGGTATGTCACTTTTCTTCCGTTGTAGCGGGCAGTGTAAAGTGGACTGTTCTGACTGACCTGTCCTTGTTACAGCACTAAATCCGAAAAGCGGGTCTTCTTGGCTGCCGCTCGTGAGCGCCATCCTTTCCTGCTCGATCTTCATTCCTGCTTCCAAACCGAAACACGAATCTATTTCGTAATGGAGTATGTTTCAGGCGGAGATCTGATGCTTCACATCCAACGGGAGCATTTTACACCACGCCGAGCTCGCTTCTACGCTGCGGAAGTCCTACTGGCTCTCGAATACTTCCATAAGCAAGGTATCATCTATCGAGATTTGAAGTTGGACAATATCCTCCTCACGTTGGATGGACACATCAAATTGGCAGATTATGGTCTGTGCAAGGAGAATATGTGGTTCGAGAATACGACCTCTACCTTCTGTGGTACACCTGAATTTATGGCACCTGAAATCTTGAGGGAGCAACGGTACGGAAGAGCAGTTGATTGGTGGGCATTTGGAGTTTTGATCTATGAGATGCTCTTGGGACAATCACCTTTTAGAGGAGATGATGAAGATGAGATCTTTGATGCAATTCTCGAGGACGAACCTTTATATCCTATTCACATGCCACACGCTAGCGTATCGATTCTTCAACAGTTGCTCTGCCGTGAACCTACGCAGAGATTGGGAAGTGGACCCGATGACGCAGAAGCTATCAAGAGACATGTCTTCTTCAAGGATATCAATTGGGATGACATAATGGCCAAGAAGGTCCCTGCTCCTTACTATCCTACTATCTCAGATCCTCTGGACACATCCAATTTCGACCAGGAGTGAGTTTTTTCTTCTTCTTTCTTTCCTTTGAGCAGTCTGATGCATTTATAGCAACAACGTTACTGACCCTACAAATAACGCTATTATCCTTTCTCACCTTATTCTTACCCTGCAGATTCACAAAGGAACAACCTACTTTGACACCTGTTCACTCACAACTCTCGGCTCAAGACCAGAAGGAATTCCGAGAATTCTCATGGATTGGACCCGCTGCAATGGAGGCGTTTTAATGAACTTGCTCGAGCCAAGACCTAGACAGAAGAAAGAGGAGTGCGGAAACCCGCTTTTCGAACCTTGAAAGCAATTATCTTGTATGCACGCCATCAACCGCAAGAACCCATCAAGGCTTTTTTTTTTGGAAAGGGAAGAAAATACAAACCATATCGGGGGGACAAATCTCCAAATTATTCGCGGTCAAGACTTGGTTTACCTGTCAATAGTATAGAAACTTAGATGAGAGAGGTCTTCTTACGAGCTGTTCTAACATACCCCACTTTCCAACGAATCTTCCTCATTTTCCTATTCTCCTTTTCATGAGAATGTTTCTACTCAAGTAATATGTGTGTGTTTTCCCCCTATTGTGTCCCTTCTTTTTATTTTACGTTTTCCTTGATGCAATCACACACGAAGTATCACGTCAAGTATTACAGGGAATTGTAGTGTCTGTCCTGCAGTGTCGATGCGCTTCTGTCACAATTACCTGCCCCGAGAGAGAGAGATGAGAGGGCATCCACCATGCGCAATTCTAAGACGGGGTGGGGTGTTCAGCAGGCCCATGACTTTGCCGAAGCAGCGGTCCTCAGCAGACGCTACAAGCGGTAGAGCAGCTACAGTGCACTGCATGTATATGTATCGTCATGCCTCTCTGCAGGGTGTGCAGTCCTGTATACACCTTGTCACTGCGTATATTTCATTTCCTCGATCAGCGTGCTTGCCTAAAGCTATCTGCTAGTGCAACTCGCTCGCACTCTCATCCCGTCTTCACAGCTCCACTCAACGAAGGACAAGGCATACATAGCACTTCACTCGGCACAGTACAAGATAGCAAGCCACCACTCCGCCACGTCGCAGCTTGTCTCGCTGTGCCCGGTCTGGTCTCACCGCGCCGTGTTGTGTGTCTCGCTCGCCTCCAAGGTTCAGCGTCATCGTGCAGGGGAGGAAGAAGGGAGAGCAGCAAGCAGGGAATAGCAAGTAGAGCAGCGACAACAGCACAACTACTCGTCTCATCATGCTGCCAGCACAGAGGTGCGCCCTGCCGCTCCATCCCTCTGTCTATTCTCTTCGCTGACTTGCTCCCATACATCCATCCATGCCATTCATCTCCACTCTTTGCCCATCTTACTGTACTGTAACAGGAACAAGGTAGACGTCTCCAAGCTCACCGCTGCTGAGCAGCAGGCATTCAGACTGTATGGCAAGCTACCGTCTAGACCTGTAGCAAAGAGTCAAGAGAGGAAATACTTTGGTGGGTCTGCCTGTTCTCTCTTGACATCCTCAGCAGTGGGAGCCGCACTCCTCCCATCCTTGCCTTGAATAGCCTGTGTCACGAAATGACATATAACTGATGCTCCCTTCCTCTCTCTCTGTTTATCACGCTACAGACTCCGGTGACTGGGCTCTCTCAAAAGCAGGAAAGCAAAAGGGCGAATATGGCAAGGAAATACCCACTCCAGACGCTATTCCCCATGCCTCTCCATCTCCCTTGGTCGGAGGTGTTTCCACTCCAGGAGGCAGCAGCGGCACCCCAGGTGTAGGCTCACCCGGTTCTGGCATTAGTGGAATGATGTCTCCTCCTTCATCATCATCGAGTATTGGACTAGGCCATGCCTCTTCGACATCCCCTCCTGGTTCCTTCGTCATTGGGAACACGGGTGGAACTAGCCCTACTGGCTCATCAGGACTAGGACAATCCAACACACTTGCATCCGCACCGGGAGCAGTCCCAATCAAATCATCATCATCCTCACAAGGCTCCAACAGCAACAATCCAGTCAGTCTGTCCATGTCTCCTGGAAGAGTAGGAATCGGAGGTTCAATGGGCGGACCATCAATGCATTCTGGTACCAATTCGTCACTCCATCATCATGGATTAGCCACATCACCGACTCGCTCATTTGGCTCCTTCCCTATTGCACACAATCACAACTCTTCAGTCCATCACCATTCCTACTCCTCGACTTCGACGTCGCCCACTGGTTCATCAGCCAATTTGGGCAGCAACAATACGCCCTCGCTATCCTCAAGCGTCGGAGTCGGTATTTCCATCGGTGGCTCGAATAACTCCCTGTCGCCTACTTCTCACAGCAACACCACCGTCGCTTTAGGAAATGGTATCGGAATAGCTGGATCGGCAGGAAATGGTGGTGGCTCTCTTTTATCCGGTACTTCACCTATGGTTTCAGCAACTACAGGCAATCAAATTGGCAAGACTCAAATCAGACGCACTTCTCAATCGGAAGGTACTTCTTATATGAACGTCCTGCCTGCTGCCGCTGGTGTAGCTGCCTCTTCGAACATGGGCGGTTCGTCAACTGCAGATTTGGCTATGAGCCCGCCCCCTAGAAGTGGTTTGGCTAACAGTATCACTCCGGATTCATTGATGGATGACGAAGAAGAAGATGAGGGAACTACAATCACACCTGGAGCTAGAGGAGAAGATGAACAGGTTGAAGGGATGGAGTTGCAGTGAATGTGCTGACCAGAATATGCGAGATATCAAACCAGAAACGGCGTTCCATCAATGCAACTCACAGCACAACTTCGCTTCTACTCTACCGTGATGTATTTATCGTCCTCGTGAAATCCATCTCTCTACTTTCGTAGCTCATGCTCCCCTCTACCACAATGCTCTCATGACTTCTCTATACATACTTTCCTTCGAAAAAATCGCCAAACTCAACCAACCAAATTCAGAACAAGGAAAACAACCTCGCACAAGTAGCCAACCAATTCTTTCAGACATCATGTACCTATACTTGCGGAACTTTTATGTACTTTATCCAGTACCCTCGTCACCAAGACTGTACTACTGTTATCACTGTAAACAGTGCTTCCTTGCGTCAGCTTTCCTTCGGACTGTCTTGCTACACCCGGCCATTCAAACCATGCCTTTACGTGGGCAAGTCTTGTGCGTTCCAGCAAAAGCTACCACTTTTCGTACTGTCATATGCAAAGTGCAACCTTTCTTGAGGAATCTGGGTAACACCCAGCGATGGTTTGAGTTGGCGCTCTTGGCCTTGCTTGTTTTCTAATATTCATATACATCATACATGTGCTAATCTGTAAAATGCGATGCTGATTGCGATAAAACGACGGTTTGCTACTGAAATGAACGTCCTTGCTGACAAATGGACCCAAAAACTACCACATTCCATTCTTTAGAATCTCCTGGGAGGTACACCGGGCTTACTGCCAGCGGGCGGTTTCTGTAGCAGTGAAGGCATGTATCAGCCATTTACTCTTTTTAAATGAATACGACAGACTGGCAGAGATAGCTCGCTTACCTTTCTGGGTATAAACATCGAGCTACTAGGCTTGCTGGGCGCAACTAGAACGGGTGCTCCAGCTGGACGAGGTGGTACTCCAGCGGAAGTGGGTATTGGTGGTGCGGCTGATTTGGCAGGAGGTGGCACCGCAGGTTTGGCAGATTGCTGCCCATTTATAGGGAAAGTTGGATGTTCCGAGTTAGTGTATTCAACACCTTCCATCAGCTCTCCTTCTTCGGGTGTATCTTCTTTCTTAACGACAGGCTTCACAAATGTTGGGCTAGCATTGGAGGTGTTGACAGCTGCAGCATCCGGACTGTCCTCTTTCTTCACGCGCTTGACGTCGTTGGCCATCGCATCCTCCGTTTTCAGATTGTCGATGAGACGCTTCTTCACTCCCAGACTTGACTTGAATCCGTCGGAAGCTTTGAGGCTAGAAGTAGTCCTGGCAAGCTCGCCCGGCTTCATAAGACCATCTGGGGCCGGCAAGATGGCCAATTTCGATGCATCGCTCTCCCTCTTCTTTCCTTTTGCCGCAGTCTTGCGCTGTGGACTGGCTTGCTTCGGCACAGCAGTGGCCCGCAGTGTGAACGAGCTGGGATCCACTTCTCGAAGCACGCCTCGATCTTTTGCATCATCGACTAGCTTGCGCCAACTTTCGTTTGATTGCAGTGCTTTTGCATCTCCCAATATAAAGAGAGATGACTTTGCACGCGTGAGAGCAACGTTCATACGGCGAACGTCTGACAGGAAACCGATTCCTGTGCCGTCTGCAGAGCCACCACGGACACAAGATAGAATGATGATATCTTTCTCCTGACCCTGAAAACCATCAACAGTGTTGAAGTCGATCTTGTCTAGGATCTCTTGACCGAAACGCGCTCGAAATTGTTTACGGAGCTCTCCAACTTGTGCTTTATAGGCAGTGACGATGCCAACGCGTTGGGCTAGGTCCACGCCTTTGCACTCTTGGACAAGTCTCGCGTACAAAGCAACGGCAACACTAGCTTCTTGTCTGTTCATTAGGGAGTGATGCCTGCCCTTCTCTTCTCGCGAGCCTTTGACATGTAGAAATGCGTACGGCGGGAACAGCTCTGTAGAATCATGCCATGTCTGTTTGGTGATTGCTTCCATATTGGGACCATCTGCGAGTCGTGACTCGTAAAAGGCTTTGCTCGGAAAGGAACTGATGTCCGGGTGCATGCGATATTGGATTGAAAGAAGATGTGTAGCCTCCGGTGCCGCGCTGTGCAAGCGAACGAAGAGAGATTTGTTGTAACCAGCTCGGGTAGCCTCTCGAGACTTCACAGTCGGCGGAAGCTGGTTGGGATCTGTGAAGAACATCTGTCAATTATGGTTCCGAAACCGGCAAACGAAATCACACTTACCACCGACCATAATACACCGCTGACAATTGTATTTCAGGGGGATAAGAGAGCTGATTTCGACAGATTGTGCGGCTTCATCGATTATCACGGTCTCGAAGTCGAAACTCGCGAGGTAGTCGTGTCCGGCGCCGGATAGAGTTGTGCAAATGACATCTGCGCTCGCAAGGATATCGGCTCTTGCTTTACGCTTCGAAGTCTCCATAGCTCGATTGGACTGAGTAAGTCTGTCGCGCTCGCGATCCAGTTGATCGCCCAGGTCGTTGATGCGTTGAGTGATGCTTGATATATCAGCATTCAACTTGCTCAACAGGGCTGTATTACCTGCAGTATTCGCTTTTTCTGTTCGTTTGTCATCTCTCTCGCTTCTGAGGCTTTGAAGCTCGGTGCGGACCGCAGCCATCTTCGCCTGCGCTTCGCCAGCTACTGTACGCCCCGACGCTCCACCCAAAGCTTTATCTACCAAGGTGTCTAGGAAGATGTCTTGAACACTCGTGTGTACCGCGGATTCTGCACCCACTCTAACTACCTTCGGAATGAACTTGCGACCCTCTGAATCATACACTCCTTCCTTAAGCCGTTTTGCGATTTCATCAACTGCAGCATTGCTGGGCGCGCAGACCAGCATCTTGTCTCCGGTGCCGGTACCTGCTGCAGGTCCGGAACCAGAGTTAGTCTTACTCCGATTCGAGATGAAAGCTCCAACCAATCCCAAGATGGTCTTAGTCTTCCCTGTTCCGGGAGGACCCTGAATCAGCGAAAAGCCGAGAGTGCTCATAGCACCTAAGATGGCGGTAGCCTGCGGCTTGTTCACACGATAGGCCTTCATGGCTCGATCCACCAGAACACTCTCCATGTCTGGCTTTCCATGTCGGGTGGGCTGTAGTATCTCGTCCAGCAGATCATAGTAAGGTAGAGACATAAGACCGCCGTACTCTCTGTGGACCGTACTCAAGCTGTAGGGAAACAGGATCAGCAACAGGTCTGTGTGGAGCCTGGTCTGAAACTCACGAGAAGAGTTTACGGATTGTCCAGTGACTACCGTTCATGAGACTTCGACTAACGCTGCCATCGTCCTTTCCGAGGTGACAGCGTATGACCACATCTATTTTTTGAGGCTTGCGAATGATCTGGTGTATCTTGCCAAGTGTTTCAGCAGGGCCACTAAGCATGACTACGTCATTTTCTGTCACAGCGTTGCGGTCTGTGAGACGATCTACGCTGATAAAAACTTCCGTGAAATCGTCCACTGTCACCCGGCCAGCCATGACACCCGTAAATGGCTCTGATTCATAGTCTCCACTTTGTATTTCCTCCTTTGCAGTCGTGATTTCGCTCCAACATTCCAACAACAATAATGGTAGAAAGGTATTGATGTATTCGTCCGCATCTTCGAAAGATGACGGAATATTCTGGGGCCAGCGGAATGAAGGGTCAGGCGTTGGGCCGTTTTGTGACAAATTCCACTGAAGTATGCGACGATGCAGGTCGGAATAGTCTGGATTGTATCGCATTCTAGCTTTGTTTTGAGACTGGACTGCCAAATCTGCAGCTGTCATGATGCGCTGGCCGCGACGCCGACCACCTGCTTGCTGCTGTACGTCGGAGACGGCGTTCAACGATAAGTCGAGCATCTTCGCTTTCCGCTGCTCTGCAGTCTGTGGCGGTTGCATAGGCTTGCTAATACGCGTGGGTGGTACCGCTCCGGCTCGATTGGACTGCTCAAAGCCAGCAAGACCAGCTTTGACACGGTCATCCTCGTCGCTGTCCTCTTCACTAGAGGTGTGTCCCTGGGCAGCCCGCATCGCAGCATGGGAGTAAATGGCATTCTTCATGCGTGTAGGGGCAGTCTTATAGCGGGCTCCAGTCTTACTCTGCAGAGCCTTGTTCGTCTGCAATGCCGGCTTCGATGCATGCCCGGTAATTCTTGCGGTGTTTGTACTAGAACCTGGTTTTGCTGCTCGAACAGTGGATTTGGCATCTTTCTTTGCATTGAGAGGCAAGGTGCCTTTGGCAGAACCTATCACTACTGGGATATCGTTGTCCGAGTCATCTGATACAAGGTCGATAGGCGTTGCCTTGCCCGAGGATTGACCTCCAGAACCTTTGCCGCCAGTTGACTTCCCGTTCAAGATCTTGCCCCATTCTTCCTTTTGAGCGCTGCGTTTGGCTGGGTTGACTAGGTGAAGAAGGTCGTCCGCATAGTCCGGATGCCGTGCTAATGCACCGACCAATGCTTGCACCTGCTCGGGTTTAAGTAATTGGTCCTTCCTTGATTTGGGATCTTTCAGTCTGTCGGCCATTCTACGGATGCGCTTGACTACCTCGGGATGAACTGGAATTCGCGCCTTGGCAAAACGGTCGAGAACTTGGACTGTCACCGCTGCAGTCTGCTCGAGAAGATCACGGTCATTCAATCGCAACCAGGCTGTCATCTTGGCTAACGGTTCATTTAGAGCTTCCACCATCTGCCGCCCACGATCTGTCATCTTCCGCGGCGTTGGATGAACTGAAGTGAAGGGTGTGCCCGTAGCTGCCGCTTCGAAAGTCCGCACTTCTTCCAGCATTTCCTTCAGGAAAATCAAAGCGTCTCGCATCTAGAGAAGCAATTGTAAGCATTGGTTCAATTATCTTATCCTCAAGTTGAATGCAACCGAAGTCGTATCACATACCCATGTTGTCATTTCCTCATTTTCGAAAGAAGGTGCCCAGATCTCGGTTTTTTCGAAGATAAGGCATATAACGTTGCACATGAGCGTCCATAGCTGGGACAAGAGCCTCCGGGCATGGTTCTTTTCCACCCACTGTTCATTTCTGATCATCACGTCTGTCGGATCACAAAGAACAGTGATAACGTCTGTTAAGCAGCGGACGAGTCTCTTGGCTTGTTCACATGCTTCGGGGAGGCGCGTTGCATTTCTTTTGAAGGACTCCAGCGCCGCAATGACGCCGTTTAAGGATGCTTCTGGATGTTTGTCGATTAAAGAGCGGATGCACTCAATACGGCTAGAAACGTCATAGCCTTGACGAAGCACCGACTGCGCTTGAGTAGCGATGGATTCGATAGGGCACAGTACAAGTACCATGATAGCCTCTGCCTTACCATCTAACTTCAGGAAGTCTTGGATAACCCCGCTATCCTCGTTGGCCAGTGCACGTAACATAGCACACATTGGTCTTGCAAAATTCTCTTTTTGCTCATTGACCAGCTTCATGTCACTCTTGATATACTTGTCGAAAAGTGCAGTGTCCTTGAGGTGCCACGCGCGGGAACTGAGACGTGGGAGGTGTGCTGAGACGCATAAAGCTTTCACAAACCCTGCGACACCAGAGGCGTTGAACACTAGATCGATCTGACTTTGTGAACGTGCGTACAGCTCATGGCATAGACGAGGAGCATGTTCAGGTATGGCAGTCGCCTTTCGGCCTTCTTTGAGATTCTCCCGAAGTGCTGCCAAGGCGTAGACATATGATTGCAGAGCCTGACTGTCGGTCGTTGCTAGGGTATGCAGGAGCGATTGTGCTGTTCTTGCAGCCTTCCGGGCTAGTGGGTGAGAGCTCGTATCGCTTGGAAAAGCTGTCTCAGCAACAAGATTGGCTCTACGTTCGAGATCTGCTCGCGTAGATCGTTCGTATGGCCATTTACTGTTGGCTCCTTCTTCAACCTGATTGGCTTCCTTGTAGAGAATATTGAAAACCTTGAAAGTCGCCTTGAGCGTGCGTAGGCGAATATCTTCATCGTAGAGAGATTTTCGACTGTATTCGTCCAGCAAGCGGTTGCAGACAATAGAGAAACACGGTTGGAAGAAGCGAGAGTTTCTAAGTGACTTGAGGAAATAGTATATCCAGCCAAACAGGATTTCTTCGATATGCGCCTGCTGAGATGCATCGGATACTTTCGCTCTTTCGAGCTCAACGAGAAACTGCTTGTTGTCCAGCGCATCATGCAGTCGAGCACCAGCATACCCCGCATCAATCACTCCGTCTTCTTTTTCCGCCTTCGATGAAGCAGGACCTTCGAGTAGGTTGTTCCATGCTTTTGCGTCCATCTTCTCCAGTATATTTCGGAACGCACCAACTACTTCAAGCCAATGGGTGCCCTTGTCACCAAGGTGACTGGCGACTGTGCGCATGATATCAAAGCGGCTGCCTCCGCCTGACAGATGCGAGAAGTAAATCTCATCGCCGAGATAATCCAGAATACGCTTGAGACCATGCCAGAAAGCTGAATCGTCCGATGTGATAGTGTCACTTAGAACAGCGCTCGTTGATTGACCATTGCTTGACTGTCGTCGATCTCGCTTGGCTATATGCTCGAGGATTGCGAATACTGCAGAAGCCAGCCCGAGTTCCTTGTTTTCGAAGCTTTCGATAGAAAGAGGATCTTTGTCTTCCAGAAAGTCGGAGGACCAGAGTCTCAGCTTGCTGCTCGGATGAACAACAAAGGCAATGATTCCAGGGGGAGTGTCTAAATCTTTGGGTATCGACTTCTCGTAGGCGACTACGTCTGGGAGAAGGCCTTCTACTTGTTGCGCTATCTCAGCGTTGTAGTAGAGTGATGAGTCGCAGAGTATATTGAATAGGATGACACTGAAACATGATGTCTCTGGCTGCGCGACCGAGAGAGCATTCTTAATGCGTTCGACCTCTTTTGCACGTAGCGATGTGTACCATTGAGAGACGGTGCTTTCAGGCCACTTAGCCTTGAGAAAGCGAGAGCCGACATCTTTCTGTGCTTTAAGCCAACCACGAACACAGTAATAACAGGATTGAAGGAGATGCTCGATGTTATTCCGCCAGTCAAGGACCTTGTTCGAAGGCTTGAAGCCGATCAGGCGCACCGTGAAAGTCGCAATCTCAAAGAGAGCCTTTTTGTACTCCGGGGAGGCGTTCTTGCCGGCGCTATGATGAGAGCAGAACCAGTGCTTGTCTTCCTGAGCTAACAACCACTCCAGTGCTGTTTGCTGTACTTTTTTATCGATTTGTACATCATCTGGGTTTTCGCGCCACTGCTTCAGAGAGTCCAGTATAGACGCGTAGGAAGTGATGGCAGAATGTTCAGCAATGGCGCCGTTCGTGGACGAAGCCATCCTGATATCGCGTGATGAATGCTTATGCACATCACTGGACAACGGACTAGCGATACTGCATGACGCAGCGTGGCGAATGTCGTATACGATTTGGTCGACCAGAAAGCTGAATGTCGAAAAGGACAGCCGGCAGCACCTTGACTTTCTGCCACCACCCGAGTGACCGAGAATATATATCGCAGAACAGAAGATGAACTTATAGCACATACTCACAAGCAGCTTGAAAACATGGCACGCTTCTCAGGTCTTCAAAGAGACGTACTCCGGCTATACAAGCGATCCTTGAAGCTCGTCATTTCGAAGCCAGTGGTCAGTCGGACTCGCCACCGGCATGCTCTCATGCTGAAAGCAAGCTTGCCTTTCGAAGACCGTCTGCTGATGCTCTAATATTCTCAACTTCAGGAAAATCGCTCCAACTGGTTTCAATTCGTCGCACATCAATTCCGATCCGAAGCTCTTGGAGGCGGCATCAAGAAGCGAGATACTGCGACAATCGAGTACATGATCAGACGGTGGAAGAAGATGCTGGATCAGTATGAGCACTCTGGAGTGCGAGATGTAGCAGCACAAGGTGATGATCAACGATGGCCAGAAGGCTGGGTAGCCAAAGGTGGAAAGAAGCGGACACATTGACCTACCCTCGAAGGAGAAGCAGGGAAAGCCCTAGAAATCGTAATCCAAGCTCTGCCGCAACAGTAAGACCTTAATGAAACAATGGTATGGCAGCAAACAAGCATGTGCAGAATTATGATCTATGCTACAAGTTACTGTAGGTATGCATGAGTAAGAAAAGGTAAGAATGAAACAACAATGAATCATTATGATGTCTTGACAGGAAGCTGATTTTGTTCTTCGGTTTGACAGATATGCTTGCCTGCTTCACCCCCACTGGCTATACGGCAGTCTCGCGAGCAGAAAGTCATGCCACATCGATGGCACGCCGGGAAGTTGACGCCCTGTATACCGCAGATGGCGCATCGGCTGGTGACATTCACGCGCGAATTGGCTTCTAGAGCAGCTAGTAAAGGGTCGATTTTGGTAGTCGTGGACTTGCGAGGGCTTGATTTTGCGCGCACTACGTTTGAAGGAGCCTTGCTCAATGGTGTTGTAGAAGAGAAGACCTCTGCTGGATTCTTACCATTCATGACGTTGCTTGATGATGTCTCGGCTGCGGTAGACTGGAAACTAGGCATCCGGCCTCTTCGAGGTGACGATCTAGGCGTAGAGGCATGCAGATAAGATGATGAAATACTAGTCGATAGAGGGTAGACCGGTCTTTGCGGTGTTGCTTCTACTGTCCTGCCTTGACGACCGCGTTGTTCTACCTCATTTTCTTCTTGAATTACAGAGTCTGCATCACCCTTATTACTCGGAGACCCGCTGTGCAGACTTTCTTCTTCAGAACTCGTCCTATCTTCCTCACCCCAGCAGTAGAAATTCTCCACCTCAGCATCGTGTTGTTCAGCAACCTTCTCAAGTTCAGCTTTAGCCTTACTGCTATCTTCTGAATTAGCAGTCTGTGCCGAAGCTGAAGTGAAAAAGCTACCGAGTGAAGAAACGACATGTCGTAATCTTCCAGTGTAATTTGAAGGACCAGGGACGGCAGCTGACGTAGATGATCGCAATGAAGAAGAGAGGACATGAGCAGCATTGACAGGTTGCGATTTTGTTGCATTGTTGCTGTGCGGCAGAGAAAGAACGCCAATCTCGCTGGTGTGCCTATCTATCGTTGTCATAGGTGCGAGTGTATGCAATGAAGCAGATGAAAGATTCGAGACTCTACTTAGAGGTTTACCAGCTGGACCAGCCCAAGCTCGCCTTCCAAAAGCAGTAGTACTAGCCAAGCTCATCTGTGAGGCTTTTCTATCCAACAAAGGTCGGCGCAAATCACCGATACCGCCACCGCCTGGAACTCGTCGATAGGTGCTGGTAGGCGCTATTGAAGAAGAGACGGTAGAAGCTAGATCTGCCAGTGATAAATGAGATGAAGAAGTAGATTGTCCGGCTAGACTCTGCCGTAAATTCGCCCTGCTTGAACTCTGGAAACCTCTAAAAAGAGCTGGAGGTACTGTCTTGTGTTGTCGGTCTGAAGCAGTAGGAGGATGTCCAAATTTTGTGGGACGATGAGCCGACATGATGGAAGCAGGACTATCGTGAATGGCGAATTTGGCACCTCCTCGTTTCTTTTGAGGTGTTTTCTCAAGTTGAGGCGAGCGAAGTGATTGCTTTCTGGAAGATGGTGAAGGTGGAATAGGTAATTCGCAGCTACAGGCGGTAGTGTCTATGGATTTATCGGATGTTTGAATGTTGGAAGAAGGAGACTTGTCGTGCTTTGGTGAAGTAGTACCATTTGAATGTGAAGACGAAGAAGGACCGAATTGAATGCTTTTTTCTGAAGTAGGACTGAACAATAATGAAGAACCAGAATATTCACTCGTGGTATCGCGGCGCATTATAACTTCTCGTGGATGTACAATGTTGCTGCTTCTTCTCCTTCCATTCGGACGTTGCTGATGTTCTTTCAATGCGGTCTCAAGCAGATGTAGGCGTTTCTCAGCTTTTGAAATCAAATCATCTAATTTAGGTGAACTTCTAGATGATTGTCGAACGGGTGCAAGTCCTCCATTCTTGCTGTTGTGCTTATGTTTGCCTTTGGACATGTGTAAATTTGCAAAGACAGCATGTGATCCTAGTAGCAGCTTCCAGTATTGTATTGATTCTTGGATGGCTTCTGTGCCTTCGCGAGACCCGCTGACAAGTGCAAGGATGTAATATAGAGAGACCAGAATCATATCCAGCCGCTCAATATCAGAATCTGGTAGAGAGGGCATATTCTTCTCGCTTGGCGATGAACAATTCTCTTCCACTTTCCTCTCTTCTTGGTCCATCGCTGACCAGCTAATTCCACGCTCTTGCAAAGCTGATCTGATGTGCTCGGAAAGCACCTTGGCCAATCTACCACCACGATTCCAGGCGGAATCAGCATGTTCATCAATTGATTCATCAAGTATTGGATTCAGAAAAGAGCTTGATTTCTTGAGTTGCTGATGGTGGAGTTGTTGTTGGTGTTCAGGAGAAATAGACAGTTCCCTCATGGGTGCCGTGGAACGTGATGGATCTCTTGGTCGAATCTTGCCATATCCGAACATATTGCATAGGAGTAGCGAAGCATCTGACAAGACTTCCAAGTCTAAATCATCGTAGTCGATGGTGGCTTTGGCAGCTTCAAGCTCGAGTGCTTGTAGGAGATACGAAGCAGTCTTGACTTGGTCGGTTGAAATGCTTCCTTCGACGAGCTTGGATGGGGAAATCGTCGCGTGCTTCTTGTTGTTATTGCTGTGAAGATGGTGTGTACTACATGGAAGGCCTTTGTGGTATATACTGTTATTAGGCATAAAATGGGAGACAGAGTGAGTATATTAGTTTATCTTGTTCTGAAACTCTTGATGATGGATGATGGATGGTGGAAGAAAGGTGTTCCAACCTACTTGGCAAGGGAAAGACAGGCAGTCGAGCTTCCACCTTTTGCAGCTTTCTCCAGCAATGATACCCCAGTCTGGTACTGATGTGATATCAGAGCCATCTAATAATGGTTCATTGGACGTCCAAGAAGAGAGCCGAGGGAGAGAAGAAAGAAGAGGGAGGAATGCAAATAAATGAAAGCTGTCAGATAAGGTTGTAATCGACGCCGGATAACGGGAGAGAGGACCTATGATATGATAGACTAACCTGAGCGTCCCACAGGAGAGCTTCTGCGACTTCGGTAGTCATCTCAAGTATACTCTCTGCATCACTACCGTCTGTATGATTGCTGCTGTCTCCGTTTACAGGGCAATGATGATGATGATTTCCCTCCGGGCCTGTCACTTGAGACAGCAGTGAATGTAGAAGTGGTGGTGCCTTTCCTTTGCCCTTGATGTCGCTGCTACTACTCGATGGCATACGTATACTGCTGCTGCCACCATTCAGATCATTGATGAGGTGATGTGGATCCCCAGTGTGCTTGCCATGACAATGACCATCACCTCCACTCCCATTGCGAACGTGGGCATGCTGCTCTCCGTCTCCGTGATCACGTCGGGAAAGTGCAGTGGTGTTGACTGATGTGACAGTGGACAGCCCTGCCCACGAGGGCATTGCTTGATGGAGTACAGCAGTCTACTCTACAACTCACTACAGTAGATAGATGCTTGTCGTAGTCATGCTATTGTCTGCCATCCAGCATATTCCAATCCCACCATTATTCACTATCGCACTTTCACGATCATTCTCGAAGGTTGAGCTTACGCAGAGACAGACAGGCCTGGCCAGATCCGACAAGAAGAGCTGCTTGATCAGAACACAACTCGATATAGTCATCACCACCGAATACTACCCACAATGAACCGCAATCTAGAGGCACTGCTGCGATGGAGTGAGCATACCATCCATACATCACTGTGTCATTGCATTCACTTTGCTGACCACATGCGAACGAACGTGACGTTTTCAATAGGCACAGAAAATACTTCACGACCTCAAGGCACTGGCGAAGGTGCTGCTCATGATCAGTCCACTGCAGTAGCTTCATTTGAAGGTGGTCAAGGCAGTTCTTCTTCGTCTCAATTACCTACTCTGAGTGCCACTACTGGTGCCGTTCTACCAGCATCATCATCCTCAAATGCCACTCCTGTCGCCACAGGATCATCCTCGTCATCCAGCAACAACAAGCTGGACCCTGGAGTACTCGATGCTATCATGGGCAAATCTGATGCTCAGCGTATGCTTGAAGCTGTTAGAGATCTGAAGAGTCAAGGGCAATTCTCATTGGAACAGAAGATTACAATCTGGGACGAGCTCGAGTTGGTGAGCTGAAGCCGTACTGGACAATGAGTACCTTTTTTTTGTACGTTTCCTAACGTATAGTTTATTTCCTCCCCTCTCTAGCTCGTGGAGAACATGGACAATGCAAATGGTATGTCTTGTGTTTATCCTTTTAGCACCCTTTCCTTACTAACTATGCTCCCTCCTTTCGTGTAGACCTGAAAAACATGAATCTCTGGCAGCCCATTACCGATTTCTTAGAAGATCCCGAAGAAGACATGCGTTTACAAGCGTGCTGGGTCCTTGGAACGGCAGTGCAGGTGTGTCTTTTCTTCTCTCGTTACGTCTTTTACAACCGTCCCCTCGGAACTCGGCCAGCTAATTCCATCTTCTCGATTTGACTTTTGTTTCGACAGAACAACCCTAGATCACAGGAAGCCTTCCTAGCTCTCGATCCCCTACCTAAACTTCTCGACCTCTTACAGCATGATTCATCCTCCGACATCCGAAGTAAAGCAGTCTATACCATCTCCGGCCTACTACGACACAATCCACCCGCCGAAGCTCGTTTCACCGAATTGGGAGGATGGAACGCTTTATCATCAGCTTTGAAAGATCCATCAATAGCACTACGACGCAAAGCTGCTTTCTTGATACATTCATTGTTCATGAATGCAACTTGTACTTCTGATGCTGTCAAATACGCAAAAGCAGCTCAGAATGCAGGTGTGCAAAAGACACTCATTGAAAGCCTGAGTAAATCAACTGCTTTACCAGTCGGAGAGAATGGCGATGTTGAAGAGATAGATACTGACTACAGTGATAAAGCTATCAATGCATTAGTTAGTATTCTGAACAAAACTGGTGATTTCAGTACTGCATTCACGGAGGAACAGAAGAGACAGCTCAAGCAACTACTGGAGGAACTGAAACAAGATGACCGGATACCGACTGATTTATCGCAGGAGGAGTGGTCATCTTTCACGAGTAGAATTCAGGAGGCTTAAGAAATAGAAGAATTGTATCGGCTGTATATATCCTTTGTAAATGCAATATCAAAAAGCTTCATTGGCCTAGCTAGCCCACACACCAGGATCTTCCGTTTCGTACTGCACTGCTTGCGAACTTTCTTGTCTAGAGCACGAGCTCCACTAGCAAAGGCTTCACGAGTGTGCATGTTCAGTATTTTACTCAGTCCCCTACAACAATATCTGCTTGGACTCTTAATACCATACCATTGACCGTGTCCCTCATATCCTAGAAGTTCGACAAGGACGTGATCGAGGCTCGTTGAGACTGCATCAACTCGACTCAACGGATCCATATCATAGCAGGACGTCACATCACAAGCTATTCCAGCACCGACCGAGAATGGCGACTGCTAGAGGGGCCATACGCCGCCTGGCAACTGCAGTGGACGCATCCGCTGTGTCCCCATCGACTTCTTCGCCTTCAACTGCAACCATCAATACTTCCCGCAAATGGACGAGGGACCAGATCCAACGTATCTATGAAGCCCCGCTCATGGATCTCATGTTTAGAGCTGCGACTGTTCACAGACAGCATCATGATCCTAACAAGATTCAGCTGTGTACCTTGCTCAATATCAAGTGGGTTCTCTCCTGTGCACTGTACTGTAGCTTTGCAATGCTGACTCTCGTCTTCGTGATGTTGACAGAACCGGCGGTTGCTCGGAGGACTGCTCGTACTGCTCTCAGTCAAGCAAGAACCCGACAGGGCTCAAAGCAACCAAGCTCATGGATATTGAACCAGTTCTAAAGTGCGCTATACTCCTCTTACCCCTTCCTGCTTTGTCTTCGTTACAATACTTCTATAGTTCCCTGCCCGCTTATCAATTCATTGATGTTTCCGCATTGCCAATTTCCCACCTTCCAGGGAAGCAAGACGCGCAAAAGAGAATGGATCTACGCGATTCTGCATGGGTGCTGCTTGGCGTGACATGAATGGACGCAAGACCAATTTCAAGCGTATCTTGGAGATGGTCAAGGAGATCAAGTAAGTACTGTTCTGTTCCCGACACATATTGCCCTTGTCCGACGTTCCTGATCATTTCTTTCTTTCTCTCTCTTGAAGTGGCATGGGTCTAGAAGTCTGCACTACATTAGGAATGCTAAACGCAGAGCAAGCTAAGCTGCTCAAAGAAGCTGGCTTGACGGCATACAACCATAACCTGGACACATCACGAGAGGTCAGTTTTATCCGAAAAGTAGAGCAGCAACTGTAATATCAAGCTGAACTCTTCCACAAATTTGGCAGTTCTATCCTAAAGTCATCACTACACGTTCATATGATGAACGGTTAGCGACCATCGAAAATGTCAGAAATGCAGGATTATCAGTGTGTAGTGGAGGTATCATTGGGCTGGGCGAAAAGGCCGAGGATCGTGTTGGCCTGATTTATGAAATGAGCCAGTAAGTCCTTTTACATTATCATATTTCCTAGTTTGTACTTTCCATCCTGACTTGTGCGCCCTAGACTTCCTGAGCCACCTGAGTCATTCCCAGTCAATGCACTTGTACCCATCAAAGGAACACCACTAGAAGACAACACCTTTACGACCATTCATACCATGCTGCGCACCATCTCAACAGCACGTATAGTCTTACCAACATCCATCATCCGTCTAGCAGCAGGTCGGACGAGCTATACAGAGTCTGAACAAGCGATGTGCTTCATGGCTGGTGCGAATGCCATCTTTACAGGGGACCGTATGCTTACAACCCCTACAAATGGATGGGACGAAGATACAGCCATGTTAGACAAATGGGGCTTGAAGGGTATGGAAAAATCAGAAGAACATCATAGACAAGAAACGCAGAATGACGATAGCCTTTTCGAGCAAGATGGAACGGAGAACGTAGCTACACCCGAAGTCAAGCTTGAACAGGAAATGATGCAGAGCAATGCGGAGGAAGGCATCCGTACAGAGAAAGAGAACCAGCCTCAAGTCTGGAGTTAGACATGTAGACATAGAAGCCATCTAGATGTGTGTTGCAATTACATCGCTGTTTTGAGTCAAACCTCGAATGAAAGCTCTACTTTTTACAGAAACGATTAAACTCTATTTCATATCATGCTAATTTCGGACTAGAGCATTCTTAACGATATCAATACGTGTTGAGAATTGCGATGGTATATCATACTGAATTATTTCGAGGATAGTGCAAGCAGCTGAAAGCTATGGAAGGCGAATGCACTAGCCAGCTATGCATACGCTTGGGGTTTTGGTGGAAGTGGAGGCACCGCTTCTGGGTCTTCTTGTACGCGGTTCAGAGCTGATCTTCCAGACTTTGCTGAGTGATGACTGCCATGTCCTGAAGAGTCGTTGGAAGCTCCCAAAGAACTATTATTCCGTCTGCTGTTGACGTTTCGAACTGAAGGAGCGGATTCGGACCCGGAGCCACTTCTGGATCTGGAGGAATGGGAATGCCCGTGCGATGTCGATGTCCCTCTTGAACTTGCCCTACTAAGTGTGCTGCTCGGGGTTTTCGCATGCCCGTTTTGAGGAGAAAGAAGGGAGCTTTCCGATTGTGAAGCCGAGCGGGAGCGAGCTTTACTGCGTGCGCGAGCACTGGAAGTCATTGACTCTGATATTGAACGTATGTCAGTGATTGACATGGACGAGATGCCAGATATTCGTTGTAGCGGCCTCGAGAATCGAAATTAAGGTGTCAGCTGCTGTAGCATAGGCTGTAATGCAGATCCGGACTCACTGTCCTAACGTGGCACGGCTCCACCTGCTAGTGCCTTGCGGTGGTCTCGTCGCTGAGACTGGAGGAGTCCGCACGACAGGCGATTCTAGGAAGGAGCGGCCTTCGTCATCGTCTTCCGACTCGTCATCGCTGACCCCGCTTGTCGTCTGCTGACCGGTCGTGCGCTCGGAAAGATCACGGAGATCTTGGATGTCGTAAGCGGCCGCGGTGATTGTCACCCGCCGATATCCTGGTGTTTCTCTCATGACGGGTGCTGCAGTGGGTAGTAGCCTCCCTGATTGTTGTTGGCCCGATGTCAAGACGCTGTCCGATGTGTCTTGCAAGCTACCCTTCTCGAGATCGTATATATCGAGCTGTCCGACAGGGGTGTCACGTTCAAAGAATGGCTGGAGCCAAGTGAATCCCTTCAACCAGGCCGGCGCGCCGAAAAGGCTTCGACTTGATCTATGTGATACGTTTCGTTCTAACCTGGTGCTTGATGTAGACTGCGCGAGAGGTCCAGGATGCTGTGAAACATTTGCCCGACCTGCTGTCTCTGGGAGAGAAGCAAGACGTGGACTTTGGGGTCCGCAAGGCGAGGAAGATGGTCGGCCGAGTCCAATACTTGCTGGTAGGACATTGGCAGGGACCGAACGGGTACGACTAGGCGGTCTAGGGGGTGGTGCAGAGAAGAGGTTTCTGTCTGACGTGGTCTTTCCAGATCCCGAGTTCTCGCCCTGCCGAGGCTCTGCTGGGCGACTGCCACTAGGACCAGCGGCCGGGCCTCCAGCACCACTTCCACCTTCATGTCCACCTTCACTAGACCGGTCGCTAGGCTTTCGGTCGTAGACTGGAAACTGGCTTATCAGGCTTGCACGAGTCTTGGTTGAGTCGGTATTAACAGCACTTATTGCACTGATAGTCGTAAGACTGTTGTTACTTGGACAATGTCTCACTGAATCTCCCGAATCTGGACTCTGGAGCATGATGGGCGGTAAGGCTGCTAAGCGCTCTTCTTCCATTGACAGTCTATCCCTGCCATACTCTGTGTCCATCAACGCCTCTGCTTCTACCAGATTTGTGATGTCGGCTTGTCTAGCGCTGGTCCGGCGACTTTGTGCTCCATGTGTCTCATCTTGTCTACCATCTGCTCTCAACATTGTGAAAGCAGAGCCTGATTTGCGCCGGCGTCCCCTGTAGATAAGGGACAGTAACAGAAGGACTAACATTGAAAACGCAGCCAAAGTACCGAGAACAATTCCAGCTATTGCGCCTCCACTGAGACCATTCGAGTTATCGGCTTGCACTGAATCTGTTGGAGAACTCTGACTCGTGCCAGTCGAAGAAGGATCGCCTGAACCCAATGGAGTTGATGCGGAGGAAGTAGGCAGAGTATTCTCTGGTGAAAAGGCGGCGGACGGAGAGGAATTGGAAGTGGAAGGAAAGCTTGCAAGGGTGGTCGCGGTATTCGAGGGCGGAAGACCTGGAACTACACTTCCTGTTGGAAAGCTGAGCATCGAGGCCGGGGATAGTGTTGTCTCTGAAGCTTCATGGAGATACATGGTGGCTTAGTGCAATCTTTCTCGCAATCATTGCAAGTCCGTTCATGCTCACCTGCTTGTGTCGGCACTATACTCTCAGGCGATCCACCTATGGTCACCAGGCCAGCAGGGCCCCCAACAACAGAGACAGCTGTACCCGGTGCCAGATCCGACGGAGGATATGCCCAAGGCCATGTCAAGCCGGGTAGGCTAGGACCCGAATATGTCTGAGGATACTGAATAGTGACGAGGGTACTGCTTGATGGCCCTATTTGTAGCCAAGTTCTTTCCATCCATGGCGGCAGAGCTAAACAATGGTTGAAATTACAGGAAGAGTGGACTGAATAAGCCCAGGTATACGCCTTCTACTAGGGTTGACATACGCTGCAGTGGTGCTTCTGCCTGTGACATTTTTTTACGGACTAGATTGAGGTGATCGTAATGGTGGCATGTCTGGCAGACCAGTTGGGGGCGTCAGTTGGAATGAGCACCGCATAGCAACGTTGTCCAAGAGCAGCCGAAGTGCTTCAGCAATTGTGGATGTACCAATTCACCACTCACTGTGCTGGTGGTTGACCGTCGTCCTTCACTCGCACGAGGATGATCGCCTGCCGGTGCCTCTGTATCTTCCTTTTCGTGGTTCGCGGTGCGATATTCCTCACACTCAGTCGACAAAGCTACCGTTTCGCGTTCGACATCAGATCTATGAAGGTTGACGCCGACCTTTCAGTTGCATGATATAGAGATTGGCTGAAGGTAGATGTTCGTTGACTTGCGACAATGCCAGAACCAAGCGGACAGGGGTCCATTCTTTGGTTCGTGTTCACCTTTCCGTCTAGGTGGCGACAACAAGGCGGAGAGACACGTGACAAGATTCTGTGTAGGATTGGGTTGATGCTGTGCTTCCTATCGCGATGTACTGCGCAGTCTATCCGGAGCGATTGGGCTGCCCTTGCGAGGTCTATCCAGCTGCATATCCAAAAGCCGCGATGCTACGCGGTCTCCTCCATCATTTGCTGCGCAAGCTGTGATTCTTCCCTGAACACTTCATCAACAAGTTGAAGTTGGCCAAGCTTCTACATGTACGGTATATGTATAAGCATATAGCTTCGTGGCCACGGCTCGCATCTCCAAGAAGCTTTACTTACGTATATCTTCGTTAGGCCTTCCGAAAGCAAGGGGATTAGCTGTTCCATCGGCATTCGATACAGCTCAAGTGAAGTCTGCATAGTATAGAAATGTCCGGGTAGAAGGTGATGCGCATTCCCTGTTACAGGATTGCGTACAAAGTTGTTCTCACCAGTAGAAGAGATCCCACTCTGGACGAACAACCGTATCGCTGCGCGAACTCGCTGTCGAATCTGGGCTCTGATGGTAGCAAGCTTGTGTATCTTCTTCTTGCCTACGTAGATCGTCAGAGACATGGTATAGGATTTGTGACGTCTAGCCTCGGCTCGCACGATTCTCTTGTCTGTGACTGAAACGTCAGGATCTCGCAGAACGACGTGATCTAGCGCTAATGCTGGCTGTCCAAAGTCGCGTCGGCTCTTGGGTGGTATTGCCTTCGGAAACGGCGACCTTACGTTCTGCAACACTCTGGTCGAATTGGCTCGCTTTGGAGGTGTAGCTTTGATGGAAAAGTATGCACAGCTCCAAACTGTAGTAGGCCAGTCTGGATTCCATGGATTCGAGTGCTGAACAGCAGGAGACCCTGGTCGACTTGCACGTAGAGGCTCAGGCTTGATGTTGTCGTTGGACTCTGGACTTATTGAGGTGAACTGCGGATAGGAATGCATTAGCTCTTCGCTGAAATAAGACTGTCCAAGCGCCTTCGGTCCTCAGTGAAAGCAAGTAAGGCTTACGCGAAGCTTTTGACTGGCTTTGGGCAGGCTGGCAGCTATAGATCTGAGACTAGTATTGCTATAAGAAGCAGGTGGTAGGGCAGTTGACTTGTTTGATGCTACAGAGGCAGTCGTCTGGAGCCTGATCACTGCATGTGAGTGCCGAAGAGCGCCCTTCAGTGACGCTATTCTGCTTGTCACGAGTAACATCTTGCGTTGAGCAACAGATAAGAGACTTCATCCGTTTGTCATGACAGGCTAAGAGCTGTGACGTGCATGCAAGGCTACCATTCGAATGCTACAAGACCGTAGTTGCCAAAGAAAGCTGGAAATCAGAAGGTGATGATCGAGTTCCGAAGCCCATATAACTAAGTCTTTCATCATATAAGTAAAATGATAGTGCATATCACCGTTGCTTGATCTATTTATGCGATAGAGTACTGGCTAGAAGCTTACTTCCTAAAGGCGCGTATGTCGCATCAGCAGGTCCCTACAGCTGTCGCTTCGCCGTCATTGATGGTGATGTTACATCGCAATCAACAAAAACCACACAAGACCACCCCTAGGAAGACTCTACTATGCAACAAATGAAATAAAAAGCTATGTAGCTTGCTTCCACGTGTCGTAATCTTGACAAGAGCGCAAGATTAGACCTGCCAACGGACTTCAGACTGTGGTCGTCGTCGGCAAGAAACCTCGATCATTTATTTGCTAAAGGACACGCGGTTCAAGCTCGTTCGATGCATACCTATACAAAGTGTAGCGAATTGCAATTCGGTCTGCAACTGTCTGAAATGGTTTCTTGTCTTGAGACGTGGCATTTGGCTGCTGCCTGGATGTTAAAACGCTCCATCTACAATCCAAACCCACAGAGTGATTCGACCTGTGTAAGGTGCAAAGCCGATCGGGCTGAGTACAACAAAAGAGACTGCCAACAATAAGGCAACAATGGAGATTGCCAACAATAAGGCAACAATGAGGAATGCCAGTGTATGTTAGTCTTAAAGTCAGTTGTAGTCAGTTGATTACCTTTGGACCAGAGGAGAAGCAATATAGTCAAGCTTCAAGTCATTGGATTTCTATTGCACCTTCCGAAAGCTATCATGTCTGGGCGTGACAGCCTGTGTGGCTAAAGTGCCAAGCTGCCTCAATGCTTGAAGCCAGGTTGTCCTTGCTCCATTGCAATCATTAATTCTCACAGGTTATGACCACCTGAGCACTTACACTGCAGTCGCACAACTCAGTCAGCATGTATTCACTACGTTCCATCCCCAATACTGCTTTGATGAGCAAGGAAGAAAGTCTCACAAGTCCTCCCAACATCAATTTTGAGCCTCGAATAGTCCAGGGGCAGGGCTCTGCAAAAGTCAATTCAGTATCAAAAATCATCATAGGGAAGAAGATACGTGACCTCTGAATCATTTCACTTCTCGATTGACCACACGTCACGAACCGAGCTAGAAGTACCTGAAACCCTCGACAACATGAAAGACTTCAGAACATCAGTTCTTGAATAGTCGTTCCCTAGTATGGTTTACATCTAGCAACCTACTCCGATACTCCGAGAAACTTATCCAGCGCAGCTCTTTAAGAGTGGTCGCCTGCTTCCGTCTTACGTCCCTCGCTGAGTAAATCATAATCTGACAGTAACAACTGATCTCAAGGAATCGGCACTCGGCCACATCCTGGCAGGAAGAGTATAGAAATGGCTTCATGTCAGCCTGCTCGGCCGTGCTTAGCACACCTGTTTGGATGGAGAAGCATCCAGGTACAAACCTGAATCTCTCCAGCAAAGTTTTTGATCTCCAGCAAATTTTTCAAGACGTATCATGCATCATTGGCCTCGCGACCTCTGGACTCTTTCCGGATTTTTTGCAACTTTCCAGAAGACTCCATGGTTTCCCACTGTGTACCTTTTGGAAGACCCTGTAATAATCTGGAAGATTCTACGACGCCGTCTACTTGACGCCCCGACTTGCCGCACCCCAGGACTTTCTGGACGTTTCCCATCGAACACTTCCCAGTGTCACGATCCAGCCTGACCTCCGTCATCATCGAAGCTTCTGGAACATTCTGGAACCTCTTGGAACATTTTGCCACCATGGAACTTTCTGGAACATTCTTCGCCACAGGCGATCATAGAACATCGTAGAAGCTCATGGAACGATCGTAGACTATTTAACACGTTCCTTTCGTTGTACCTTGCTTGTCTTCCTTCTTACTCAGTTCTGATCTATTGTCAAATACATACTATTACCCGTAAGGACTTGACTCTGACCGGTTCAAGCATGGTGCAGCCCTAGTCCCCTTGGGTGGTCGCCTGCCGAGTCTAACAGCACCTTCCAATCAGGCCTTACCCTGACATACAGTCACACACGACTATAAAAACCCCATTGCGACTCTGGTACTCCTTGTTTTTCTTCAATCCAATCCATCCTGAACCAACGCGAATCAGAAACCCAGAACTACCTTCCAGCCACTCTCCCAGGAACATCATGAAGCCCTCTGACACCTCCGCTCCCCTGGCTCCGACCACTCAAGAGCTTCAAGCTCATATCCTTGAGCTGGAAGCCTATATCCAGCAGATGGCTGTCCAGAACACCGTCTCACGTAAAACTCTACCTCAATAGCAGTGCTGTCCTCTACCCTACCGAATGCGACAAAGTCATGTTTGCTAGCTCTTATCTCCGTGCCTTTGCGTTCAAATGGTTCGAACCGCACCTCATGAACGACAATCCGGATATCCTCGACGATTTCCAGACCTTCCACGACAAACTCGTCCGCAAACTGGGTGATCCCGACCGACTCCGAAGCCTGACCAGAGAACTATAACCTCTGAAACAAACAGCTTCTGCTGCTGCGTACTCTGCGCAGTTCTGTCAAGTATCGGCCTTTCTGAACTGGAACGACGACGCCCTCCGCGACTAGTTCTATTCCGGACTCAAGTCTGAAGTCAAAGATGCTTTGGCTTTCTCCAACGTGGACTGGACCACTTTCAAAGAACTCTCGATTCTAGCCATCTATCTCGGCAACCGCCTGTCCGAAGGAAGATCCGATATCATCGGAAGCACTGGCCCTAGAGTTGCTCCCGGCATGAGAGCCTCTGGTGTCACTGCATCCGCTTCCGACCCGGGTGCTATACATCTCGACGGCAATACGTCCCGCAAGTTCCAGCCCTTGACCGATGCCGAGCGCAAACGTCGCAGAGACAATAAGCTCTGCATGTATTGCGGCGAAGCCGGCCACTTCGCTGGACAGTGCCCCAAGAAGCGCACCAACTCTTCAGCACGTATCCAAGCGACAATCATCGACGAACAATCAAAAAACGAGTAAGTCAATTTGCCAGGGCGCTGCGATACCATTACAGAAACAGCCTGCATCTCCGCTGTTACTCGATTATCCGATCCCCTCGTCATATCGTCCGTCTACACAGCTGTACCGATCCAGAAATCTTTACCTTCGCTTTGGTAGACTCCGGTGCTACTTCGAACTCCATCGATCAGAAGTTTTGCAGCAAGCACAGTCCAGTAATGATACCGAAACCGGTACCTATCCGGTTATTTGTGATTGATGGTAGGCCAATTGAGTCCGGCGCCATCACACAGTCCGTTACCATCCGTGCAAACGTGGGTGAACGTCTACGAACCATCGATTTCGACATCACCCAACTCGGCAACTATCTCCTTGTCTTGGGTATGCCCTGGCTCCGTCAAAAGAACCCTACATCAGACTCTGCGTCGACTATCGCTCTCTGAACAATATCACCATCAAGAACCGATACCCTCTGCCCTTAATCCCCGAAGCACTAGGCCGCCTACGTCAAGCCAAGATCTACATAAAGTTAGATCTGCGAGGTGCGTACAATCTAGTCCGAGTAGAAGAAGGAGACGAATGGAAAACGGCATTTCGAACCCGATATGGCCGTTTTGAATGCGTGGTCATGCTTTTTGGCCTTACCTACGCTCAAGCCGGAGCAGGTTTCAACAACATTAAACAAGCCTTCGCTGGAGCCGACATACTTCCTCATTTCGAACCGTCTCTGGAAACCATTATCGAAACCGATGCCTCCGACTTCGCAATCAGCGCAATCCTCTTTCAGTAACATGATCAAAAACTCCATCCAGTGGCTTTTATGTCCCGCAAAATGAATCCCGCAGAATGCAAGTTTGAAATCCACGATGAAGAACTCGTGGCAGTCGTCTCTGCCATGAAGATATGGCGCCACTACCTCGAAGGCCTTTCCCAACCGTTCACAATTTTAACCCACCACCAAGCCCTGGAGTACTTCCAGACTGCCAAACCTCTAACAAGGCGCCAAGCAAGATGGCCTGAAGTCGTGAACTATAAAACGGTCATGTTGTAGCAAGTCTTTCTGGTCTTTCCCTGTCATGAACCGAGCTAGAGGTATCTGGAATCTTCTAGAATACGGAAGAGTCTAGAACATCCTTGCGGTCATAGAACCCTCTGACGCGTTTCATGTATTGCCACTTTAGTAAAGTATAAAAGGAACCCGTTGTAGCAAGTCTTTCTGATCTTTCCCCAGATCAGTTCTTGAATGGTCATCCCCTAGTATGGTTTACATCTAGTAACCTACTCCAAGATACGTATCCAGCGCAGCTCTCTAAGAGTGGTCGCCTGCTTCTGTCTTCTGTTTCTCCCGGAGTAAATCATAATCTGACAGTAAGAACTGATCTCAAAAAATCGGCACTCGACCACATCCTGGCAGGAAGAGTATAGAAATGGCTTCATGCCAGCCTGCTCGGCCGTGCTTAGCACACCTGTTTGGATGGAGAAGCATCCAGGAGCGAACCTGAATCTCTCCAGCAAAATTTTCAAGACGTATCATGCATCATTGGCCTCGCAACCTCTGGACCCTTTCTGAAAATTCTGCAACTTTCGAGAAGTTTCCATGGTCTCCCACCGTGTAACTTTTGGAAGGCCCTGTACTATTCTGGAAGATTCTAGGAGGCCGTCTCCTCGACTTCCCGACTTCTCGACTCCCCGACTTCCCGCGCTCCAGGACTTTCTGGAAGTTTCCCATCGAACACTCCTCAGCGACCCACGACTATAAAAACCCAGCTGCGTCTCTGGTACTCCTCTTCTTTCGAAAATCCAATCCATCCTGAACCAACGCAAATCAGAAACCCAGAACCACCTTCCAGCCCTAGTCCCCTTGGGTGGTCGCCTGCCGAGTCTAACAGCACCTTCCAATCAGGCCTTACCCTGACATACAGTCACACACGACTATAAAAACCCCATTGCGACTCTGGTACTCCTTGTTTTTCTTCAATCCAATCCATCCTGAACCAACGCAAATCAGAAACCCAGAACCACCTTCCAGTCAATTTCCAAGCAACATCATGAACCCCTCTGAAACCTCCGCTCCCGTGGCTCCGACCACTCAAGAACTCCAAGCTCATATCCTCGAGCTGGAAGCTTATATCCAGCAGATGGCTGTCCAGAACACCGTCTCAAACCAAGCCCTGTCCATCGCTAGAAGCAAGACTCTCAGGCAACCGCCCGAGTTCGATGGAAAGGACCGCAAAGCTTGTGAGACCTTCCTGTCTCACGTAAAACTCTATATCAACAGCAATGCCGTCCTCTACCCTACCGAACGCGACAAAGTCATGTTTGCTAGCTCTTATCTCCGTTCCTCTGCGTTCAAATGGTTCGAACCGCACCTCATGAACGACAACCCCGATATCCTCGACGATTTCCAGAACTTCCAAGAAGAACTCATCCGCAACTTGGGTGATCCCGACCGACTCCGAAGCCTGACCAGAGAACTACAAACTCTGAAGCAAACAGGTTCTGCTGCTGCGTACTCTGCGCAGTTCTGTCAAGTATCCGCCTACCTGAACTGGAACGACGACGCCCTCCGCGACCAGTTCTATTCCGGACTCAAATCTGAAGTCAAAGATGCTTTGGCTTTCTCCAACGTGGACTGGACCACCTTCAAAGAACTCTCGAATCTAGCCATCCGTCTCGACAACCGCCTATTCGAAAGAAGATCCGATAATCTCCGACGCACTGGCCCTAGAGCTCCTCCCGGCATGAGAGCCTCTGGTGTCACTGCATCCGCTTCTGACCCGGGTGCCATGGATCTCGACGGCACTACGTCCCGCAAGTTCCAGCCCTTGACCGATGCCGAGCGCAAACGTCGCAGGGACAACAAGCTCTGCATGTATTGCGGCGAAGCCGGCCATTTCGCTGGACAGTGCCCCAAGAAACGCACCAACTCCCCAGCACGTATCCAAGCAACAATCATCGACGAACAATCAAAAAACGAGTAAGTCTGGGACGAATCAACAATTCGCCCGTCTCAGACTATTTCCCAGGGCGCTGCGACACCATTACAGAAACAGCCTCAATCTCCACCGTCANATTGTACCGATTCAGAAATCTCTACCTTCGCTTTGGTAGACTCCGGTGCTACGTCGAACTTCATCGATCAGAAGTTTTGCAACAAGCACAGTCTAGTAATGATACCGAAACCGGTACCTATCCCGTTATTTGTGATTGATGGTAGGCCAATTGAGTCCGGCGCCATCACACATTCCGTTACCATCCGTGCAAAAGTGGGTGAACGTCTACGAACCATCGATTTCGACGTCACCCAACTTGGCAACTATCCTCTTGTTTTGGGTATGCCCTGGCTCCGTCAAGAGAACCCTACCATTGACTGGCGCAAGAACCAGGTCATTCAGCAAAGCAACCCCTCTGAACCAATTCCTGTTCCCTCGGTAAAAGGTCTACCCTTTGTACCGACCTCTGCACACATAGACTGGCTGGATGCCGAGGGCTTTACGGCAGCAGCACAGCTTTCCGGCTCCGAAGTGGGCACTCTGTTTTACTCTGATGCAGGTCAACAATTGGCCGCAACCTCCGAAACTCCGTTCGACAACGACTTACCCGACCCCGAAGATTATATCAAGAACCTCAAAAGTGTTGTCCCTCTAGAATATCATGAACAGTTAGCCGCCTTCTCCAAGAAGCGGGCTGACACCCTTCCCCCACATCGACCTTACGATCTGTCAATTGAAACCGAACCCGGCAAAACTCCCCCGTATGGCCCCTTGTATTCCCTATCTGAGATTGAGCTTAAAACTCTGCGCGAATGGCTCGACGAAAATCTCAGCAAGGGATTCATACGTCCGTCCCAGTCTCCCGCTGGATCTCCAATCTTATTCGTCAAGAAGAAAGATGGCTCCCTCAGACTCTGCGTCGACTATCGCGCTCTGAACAATATCACCATCAAGAACCGATACCCTCTGCCCCTGATCCCCGAAGCCCTAGACCGCCTACGTCAAGCCAAGATCTACACAAAATTAGATCTGCGAGGTGCATACAATTTAGTCCGAGTAAAAGAAGGAGACGAATGGAAAACGGCATTTCGAACCCGCTATGGCCACTTCGAATGCGTGGTCATGCCCTTTGGCCTTACCAACGCGCCAGCAGTGTTCCAGCACTTCATGAATGACGTCTTTCGAGACCTCCTGGATCATTCCGTACTCATCTACCTTGACGACATCCTCATATTCTCCGACCAAATCGAAGAACATCCCCGACACGTGAAGGAAGTTTTGGAGCGACTTATCAAGCATGGACTCTACGCTAAAGCGGAAAAGTGTGAATTCTCCGTGAAGAAGACCGAGTTCCTAGGCTTCATTGTGTCCGCAGAAGGCGTATCCATGGCTCCTGATAAAATCGATTCCATCATGTCGTGGCCAACCCCCACGAAAGTCAAAGATATTCAACAATTCCTTGGTTTTGCGAACTTCTATCGTCGCTTTATCAAAGGTTATTCAAGGATTATCCTTCCGCTCACGAAACTCCTCAAGAAAGACGCGAAGTTCCTGTTTGACGCTCAAGCCGAAGCAGCTTTCAACAACATTAAACAAGCCTTCGTTGGAGCCGACATACTTCGTCATTTCGACCCGTCTCTGGAAACCATCATCGAAACCGATGCCTCCGACTTCGCAATCAGCGCAGTGCTCTCCCAGTATCATGAAAAACAACTCCATCCAGTTGCGTTTATGTCCCGCAAAATGAATCCCGCAGAACGCAACTACGAAATCCACGATAAGGAGCTCCTGGCAGTTGTCTCTGCAATGAAAATATGGCGACATTACCTCGAAGGCCTTTCCCAGCCGTTCACAATTTTAACCGACCATCAAGCCCTGGAGTACTTCCAGACCGCCAAAACTCTAACTAGGCGCCAAGCGAGATGGTCTGAAGTTGTGAACCACCACAAATATAAACTCAAATATCGATCCGGAACAAAGAGTGGAAAACCAGACGCCTTATCGCGTCGTCCCGATTATGCAGAGGGGGGAAAAGCCTCCGAAGCACTTCCTCAAACGGTACTACGACCTCTGGAAATTTCCGCTACCTTCTCTCCCCAATCCGACATCAAGGATCTCATCATACAATACCTTCCCCGAGACCCCGCTCTTGAAGACATTCTCCACGCTCTAAGAAACCCTGAAGCCAATCGTGACGACGCTCTCAGGGAAGAACTCGAACACTACCGACATCAAGACGGACTCATCCTGTTTAACAACCTCGTATACGTACCCAATTTCGAAACTCTGAAAGTCAAGATCTTACAGCAAGCACATGACCTCAAGGAAACAGGTCATCCCGGACAAGCCAAGACAATGGAGATCATCCAACGTAATTACTTCTGGCCCCGAATGCGAGCCTTCGTGAACGACTACGTCAAATCATGCGACGCATGTCAAAGGAACAAGCCAACACACCATAAGAAATACGGCAAGCTCCAAAACCTCCCTGTACCCTCCGGACCATGGAAATCCTTATCTATGGACCACATCACAGATCTACCTACCTCCAACGGCTTCGACTCTATTCTGGTGGTATGTGACCGATTCACTAAAATGGCACATTTCGTCCGAGCAAAGAAAACGGACACCTCTCAGACTCTAGCACAACAGTTCGCAGACAACATCTGGAAGTATCATGGTCTCCCGGATGATATTATCTCGGACCGCGGAACCACGTTCACCTCCAAATGGTGGAGAGCTTTCCTGAAACTGTTGGGCACAAAGCCAAACCTATCGACCGCTTTTCATCCAGAAACCGATGGTCAGACAGAACGAATTAACCAAGTCATTGAACAACATCTTCGCACGTTCTGCTGCTATCAGCAGGATGACTGGTCCAACCTCCTGCCTTTCGCCGAACACGCCTATAACTCTACTTTTCACAGCACAATCGGCATGACCCCCTTCTACGCCAACAAAGGCTACCATCCTAGACTATCTGTAACCATTCAAGAAACTTCTGTTCCCGACACACAAGCAAGAGTTGAAGAACTCAAACAAGTCCACGACACCTGCAAGCAGAACATCGCCAAAGCCCTCGAGCAACATGCGTTCTTCGCCAACAAAAAGCGATTGGAAGCTCCCTTGTACAATGTCAACGACAAAGTATGGCTCTTGCCGCGCTTCATCAGAACAAACAGGCCCAGCAAGAAGCTCGACCACAAAAGACTTGGCCCCTTCACGATCCTTGAGAAAATCGGCAATTCCGCATTCAAACTCCAGCTTCCTGCTTCCATGCACATCCACCCCGTCTTCCACGTCAGCCTCCTCGAACCGTATCACCGCAACGTTCTGCCAGATAGGGAACCCGAACCTCCCCTAGACCCAGTGGTCAATGAAGAAGGCGATCTACTCTACGAAATCGAACAAATCCTAGACTCAAGATATCGAGGACGAGGCAAGGCTCGTACTCTGGAGTACTTCGTTCACTGGCAGGGATACCCGGACTCTGAAAGATCTTGGGAACCCGCAAGCAACCTGGAATTGGGTTCAGACGCCCTCATCGAATTCCATACTCAGTACCCACACAAGCCTGGCTACGAAAGATTCAGTCATCAAATCCGCTCTCGTAGAACTCGCGCTTAAACCCGGGGGTACTGTCATGAACCGAGCTAGAAGTATCTGGAATCTTCTAGAATACGGAAGAGTCTAGAACATCCTTGCGGTCATAGAACCCTCTGACGCGTTTCATGTATTGCCACTTTAGTAAAGTATAAAAGGAACACGTTGTAGCAAGTCTCTCTGGTCTTTCCTCAGATCAGTTCTTGAATAGTCATCCCCTAGTATGGTTTACATCTAGTAACCTACTCCAAGATACGTATCCAGCGCAGCTCTCTAAGAGTGGTCGCCTGCTTCTGTCTTCTGTTTCTCCCGGAGTAAATCATAATCTGACAGTAAGCCAAAGGTAGTACAGTACGGGTGTTAGCTAGGTCTTGGCTTAGATATATATTCTTACTGTTGTAATGTAGCTGCTCTCTTCTCTCCAAGCATCAGTAGGCTGAAGAGAGAGAGCAGGTAAGCAATACCCTTTAGGAATCCAAGCATCAGTAGGCTGAAGAGAGAGAGCAGATTCTGTTTATTTCTCATATCCAGTCCACCATTTCTCTACGTGAGAAGGACGTCCATTCTGCTTACTACGCCAAGCCAGTCGGCCGAAGTGAAACCTCCAAGTCCGACAAGTCGTTTGGCGTCAAGAATGGAGGCAAGAAGTCCAGCGTCACCACTCCATTCCGAGATCCTCGCACCGTCTGTAGAGACAAGCTGCACCTTCCGGAGGAAAAGTGCCGCCACACCGAGTCCAACTGCTTCAATAAAGCCCGCTTCGCAAGGCTTATCGAGCAGACGTCGCTGAAGGAAAACAAGCAAGAGAGCAAGGCATATCTTGGAGAAGAGGAGTCGCATATGGCGGAGGTAATCGGGCTACATGGCCATGGAAAAGAATAAGTTCAACTCTGGCTCCCTGACCTGGTCTCTGGACACCGGCGCCTCAACCAGCCTCACCCGATCCGCAGAGCCGCTCACCTCATATGAAGCTGTATCCAACAAATTCATTGGCATTGCCGATGGCAGTAAGCTGCCTGTCAAAGGCAAAGGCGTCTACTACGTCGCTGGTCAAGATGGCACCTAGACTGTTTTCATTGGCTTCCAAGAAGGCACATCAAACAGTCTGCTATACTGTCCAACCACACGAGGATTCATGCGCTCTCGTGACGTCCGGTACCTCGAAACAGTTTTTCCTGCTACAGGTCAACCTACACCTGATCTGTCTTCAACGTTCAGTGGGAAAAAAAGTCAGCTACGTCTGAAAAGGAACACTTGAGTCATTCCAGCTCAGACGAAGAGATGGATTTCATCGTACGACCATCAGTGGGAGCTGCCAAACCTGACCCTGCTTCGCCGTCACTCCCACCTCATCCATCGCCGAGCCCCTCACCACCACCTGCACCGCCCAGAGGCACCATCGTCCATTCGCCGATGCAGGACTATAACCCAGACGCTGGTGACATGTCTGACGATGAGCTTGCCCTCCTTGCTGGTCTCGCTGGGCTTGAGGTGCCGAAGACAATGAGAGCTGCACTTGACGGTGCAGACGGTCCGGCGTGGCAAGTTTCCATGCAAGATGAGCTGAATAGCATCGACAAGGCTGGCACTTGGGAACTCGTGGATCGTAACACCCTTCCCGACGGCACCAAGCTCATTGATTCGCGTTTCGTGCTCGACATCAAGCTCGATCCGTCAGGAGGCGATCTGCATCGGCTTAAAACACGCTTGGTTGCACGAGGCTTCACTCAGCGATATGGCTACGACTATTTGGACGCGGTTTCTCCTGTTGGTCACCGTCAATCGCTTCGCATCATGCTTGCCATTGCAGCATCAGAGGATCTTGAACTTAAGGCTGTTGATATCACCACAGCATTCCTACACGGCATACTGGAGGAAACAATCTATATGAAGCTTCCCGCCGAGATTGCTGGCGGCGTTAATGCTGGCAAACTTGCCAAGCTCCGGAAAGCGCTTTACGGGCTGAAACATTCGACTCGGTGGGACGTTAGCACTTCGTGGCTTCGTCGACGCCGACTACGCTGGCGACAAGTCAGAATTTGTGTCTCGTACTGGCTGGCTTGTGACCCTAGGTGGGACAGTCGCTTGGAAATCTCACAAACAGTCTGTGCAAGCACACTCCTCTGCCGAGTCAGAGTATATGGCCTTCAATGACATAGCCCGTGACATGGTCTGGGAACGTCGAAACCTGGAGACACTTGGCTATCCCTCGTCCGGTCCGACGCAGGTCGCCATTGATAATCAAGCTGCGATACGGGTTGCCAAAAACCGTGTTACTCATGACTCTATCAAGCACATAGCTATCAAGTATCACTACATCCGCGGCCTTGTCAGGAAGAAGATTCTCAGACTGGATTACATCGAGACCAGACTTAATCATGCCGACTTCCTCACCAAACCTCTTGCGCGAGAAAAGTTCGTTTTTCATCGGGACGCCATTGGTATCCAGGCTCCACCATCGAGTGGGAGTGTCGAAGCCAAAGCGATGGTGGAAGCGTAAGAGCTCCGGCTCATATCAGCCCGGCCTAAAGAAGACCATAGAAGACGAGCCGGGAAAGAGCACGTGCTGGGAAGCAAGATCACGTGCCGCAAAGGAAGAGAGCACGTGCCGGAAAGGAAAGGACAAGAGCACGTGCTGGAAGCCAAAGGTAGTACAGCACGGGTGTTAACTAGGTCTTGGCTTAGATATATATTCTTGCTGTTGTACTGTAGCTGCTCTCTTCTCTCCAAGCATCAGTAGGCTGAAGAGAGAGAGCAGGTAAGCGATACCCTGTAGGAATCTAAGCATCAGTAGGCTGAAAAGACAGAGCAGATTCTGTTTCATCATGCACGTGATGAACGCTCCATACTCGTCAACACAGAATGCATATGCAGAAAGAAGAATTGGAATCATACTGAATGATACTAGAACTCTTCCCCTTGATTCACATTTACCGCTTTCGCTTTGGGGATATGCGGCTGCTCACGCAGTCTACCTACGGAACAGACTGCCATATAAACAAGGAGACAAGTCACCACATCAACTAATGTTTAAGCGAAGGCCAAGACTGGATCACTTACGTCCGTTCGGATGTGCTGCTTTTACTTGGGTACCGGATTGCTTTCGGGAAGATGGAAAGCTCAATGCAAGGACTGAAAAGCTCGTTCTTGTGGGATTCGAAGAAGGAAGCAGTAATGCCAGACTATATAATCTGCAAGAAGGTACATTTGTGAAGTTGCGGGATGTTCGCTACTTCGAAGATGTATTCCCTGCAAGGGGAGACGAGTTGCCTGATCTCAGTTTTCTGCGCGCTCAGTGGGAGATAGATCCACATAAACGCTCATGTGAGTCACAGAAACCAGAAAAAGCAGAGAATATGGCATGTACACGACGACCGGGACTTCAAGGCAGACGTAGATCTACACCAGCCGCACAGGGGCGAGTCACCTGAAGAAGGAAGACCTCTGAACCAATGGCATCTAGATCAGTTCTTCCCGCTGAAGAGACAATCAGTTCTTCCCGCTGAAGAGACAACCCATGATGCATCACATGATAGGCACGGAGATAAAGGAGTGTTGAGATACGTCGCAGAACCAACCATGATTCTACCAAACACATCGATTCTCGTTATCACTATATCCGCTCTCTCGTCGCTTCCAGAATAAGCTTTACTTCCTATCCCGACACGATCTCCAACCATGCCGACATCTTGACAAAGGCTTTGCCGGCCGAGAGTTCTTCTCTCACGTTGAGGGTATGGGTATAGGATCTCCGATTTTATCACAGCAAGTGGGAGTGTCAGCGTATGTATCATGCGGTGCTGAGATAGAACAGAGGGACTTACCGATTGTAAAGAGTATGGCCCGATCACGTTGTCCTCCTGCAGTTGTGAATCTTCAGCCAACTGAACTGAGATAAACAGTCTGCGGGTGAGTAGTAGATCAGCTGACAGTCTTCTTGACTACGTCGATGCAGACTATAATGGATGTCTTGACGAAACAAGGTCGACTTCAGGATGGCTAGTTCAGGATAGCGTGGAGAGGTAGGAGGCAACAGCGGAGCTCGGCTCGAACTCGACAGCGGAATGTGAGTACATTGCAATAGATGACATTGCAAGAGAATTGGTTCGGGAAAGAAGAGCTTTAACATTTCTGGGTGATCCCGCTATCAGCTCCATTGTTGCACTCAGCCCGATCGGCCTTACACCTTATATCGTCCGCCCCTGAAGACATCCTACTTAGCGTTATCGACGTCCATCGCTTCCATCCGGTTGTCAAAAGATGCTGTTCCGTCATAGCTATCCTCACGTTGTCTGTGGTAGCTGTACTCATCTATGTTATAGCACTGCAGAGTTTTCATCTCAGTTCAGTTGGCTTTAGGAATGATGGATCCGTTGTTGCTCCAGATGTTGGCTTCGTTTTCGTTGACGATGAAAGATGCACCAGCAGCGGTGAACACTCGGACTGCAAGAAGGTTGCAAGCGATGTCGGAACAGGATGTACCTTCTTGAGTCGGTTTGTCTTTCCATCATGACCTTAAATACAACTTCACCGATACCGTGAAATGATACTGGCTGTTTGTTGCCAACACTAACGAACTGATTGTCGACCTTCTTGTGTTTCGCAAGGAGCGTGGAATGAGGAGTGAGAGAAACAGTGCAACCTGTGTCAATCACCCATGTGACGGAAGGTAAGTATCCCCCCACTATCTCCGATGCCATGAAGCAGGCTTCCTCTTCATCACTATCCTTGACTGCCAAATAAGCGAACTGTTCTCGTACGTACCTCATTCTTTCTTGCCGTTTCCCTTCTGATCTTTCAGCATTCCAAGGAGATCTGGGAATTCCAAAAGTTCCTCTCTGGATGCATAGCCTTCTCATCGGGCACATCCATAAGCTTGCAGTCACCCCAGGGTATAGTTACTCTTTTTGAGTTACTTCCAATGCCGATTTTTGCATTCTTCTGGTTGTTGTTTCAATTTTGCTGATTGTGATTGTTGTTGTTGTACTTCTCATTGTTCGTTTCAGCAAAGAACGCTGCAGTGGTGGTCTTCTTCTGCAAAAGAAGGATATTGCATTTGATGATCTTCATAACGTGCTCGTAGCCGTCGAGCCGAGTCACGTGATTCATCTTCATGCGGATGATTGACTTTGTATTGCATGTTGTCATGAACCGAGCTAGAGGTATCTGGAATCTTCTAGAATACGGAAGAGTCTAGAACATCCTTGCGGTCATAAAACCCTCTGACGCGTTTCATGTATTGCCACTTTAGTAAAGTATAAAAGGAACACGTTGTAGCAAGTCTCTCTGGTCTTTCCTCAGATCAGTTCTTGAATAGTCATCCCCTAGTATGGTTTACATCCAGTAACCTACTCCAAGATACTTATCCAGCGCAGCTCTCTAAGAGTGGTCGCCTGCTTCTGTCTTCTGTCTCTCGCTCAGTAAATCATAATCTGACACATGTTCATGCCTTCATATCGTCGCTTCTCGGCGTGAAGGCGTGCTAATCCAAGTTTTTGCCCACCTTCATCGAGCTTACAGGCGTGTTAGAAGCATCTAACTTCGAGGTTTTCGGTACACGTATGCGTGCTTTGTATGCAGCTACGGCTATGTGGCCTTTGCTCAAGTCCGGACGACTGACTGGAAGCCACTTTCTTGCGGTGCTCATCGCACAGGAAATGCTATTCCCTCTTGCTAGCGTCGTCCTTGCGCGGGCGCAATCTGAGCATGTGTATCTTGTCGATAGTCATTTCCAATGTGTCTGTAGAAATATTGGGACCCTATTAGTCATTCTATTGGTAAACTTATCACCATCTGACGGCACGAACCGTTTGATCTCTTTGACGTGTACTCGATTGTGTATGCCTCTTCGCGTTGAGATATGTTTGCAAAACTTGTCGATTGTTGTGCCCGTATCCGCCTGTCCGAACCTCTTGTTGAAGGCCTTCCAGGCTTTGACACTATCACCGCTATGTTCAGCGATCAAATCTTTCCCATTCTCATCAAGTTTGCGATGAAGACACATGTACAATAGGTGTGTGTCGTCCTCCTCGACCGCGTGGACTGGTTTTTTCTGGGCGGTTCCATCGATCAGGTAGAGGATTTTGAGGTAGCGGAGGATGATGGACATGTTGCGGACAGATGCTGGATGATTCTTACCAGTGAACTTCTCTTTCTATGGTAGCTCAAGGGCAGCGAAAGGTCTCTTGGTGTCTACGTGGACGGTGGAGCTTGCTACCGGGGTGATTGGATTCCAGGTGGTGGAGTCATTTTGTCTGAGGTGCGTATAACGTCTTTGATTGTTGCAACTTGCGTGGTTGCGCCAAGAGCTCCGAACCAAACATAATATATGCACCGACGAGCTTGTCGACGAAATGCTGACGGTCGTGGATTGCCTTAATTCTCTTGACAGTGTCGATGATAGTGCTGACCGGGCAAAGACGGGGATGTGCTGCCTTGTTGCCTTCACTCTGGCCCTGTAACCCCACAATCGTACGAGCGCCTCAATATAGCGCATCAAAGACTTGTGACCTATAGTACGTGGTTCTGATTGCGGAACAGCTGCCGCCGCCGACGTTGCTGTCTTTGGCTTGCCTCGTGCACGGACAGGACGGTCAACGACATACTCTTGTAGGAAAGTAGCGGCCTTGAAGGGCGTAAGGAAGAAGCTGAATACACAGGATCAGCACAAGACAATACAAAAGGCGCCATTGGTGCCTACCGCTCATTTTCGTCTGCTTCTGCCAATTCTTGCGTGTTGCACCACGCGCCCCATTCTTTGAACGGGCCCACGTACTGATCTTTCGTCTTTTTAGGCTTAACGGCTTCATTAGCTCGGTAGACGCCGTCTACAGCTTCTGATATACGCGTTCTGGCGTCGGCCTTCCTTCCAGGCGACTTTCCTATGTCTTTGCTTGCACTTTCGCCCTCTATGCTGAAATCACTATCCATGTCCTCGACGTGATCGGTGTTGACAGCGACAGCAGGCGTAGCCTGCTGAATTCTGCGAAGTCTGGGATACTTTGAGCCAGTCATGTTGGTGCTGGGGCATGTCTGTAGACTTGAAAATGCATCTATGCTGTATTGCTGCAAGGAAGCCCAGGCCTGCTACAATGCGAACCGAACCTGATATCCCTGTGCCTCGATTAGCGAAGGCCGTGCGTGCCTAACAAACAAAGGTGGCGGACACGGCCCCTCAGATGTCCGGAACATGGTAGTTTCAGGATGAGATAGCTATCTGATCGTGGATTTGTGGAGGAAGCTCTGTCTGGGATGGCCTTGGGCGGCCTACTGGGATGTCCACAAACTTAATCCAGGTGTGGACTGAAACGAGGCAGGCTAGTGGCATTATTGTGGGATTTGCAGGGCATAAAGCTGACCAGGGAGGAGATATACGCCAAAGGCCAAGGATCTAACAGACTCCAATATTGCTTCACAATTGATGTCGTGGGGCCTGCATAGCCACACGATGTCAAGCTTTCTTGTGCGGCGCCAGATCAGCCGCCAGGAAACGCCTCGAGCCATGGGTGGTAATACAATGATTTTCTTGTAGATACACTTGAAACTCGCTGTATTTGTGGCCATGTCAGCATGCTGGTTCCTGGAAGCTAATCCTAAGATTTCCTACGGTGCATGCAAGTCGGTCTACGTGATAACAGCCGTATAAGCCATCTTTCCTGTCTCAGCCAGCTCCTGACCTGCCTACATGCGCGGCTTCAAGCTTTGTAGTCCGCAGGAGATATCAAGAAGTACTCGATCCAACCCAATACGGCGGGTGGAATCAGTTGTGTTACTGCTCTTGATTCTGTCTAGGGGTTAGCTCAGACAGGGTGCAAAGCAGGGTTGACCGTTTGCAGCACGATCTCCAAAATGTATGCCCCGACCTGAAGGCAAGACGCCCCACTTACAGGCACTTGATCTGACAGCTGACTGGTGATATTGTCTTACAGAACGTGTGTACGAAACAAGGATGGACAGTGCCGCGGCCTTTCGTCGTGAAGCGTACGCGGTGGACGACGTCTCCCTTGACCGGCGTGCCCAACGTAGTAGCTGGAGACGGACTAATCGCACTCGCAGACACAATGCCCCTTCCGCTTTCCCTTGCCGCTTTGGAGTGACACCTGGAGAAGTTCAGTCTGTCGCAAGGAGGAGTGCCGTCCACGCGCTAGGTCGGGCATCTGCACAGGGTTCTTGCTGTAGCTTGGCCATTGCGGGGTTTGCGACAGGTCAGCCGGAAAGAAGTATCATCTATCAATGGTATGCGTCCTCCTCCAGATTTTGGGCTCATGGCGTGTACACTCGAGACAGACAGACAACTTAGTGACCTGCAGGTGTTCGTCTCGTAAGGGCCAGTCAGGGACCTTGTCCCTGAGGGGACTTGCAGAACAATGAAGGAGGCGAGCTTCGCAGGGTAGAATTGGGCTTGAAAGTCGTCAGGCAGATCATATCGCTGGTTATGCTGCTTCATGGTTGGCTGTGTACTATGTGTGCAGTTATCCCGTGATCCGGGATGTCGCACGTGATCGGGCACTGGCATTGCACGGGTTCCGTTAAGCTGGACAGAAGATCCGCGAGAACTGGCTGGATGCGTGTGAGAAGCACAGAGGTTGACCAGTCTATGTTGGAAATGCAAGAGTCAATACTCAGCAGGACAAGGAGGACAGAAGAAAGCCGAGAGAGAACAAGGAGGATGATCGAGAATTTCTTCGCCACCGTTTTGACGGTGAAAAATAGAAAAGACAAGGCTTTCCTTCACTTTTGTGCGACGAAAGAAGGTGCTGATTGACGCTGTTGACCATTTGGAGTGTAGGCCTGCTCCTACGGCATCCAACGATACTATGAGCGAGTCGCCGAGGCAGCCAGCAGCCGCCGGTCAAAGCAGCGAGCACAAGAAGAAGCAGAGAACCAAGAACAGAAAGAGCGGCAGGAATCCCAGCAGCAGCCATACTGCTCAAGAAGACACGGCCCCTGTAGCCTCTACCAGCAAGGCTGTGTATGTTCCTCCTGCTGCCGAGGTGCAGCGATACTCTCGTGGAAAGCCTGCGTCTACCAAGACCGTAAGTCTAGCTACATCTATGTATACCTTTTGACACTACTAACGGAGAACCTATTGCTCAATACTCAGAAAAACAAGAAGCTTGCTACTCACTTGTCCACTCTTGCAAGCCAGCAGAAAGCCTCCGCCCTTGCTGCCTACGAACACGACTCGTTGCTTCTTCCCTCCAATTCCTCAAGTAGACTGCAAACTGAAAATGATCTAGAGCGGACGTGGAAGGTGTCCCAAGATGAGATAAGACAAGCGGTTGGGGCTGCAACAGCGCAGAAAGCATTTTCGCTTAATTTGACGGATTCTGGGCCTTATGAGCTGGATTATTCGGTGGATGGGCGAAGTTTGGCGATAGCTGGAAGAAGAGGGCATGTAGCTACTTTTGACTGGCAGACGGGCAAGTTAGGGATTGAGATGCATCTCAATGAGACTGTCAGGGATATCTGGTGCGTCTCGAAGAATGCTAGCTCGCCAGCTTGGAAAAGCGTACTAATTGTGCTTCTGAACCAGTTGGCTGCACAATACTTCATTCTTCGCCGTGGCGCAGAAGAAATATGCATATATCTACGATTCCAACGGCCTGGAAATACACCAATTACGAAACCATATTGAAGTGAATCGTATGCAGTTCCTCAAGTATCACTTCTTGCTTGCAACAGTGGTAGGTTATGCATAAGCTGCTTACACTTTCCTATCATCATGTTGACCTAGCATCATGTTGACCAATGTTCCTTTGCCTTATATTGATTCTTGTAGGGAAACGCAGGCTATCTGAAATACCAAGACACTTCTACCGGATCTTTAGTCGCGGAGCACCGAACGCGTTTAGGTCCATGCCAGACTATGGCCCAGAACAAGCATTCCGGCGTTATATCTCTAGGGCACAGCAATGGAACCGTGACGTTGTGGACGCCGAATATCTCGACGGCGCAGATCAAGCTGCTCGCGCATCGCGGGCCAGTCTCGGCCATCGCGCACGATCCGAGCACACTCGGGACGTACTTTGCGACCGCTGGTCTCGACGGCAGTATGAAAGTTTGGGATGCGAGAAAGTGGGATGTCGTGAACGAATGGCAACTCCCGAGGCCAGCCGCATCCCTGGCTTACAGTCAAAGTGGCCTATTAGCCTCTGCGTGGGGTCATCACACTACGGTGAGGCTTCTCTGTCCACCTACCACAAAGCGGCGAGTTGTTGATGGCTTGTAACTCTTACCATATATAGATCTATGCAGATTCAACAAAGAAAGCTTCCAGGGCGCCGGGACCTTACATGACACAGACCTTCCCATCAACAGCGACTCAGAGCCTTGCCTTTTGTCCGTTTGAGGACGTTCTCGGTGTCGGTCACGCGCGGGGCTTCACAAGCTTGCTCATTCCAGGCGCAGGAGAAAGCAACTTTGACTCGCTGGAGGCCGATCCTTTCGAGTCGAAGAAAGCCAGAAGAGAAAGAGAAGTCATCGGTTTGCTGGACAAGCTGCAGCCAGATCAAATTCATCTTGATTCTGATTTCATTGGAAAGCTGGCGCCGCAAGTCGACGATTCTGCTACATCTGTCAATGCCGCTCTCGGGCAGGCTAAAAAGCAAGTCAAGCCAGACTTCGGCCAGATGACCCGGCTCAAACGCTTGGAGGCTACAGAGCAGAAAGAGGACGATGATGACTCTGATATTGAAAATGCAGACGTCGCAAAGTCAACGGAAGAGGATGACAAGGCCGTCAAGAAACCGCGCGGCAGGAACAAGGTATTGAAGCGTGTTTTGCGCAGGAAGAAGAATGTCATTGATGAGAAGACGATGCGGGTACGGGAGTTGATAGATCAACGAAGGCGCGCAGCGTTGGATCGCCGGGTGCAAGACCAACGCAATAGCCGACACAGCGATGGCGGTGCTTTGGACCGGTTCGTCTAGAGCACAACAGCAGATCGATCTCAATTCTCCGACAGACGGTCCCTTCGCAATAGATTATTAGATGCTGCGTCTTTGCCGTCCTCTAGCCGCTTTGTCTCCCTTTGCGCTACTGCGCCTTTTGCTTGCCTGATCCATACACTTGCTCATTGACATTGGCAAGATCGCCTGTGATTGCGAGCCATATGCCCTTGAGGATTGTGGTCGTCGGGCTTTGTGAATAGGAAGTGTCACTATGCGGGTTCTATACCATATTGCTCAACGGTGTACTTACAAGAACATGCCCACTCGTCGCTGGTATTGTCGATACTTGGGATACTTGCTGCTCGAAATGGGCTCGGTGAGAAGAACGGTACTGCCGATGAGAATGCTTGACATCCAGAGAGACGCTATCCAGGAATAGTTGAAAATGTATTTGGCGGCCTGTTTGAGTGCATCACGAATATAGATTGAGTCGTGCAGGTCGATGGTAGTGCGTGCGGCTGAAAACACCTTGGTAAAGACCGCCTCTGGAACGGTTGCCCGGAGAGTGAAGAGGGGTAGGATCCAAAAGTTGAGTTGCTCGCAGATGAAATTCTGGGTATCAATGGGCAAGTCCGGCAAGCGAAATTAGTTTGTGGCCCTTTCTTAGGGCAAAAAAAGCAAATCTTACGGGGTGTCGGCTCCACGCCCAAAGTCCGCTCGTGGTAAAGCCTCTCTTCAAGTCCCCTTCGGCCCGGTCAAGCTGTCGTGAGTTGTACCCCTTCAATATGCGGCTTCCTTTGCCTTCCTTGAGTGCTGTGCCGTGCTTCCAGTTCTGGAATGCTTGTTGTTGAGAATCTGCCACCTAGAAACAGAGTGTGTACAATTAGAAATTGAAAGTTAAACTCAACATTCTATAATAGGACAGTTTCAATATATGTCGACCCACCTGTTCGACCGCAATGTTGAGCAGGAAGAGCGCAGCGATGGCAAAGTCAACCTTGCCAAGCGGGACAGCTGGATGAGTGGGATGATAGGCTCGTGTTGTGGCTGTCAGAGTACGTGAAACCTGATCAGACTTGAGCTCGCTGATCAAAAATCGGAAGTCAACATACTGAGCAGCAAATATTGCGGAAGCTGTGCGAAGTTCATCAGGTCGGAAAGAATCGTCAGAACAAGATCATGACAGTACGATGTGCAGGAAGAGCGACTTACAGCGGTCGCCAGTAAAAGGAAGTTCTGCATTAGGGCAACAATGACAAAGTCGAAGATAGGCCAGAACCATCTAGGCATCCAGGTTCGAATGACAGGCCATCGGTAGTCTGTCATGCATTGATCGCATGAGTACATGCGAATATTCGGATCTTGTTAATTAAGCTGTTGCAGCTCACCTTCTGACTTGAAGTCGAAGAAGCCTCTCCGTAAAGTGTTGCCAGTAATGCGAATTGACCAGACAATCTAGAGTTTGACAGGGTATTGAAATACATGTAAGCTGGGTTGACGACAGCGTAAGAAGGGTATGAGCAACCCACTTGAAGCAGGAAGACCAGGTACATCCGGTCGTTGACGCCGTTTGGCACGAGAGCAGAAAACCAGCTTGCTGCTGGATCGGTACCAGTGGCTGACTTGGAGGACCAGTCAAAGAGTCCTTTGACGCTTCCAGCCCCAGACCATCGGTCATGGAAGGTGAAATGAGCGGAATAGAGGACGGGTAAGATTGCCCAAACTCTATCGACTGAACTCCAATTGGTTGTTGCTTCGCCCAGAAGGAATGTGACGAAGGTGGTGACAGTGGCGAACGTCAAGGCTGAATGGAGTGGATCCGTGTTGGCATACCAGTGCTGTTGGTATCGATATCAGTCATGTTGGTCAGCCGACGAGTAGCACGGGTTGTGTGTTGTAGTTTGTATCCGATGCAGTGTAGTTTTCCGAGGATATTGCGATGACATGTCAGCGGGTGCCAGCGGGGGGACCGTACGTGAATAGCAAGCAGCCAGCGGAGCCACAAGGGTCAGCCACAGGTAGGCTCAGAACAGCAGCAGGAAGCCACACTAACCAAGAAAGCATTCTTGTCAAGCGGTATCTTGCTGTAGTCCAGCTGGGACACTGTCCTGAGAGCGCTGTCGGCCCAGCTGCGCAGGCCGGGTACCAGGTTGACCGCTGCATCGGCTGCTGGATGGACGGCGGGCATGTCTACTGCGTGCATGATGGTCATCGTGGAGTGGGTGCTGCTGTAGTTGATCAAGATGCAAAAGCAAAGCATGCACAGTGCCGGAGTTCACGTTGCTCGATCGTCGGTTTATTAGAGATGACGACGGAAGGGTGCCGGTCGGGAGTGTCACGTGAGAGATATCCTACAAAAGGACTGTCATTATTTGACAGATGACAGAATAGATAGAAGGGTCACAGCGGGCAACGGATAGCTGCTATCATGTTAAAGCAGTTAGTTGGAAGAGTCAACTCGCCTCCATCATGGCTAAGCTTGAGTGAATGGTTGAATTACATGTACACCCTGGTTTGCAGGTAGAAACGATTGACAATGCTACCGAGTATGAAATATAATACACCCTTACAGTCGAACCCTTTCTTGTGAGCGTCCATCTGACGACTTGAACGGGTTGGAGAACCACCTCCTGGATTGGCTGGTCTGAGCTTCCTGCTGACCCTCACTGTCTGGCTCGAGGCGAATCGAAGCAGTGTTCGGCAGATTCGACCACTCTTCCCGCTCTTCCGTCTCACCGTTCTCCGTAGTCTTGTTGCTTCTCTTGTTTCGACCTCTGTCATGGACGATGATCTCAACCTCATGATTTCCTTCCACGTCGTCGCCATCTACTGGACTGTCGGTAGCTGTAACTTCCACGACATCCTCAGCAGCCTCGGCAAGCTCCTTCGCCCAGATGTTGCGGACAATTACCGGACACAGAACAGCTAGGACGACTCCCGATAGACCGAGAATGTTGCGCAGCTATTTGGGTAAGGAAGACCAAACATTATACAGTGAGTCAGCAGTCGGAACCATCTCAAGACATTGTGAATCGAGGAACTCACCGAAACAAGGTGAAACTCGCTTGGACTTGTCATTTGATCAAGCGTCGTTCCTACTTGGACATGGATGAACGAGGGAGCAAGGACTCCGAGGAAGGTGGACGCCCAGAAGAGAGGTATACCAATGTTCAGATGAGGGCAGATGATGTTCACCATCCAGTGAGGCGGGAGTGGAGCGATGCGTAGAATCATGAGATAGCTGATCATGTTCCCTCCTTGAGCGTCTATTCTTGCTCTCCACAGATCTAACCTGTCTCTCCACTTTTTGCTTGCTAGAAGCAGGGCTGGTCCCAAGAGTGCTGAGATGAGGTAGCACAGAGTTGCTCCCGTCGCAATACACAGGCAGACCAGAGGCAGTGCGAAGATGACGCCATACATAGCTCCGGCCTATTGAGGAAAAGTGGAAACGTCGTGAGCATTCGTATCAGGGTAGAATACCAATAAGGGGGGCCGTTCTTCTTACAAGTATGCTCATGTATAGAGAACCGGGGACACTGAAGGTTTGTAGGCTGCCGAGATTACGTCAGTCGACATTACGCTCGAAGAAAGAAGGGAGCTTGTCACCAACAATAAATAAACGGCAATAAAGGAACCCAGGACTCTTCCGAAATTGCGCTGCTTGTAGATCTGCAGCACTACATTGAGGCTGGAAGAAGAAACAACCGAAAGGCCGGAATAAGTATGCAGGAAGACTGACTATCCCAAGGCAGATGTATATGCACTCACCGCTTCAAGTCATCGAAACTCCTCGGAATCTTGACGTCGGGGGCATGTTCAGGATCGATAGGAGGCAAGAGTGTGACTAGCAGGAGTGCCAATCCGAGGACGACGAGGAGGAAGAGAGCAATGACCTTCCCTGCGGCTTCGAGCAGGATCCTGTATCGGATCGCCCATGCGATGCAGGACTGGACGATGGACCGAGGTCTTTCGGAACGAATGGATGGGTTGTCATTGCTATGGTCTTCGTTTTCGCTGTCAGGATCGGCCAAAGAGTTTGGCTCGCCCGAGGCCGGCGCTGAGGGTGCCGAGTGCACAGCGGAAGGCTGAGAAGCGTTTCTTCCGACAGTGGTTGCGTCATGGACATGGCTCTTCATGACTGTCAACGCTCAGCTGTCCACCGAGGGGGGTGCTCGCTATTGCCGTTGAACTCTTATGTACCTTGTGGCGTTGGTGTGTACAGGCAGGCAGCGAGTGACTCCGAGCAGCTGAGCAGGCCAGGCGTCTTGACCACGAAGGAGCAGATGACGAGGTCAGTCGAGCAGCAGCAGAAGCACTGCGAAGGTCAGCATGTCAGTCCAGGTGGTGATGGATTGCGGTAAGAGCAAGAGTGCGGCCGGCCTTACGTAGTTTGACTGCTGTCAGTGGACGAATGATGGTGGCGAGTTGGCTTTCTTCCAACTGCGTTACCGCATGCCATCGATTTATGGATTCCAATGCACTACTGCATTCCTGCCGAATGGGAGACTCTGCTCGCTGCTACCCTGCCCTCGCTGCTGTCGTATTCTGCCATGGGCGTCCACCTCTGTGATCGAAGAAGCTTTCACGTCGAGCAAGAGCAAGACGACAAGCTTGCAAGATTAACCTGAATCATTCTCCCCTGTATAGATAGATACAAGTCACGAGAGGGCACTGCTTAAACGTGTGCTAGTCTACGGCTAGACTGTTGTTTTCTGCCTTGTGCGAACGCATATAGAATAGTAAAACAGCTGCAATGGAACAGGGGGGCACTGCTGGCAATTCTGCCAGCTCTAGTGTATATGACCACACTCATGGGTATACTCCGAATCGATGTGTCATGCTTGCCCTGCCTCTTTGCCCTTTTGGGAAATCAACAACCATACGGGCGATATGATATTAAGGACACGTCCCTGTGCCAGTGGTGGCGTTGCATATCAGCCAAAAGTGCAAAGTGGTGGGAGAATGTTTCTTTTCGAGATTATGCAGGCAGATACAGGGTGTGTACGAGCACACAATGCAATGCAGCCCCAAAGCTTGCTCCTCCCACACAGGTCTTCCTCTCTTGCTCCCTCCCCGCCGTTCCTTTCTTTCCTTCCAACGCGTAACTCAAGTACACAGCTCCGATGACCGCGAACTCTACAGGAGCCATGCAGATCGACCAGGAGCAGGCTGGAGACTCGGCCATTGACGACTCGCTGTACAGCAGGCAGCTGTAGGTGCTCTCCGCTCCTCTCTGGCTGCTCGGTAGCCCTAGTTATGGGCTCCGGCTCCTGCAGCTTCTGAGGGCAATGACGCTTACTGATGAGCCTGCATCCTCCAGCTACGTCCTGGGCTTCGATGCAATGAAGAGGATGGCTAACAGCAAAGTCCTCATCGTAGGAGTCAAAGGACTGGGAATCGAGATTGCAAAGAACGTCTGTCTGGCTGGTGTCCGGTCTGTCACCCTCTTCGACCCTGCTCCAGTCGAGGTAGCAGATCTCGGAACCCAGTTCTTCCTGCGCGAAAGCGACATTGGACAACCACGAGATCAAGCATGCGTGGACAGGCTCAGAGAACTCAACCGCTACGTCCCTGTAGATGTCCTTCAAGCGAAAGAACTCTCCACCGATATACTTTCCGGCTATCAAGTAGTCGTCGTTACAGACGCCACTTTGAACCAGCAACTTACAATCAACGACTACACTCACACGCATGGTGTGCACTTCATCTCTGCCGACGTTCGTGGCTTGTTCGGGTAGGTCAACCTATCCATCGTACTGTCGAAGAGCTACTCAGCTTACTGAACGATGCGCTACTGCAGTACCGTCTTCTGTGACTTTGGCACTCAGTTCAGCGTCCTTGATCCTACCGGAGAAACACCGCTGCAAGGAATGATCGTCTCAATTGTAAGGGAGGCCTGTGATATTGCTGTTACTTCAACACTCCATGCTCATGGAATTTGAACACAGGACGAAGAAGGCATTGTAACGACCCTCGACGAGACACGGCACGGCTTGGAAGACGGCGACTATGTTACCTTCTCAGAAGTCAAAGGCATGGACAAGATTAACGATTCTGAACCGCGGAAAGTGACCGTCAAGGGTGGGTTCCTCCAGGGCAGGCTGTGACCATATCCATATATCCTGACCTCTGCTACGCTAGGTCCCTATACCTTCTCCATAGGAGATGTCTCAGGTCTGGGAACATACACAGAAGGCGGTCTATTCCACCAAGTCAAGATGCCTAAGCTCATTGACTTCGTAAGCTGCAAACCATTCGATAGTACAACGCCTGCTGTGGATGCTTCTGACACATAACGTACCTCCAGAAATCCCTTCGCGAGTCATTGACCGCACCAGAACTATTCATCACAGATTTCGCCAAATTCGACCGACCGGCGACTCTCCATGTAGCCTTCCAAGCTCTCTCTTCCTTCCGAGAGCAGAAAGGACGTTTGCCCCGACCCAGAAACGAAGAGGACGCTGCAGAGCTTGTCAAGCTGTCTCAAGGCCTGAAAGCTTCACCGGACGACGAGATCGATGAGAAGATAGTGAAGGAGCTCTCATACCAAGCTGCAGGGGATATTGCGCCAATGGTGGCTACAATTGGAGCTTTTACAGCGCAAGAAGTCCTCAAGGCTTGTTCGGGCAAGTTCAGTCCGCTACAACAGTCCCTGTACTTTGACTCTCTCGAGAGTTTGCCTACCGATGCTGCGAAGGTACTCACTGAGGAAGAATGTGCACCGCAAGGCTCCCGCTATGACGGTCAAATCGCGGTCTTCGGCAAGACTTTCCAAAAGAAAATTGAAGGATATCGCGAGTTCCTTGTTGGATCTGGTGCTATTGGATGCGAAATGCTCAAGAATTGGGCTTGCATGGGTCTCGGAACGAGTGACAAGGGCATCATCTACATTACCGATCTCGACACCATTGAGAAGAGCAACCTCAACAGACAGTTTCTGTTCCGTCCGAAGGACTTGGGCAAGTTCAAGGCCGAAGCTGCTGCACAAGCGGTTGCCGAGATGAACCCCGATTTGAATGGCAGAATCAAGACATATCAGCTGCGAGTAGGCGATGATAGCGAGAGTACGTAACCTGTCCAACTAGGGATATACATTGTTATCCCGTGCTGACAGCGCGACCCGCTTCCTCTACAGACGTGTTCGGTGACGAGTTCTACGAGAATATCGATTGCGTTACAAATGCGCTTGACAATGTCGCTGCTCGTCAGTATATGGACAAGCGATGTGTATATTACGAGAAACCACTTCTCGAGTCAGGAACTCTCGGTACCAAAGCCAACGTACAGGTTGTCTTGCCTCACGTTACCGAGTCCTACTCATCGTCCCAGGATCCTCCCGAGAAGGAGTTCCCGTCCTGCACTGTCAAAAACTTCCCCAATCAGATTGAGCATACCATTCAAGTACGGTGATTGTGTTGACACCATTTCCATTTGTCCGCTAATCGTGTTTCTTTTTCCAGTGGGCGAAAACGCAATTTGAGGAGACCTTCGTTCAGCCAGCAGAAAACGTCAATCTTTACCTCACGACACCAAACTTCGTGCAGACAGCGAAGGACTCTGGTATGCAACCCTCGCAGCTCGTCAAGATCCGTGAAAGCCTAGAGAACAGACCTTTATCGTTTGAGCAATGCATTGAGTGGGCTCGTCTCAAGTTCCAGGAAGAGTATAATAACGATATCAGACAATTATTGCATAGTTTGCCCCGTGACATGGTAAGCAATTTTTCTTGACTTGCCATGTAGTCAGCTTGCTGACTGACTTTCTCAGGTCACCGACTCTGGCACTCCATTCTGGTCTGGTCCGAAACGAGCGCCAAACCCAGTCGAGTTCGACATCAATAACGTAGGTCATGCTTGAAGTTAATGTTCCTCGTGCGCTTGATCTGAACAGCCCTCTGCGCATAACAGCCTCTACACATGGACTATGTCGTTGCAGCAGCCAACATTCGAGCCTTCAATTACGGTCTCAAAGGCTCCGAAGACCCAGAGCTGTTCCGGAAGGTGTTGTCGACCGTCATTGTACCAGACTTCAAGCCGAAATCCGGTGTTGCCGTCCAAGTCAAGGATGACGAGCCTGTGGAGAAGAAGGACGACGAAGAGATGACCGTTTCGGAAGTTGCTGCAACACTTCCCTCACCGAGTAGCCTAGCAGGTTACCGCATGATCCCAGCGGAGTTTGAGAAGGACGATGACACCAACCATCACATTGATGTGAGTTGTTGTGGAACGTTGCCGTTGTTGTTGTTCTGACTAACAAATTCCCCCAGTTCATAACGGCGGCGTCCAACCTTCGAGCTGCCAACTACTCAATCCAGCCTGCCGACAGACACAAGACCAAGCAGATTGCAGGCAAGATCATTCCAGCAATCGCCACCACAACATCTCTCGCTACAGGCCTGGTCTGCCTAGAGCTTTACAAGGTAAGTCTATGGACGTGCTGCAACACTGTACCGTTCACCATGATTGACCGTTCAATCTACGCAGATCATTGATGGCAAGACAGACATCGAGCAGTACAAGAATGGCTTCGTAAACTTGGCATTGCCCTTCTTTGGATTTTCTGAGCCTATTGCGGCCACTAAACTGAAGGTGGGAAATTGACTTCTGCTTTTTCCGGTGACTAGCAGCTAAACCTGTTTCGAAATAGTACGGAAACACAGAGTGGACTCTCTGGGATCGCTTCAAGATCGATTCGGACCTTACGTTACAGGAGTTCCTAGATTGGTTCCAGAAGAACCACAACTTGCACATCTCGATGGTCACGTCTGGCAGTTCCTTACTGTATGCGACCTTCCACCAAAAAGCCAAATTAGCGGAGCGCCTGCCCATGAAGTACGTAAAAATATCAATTTGATGTGTCCGCCGCGATTTCTAACAGCAGCTTTACAACCCTGCGCTGTCTGTACTCACTCCAGGATCTCGCAACTTACGGAAGTTATCTCGAAGAAGCCTATCCCGCCGCACGTCAAGGACCTGACATTAGAGGTGATGGCGGAGGATGAAGAGGGCGAGGACGTTGAGGTAAGCTAACATTTCTTTTCTTGTTAAGACTCCTACTTACATTGGCTCTTCTGCTCAGGTGCCTTCCGTGACCATGCGCATTCGTTGAGCCCTTGACGTACGTAGGGTGGTAATCTAGCAGAATAAAGACTTGCTGCGTCGTTCCCAGCCATGTATCATTGTGGTGCAGTGCAGTAAAAGCCATAAATCGAATTGCGCAATGCAGGGGCCGTTCTTTGAAGCATTGGCAGGACCGGACTAAGCGCAAATCGTATCTTTACGAGAGACCCACACCTCTTGAACGAAGAGTTCGCACGCACTGGAAGTTGGCCCATATTGCCTAGAATCAATGGTTGCATGCCAAGGCTGCAGTGATATAGTAGCAACAACAGGTACTGAGAATAACGACAATACGTCTAATCCTTCGGTCTACATAACGTTATACTGTGTGGTAACGACTGCGTATGCGTCGCCTCTAAAATTCTGCGGGACGACTGCCCCTGCACCATGTCCCGGCATAGGCACAATCATTCGCGAGATAACTCCATACGGCGCGCTGGTGGAGATTACGGATAAGATGACGTGTAACCTGATCAAAAGGTCTTCTTGTGGACTGCACCGTGATAGAACTCAGTTAGCCTCTACTCGGCTGCCTACAGGGAGACATCGACTGACTGATATCTGGATCTTCGTTCCACTCTTCGCTTGATACCCACATGCGCTTGAACGTAGAAAGGCCGGAAAGAATACTGCCACCTGATAGACAGTACATAAAAATTATACTTGTCAGCGTACAGCTCACAGTTTTTACGGATTGACCATGTGCTGACCTATCCACGTGGAGTATTTTCGCTCAGGAGGCGCGTATATTTTGATTTTGATATCCTTTAACGCTAGCTTCTTCACCTCGTTAAGTAGCCGGTCCCCGTAGCCTACAGCGGAAGAGAGTGCTCAGTACAGTGAGGCTCACGGTGCGTAAAACATCGTGATTCACCTTTTGTCAATGTTGTGCCTCCGCTGAGTATGATGTTTGAGAAGAGGCTCTTCCGTAGATCGAGGTCGGCTTTATTTATCGAGTCCACTACAACCTGATGTACGCCAGAATACTCTGCACCAATGAGTTCTGGATTGAACAGGATTTCGGGGGCCCTGAAGCGTTCGACGCCAAGCTGCGAATTGAAGCCAAGTGTTAAGCAGTGTTGTTATTACAGTACGCCGGCTTTCTTCGCAATACTTACCCGAATGGCATTTCCGTCTGGTAGCTTGAATTCTTCTCCTTTTGATCCGGATTCCTTCTCTTCCTTTGCGGGGTTCAGAGCTACGTAGCAGACTTTCTCCTTGGTAAGCCTCACTACTTCCTTCTCGGCCGACGTATGAAGATGATAGCCTGTTTTCCGTAGGAGTAGTTGTAGATGCTCTGTTACATCTCTCCCAGCTACATCCACTCTTCGTATGGCGTGTGGCATGCTGAAGCCTTCGAAGACTGGTACCGCGTGTGTCACGCCGTCCCCGGAATCTAGTACAATGCCTGTCGTGCGACCAGATGCATATCTAGATAGATTTCATAGTTTATATGTGCGAAGAGCTGTATGTATACCTACCTACCGATAGGCTGGTGAAAGCGACTTACAGACTCAGGACTGCTTGGATACTTGTGAACAAGGCAGGTACGTTGAAAGTCTCGAAGAAAATTTGTGCCGCTTGCTCTCGATTATGGGCTGGGTTGAGGGGCGCTTCTGTCAGGAGCACAGGGTGCTGTAAGATCGTAAAGGGTGTGTATGCGTCAGATATAGTGAGCCATGGGGTACACTTGCTTGAGAGGGATTCCTTACCTCCTCACTCAGCGTGCGTAGCTCTTCCGTATACACATAGTTCCATATCCGTTCCATGTCGTCCCAATCCGTGACTATGCCGTGCTCCATTGGGTATTTGATCTGTACCGGTTCAGACAAAGCAGCTCAGCTCTGTGTCCGACTACTTTGGCTGAATGACACGCACCTTGAGTAGACCTCTAAGCTCTTGAGCCTTCTTTCCAATGAACAGGTCCCCCTCTATCGCTCCAGCCATGACTCTCGGATGTTTAGGTCTGCCGACGCTGTTGGAATACCGATTAACGCGTGGTGGCGAGGGTAGGCATTTTGCAGGAGCGGTTGAGAAGGAGCAGCAAGACGCGTCAAATGGAGTCTTGTGGATAGCTGATCCATGTTGAAGCAACCTACAACGAAGGAAAGAAGCATTTCGGATGGTCCTGCCCGGCGAACCCGGCTTTGGTGGAACCAGAGCCATTGTCGATAACGACGGGTTGGTTCACGAGCACGTCCTGGAAAGAGAGCGAGAGAACGAGGAGTGTTAGTTGTGTGATGGTAGTCGTTGCAGCTGGCTGTTCCATGGAGCTACCTCGAACTCGCTGTTGTGTGCAGTATACAGCAGTCAGCCAATATCCAATGTGAATCACATCTGTGCAGCTCTCTTTGACACGCACGAAGGCATAGCAGCAAAGCAGCAGCAGCAAGGTAACGGGTCACAGCTTCATGCGTATCGTCGTCTCAATGAGCGTGTAGTGGTGTTCTTGATGTTGGCAGTTGGTGTGGATCTGAAAGACATACTTGTCTTCGCTGTCCCTGCTCTTGCCTGTTCACCAACTCTGCGAGATATACATGATACATTCCCACACAGCAGCAAGACACTCTGACGACGCACTGAGAGCAAGATAATGACGATGCTCCCACGCTGGCGGAGCTGCATGGCCCTCTCGCTCACGCTCGTCGTGGCATGCCTGCTGCTGGCTGTAGTATGTTCGAACATACTTGACTTGGGAAGATGTCACAACGATACTGACAATAAATGTCCTTCCTCACTAGCCACCCACCGGTGCTGTCCTTCCCTTCTCCTCGTCCAGAGACGCCAGCTCCTCCCTCTACTTTTGCAAATGCATGTGCTTCTCCAACTATACCATCCTACCGCTATATAGACCTGCAGATCCTGCGAAGCCCTGCTTGAGCTGTACGAAGTGCGTGTATTCTCTGGGTCTCTCCATGTACTTGCATATACCGCTGACATGTGCATACCTCTATAATCAACTAGGCAATTCTGTCTTGACCAGAAGCTATCTATCTGCAAGGATGCAAGCATTGGAGATGCGGATCCTGACACTGCAACTGGCAACGAAGGCGATATTCAAACGAGATGCTTTCGTGGGTGTCATACATTCAAGTAGTAGTATGGAAGATCCTCACCTCTCTCTCCATACTAGAACGGGACTCTGCTCTAAGTTACTCGGTCGTCGTGATCTTCATTATTCTCACGGGCGGGCTGCTCATAGGAGCAGCAACCAAAGATAGACTGGGCAAGCAACTCGCACACACGTCCCTACATGCGTGGTATGATGTGAGGCCCTTCACACGTCTGACGGAAGGTCCAGATTATTTGCATAGCTGACATTCTGTATATTTCTCTTCAGAGGGTCACCCGGCGGCGCTGGATGCGCTAGGATGTCGTGTGAAACACTTCCAGGTATCACAGAAGGGCGAGGGGGGTGTTGCATACAACAGCAATGTAGCAATAGTGTACAAGGAAAGACCATTCAGCAATAGCATACTGTTCTAACTTCATTCCAGTCAAATAGTCACTGACAAAGAGCATCACGTGTCTTCAAGCTTCCTGACGAAGAGTATTCAAGGCCAGCTTGGCACACAGTATTGTGTAGCCCGATGCGAGGTAGTGTTGACCTTTTGCTCACCATTTCGGGGTTTGTGAATGAAACGGCAGAATGGTGGCGATCTTAAAGCTCTGCCGAAACACGTGACTTCTCTAGCGAGTTGCGCGGATTCGTTTCTTTCCAATTCCGACACAAGGCATATACATATACCTGCGTAAGGGGAGCAGTAGTGGGCAGAGGAAGGAAGGAGACGGAGAGAAGGTATGACTGATCCAATCGTCGCTGTTCCCGATGCTGCAGCAAAGCCAGCAGAAGGCGCTCGGACGATTTCCAAGCTGAAAGAGAAGAGGCGCAAATTCACCACACGGAGTAAAAGAGGCGGAAAGAAGCACAGAAGCAAAGCAGAGCAGTCGAAAGTCGAGTCGGAAGAAGCTGCGTCCGAGCATGCCCGCAAGATCGCGCTGTTCCACTCCCTCGAGAAGCGTATCGCTCGTGCAAGCGGAGCAGAGCTCATCGCCTTGAAGGCCGAGCAGGAGAAGCTGGGAGGCCTGAAGGAGTACCAGCAGGCCAGCATGCATGGTGCTCGTCACGGTGACTCTAGCAAATGGCTGATTGCGACCCTGGAGAAGCGCCATGGCCGTAGACCCACCCGGCTGCTCGATGTCGGTGCCATCGCCGGTACCTCCTACAAGAAGTACAAGTCCATAGATGCGACCTACATCGACATCAACCCTCAAGCTGACCATGTCATCAAGTCGGACTTCCTCGAGTTTCCTGAACCCGAAGTCCCTTACGATGTCGTGTGCCTCTCGCTCGTCCTCAATTTTGTAGGATCTATAGAAGACCGTGTGGAAATGCTTGTCAGAGCGCATCTCTTCACGCAACCAGAGGGTTACCTTTATGTCGTCCTCCCCTTGGCTTGTGTTGGCAAGTAAGCCTCGTTCCCGTGTCTCCAGACCGTTCAAGCTTTCAAGTGCTCATCCGTCCCACTTTCTCACCTTGTGACAGCTCTCGCTTCATCGACCACGAACGATTGAAAGGCATCTTCCAGACTCTAGGATGGACTACTACAGAGCAACACGATACAGCTGGGCTAACGCACTGGTTGCTGTCAAAAGGAGAATTTGACGATAACAAATGGCCTCGGCGTGAGGTTCGTCCAGGAGTGGAACGGAACAATTTTGTAATGATCGTCAAGTGATCTGCTGCAGAGCAGCTTTATAATCTCCAAATGCCTCTTGAGCCAGTAGTTCAGTACTTCACTTGCAGTATGGTTGTTGTTGTAACGTTATGGCTTGTTAGCAGTGACATTGAAATTACGATTAGAGGCAATAATGAGGAACATCTGCAAATTGCAACGTTGAGCAAGAGCGCTCTTGACCTTCTAGGTCTTTCAATCCAGATTGACGAATTGATTATGACCCAGTTTGCATCAGAAAATGCAGCCCGATGACCACTTTGCGTCTTCCCTTCCCTCCGACCGCAAGCACGCATGATGACGTGATATTCCGCTGATTCCACAAGAATACTGGACTGCCATGACCTGGTCGACAACGCAAGACTATGCGGCCCTGAGAGCCATGCTGCTGGAAGACGAGCTTTCCTACGAGTCCAGCACCTCTGACGCTGCAAAAGCGTACTGGGAAGGTTTAGCAATAAATGATGTGCGATCTTCCTGAAACTTGATCCAGCTTTAGCAATGACATCTGATTAACACTTCTTCCGTAGTCCGATGCTCCCCCTCGACAGTCCTATTTCCCATTTGCCTTCACGGCTCCTCTTCCTGGAAATGCTAAGCTACGCATCGTCGTCGACGGTCGAGACGCATTCCCCTCCTTTTCAGCTATATCGGACGATAGACAGATCCAGACACTGCTGACCCAAGAGATCGGACGTATATCAGATCAAGCGCGTGATGAAGGTGAGCAATACCGTCCAATTCTGAGAGATGCGCTGCTGACTGAAAATCTTTCAGACATGCCAATGCTGCACATGTACACCAGCTTGCAAGAAGTCATGGAATCGCCAGAAATGTCCGAGAACCTTGACAAGAAACCTGACAATGAAGCAAACCCAAGCGGTATCACTTCCTCTCAGGCGCCTGCACAGGACGAACATGGTCCAGCACGACTGCGGATGAAAAGTGCCTTGTTGTGGGCGCACCATTTGTTGGCCAACTCAAAAAGAAAGGACATACAACACTGGTCGACAGAGCTAAAGGTTTGGGTGATAGCCAAGATTGGGTATGCAGTCGTGTCTCAGTAATCGTCACTTCTGACTGACCTGCTCATCTCTTGACCAGCTACCCGGGTGTCATGGTCTTCGAAGGGCTCGAAGACGATGTGAACGAGTTCATCCGGCGCATCAAAGTAAGCTCGCCCGCCCTTTAGGTATACATCCGTGCTCTAACGCTATTTAAACAAAGGCTCTACAATGGTACGCATTGCAAGTCCGTTACGAAGAGACTGTAGAGGCCCAGCAGGACATCAGTGAAGCGGATTTGCTCGCAAGGTGCGGACTAGCAAGAGCTTGCCAGCCTCAAGAGAATCTGCGAAGCAAACCGCTTGCACGAGAGGTGGAATCCATGTCAGATCTGTCAACTTTGTGAGTCTGCATGACTTGATCAGCCCGACGATGTCAAGTTGACTTGCCCGAGTCCTTCTCGTCCTAGAATGACGACTTCCGACATGCGAGAAGCTTTTGCAGCTTCCATGAAGCTTCCGGGATAAATACAGCTTTCGCCTCGACCAGCGAGACGGGCTCGATAGCGCAAGTAGTACAACGACGTTTCGTGTAATTGCTACTTCTGAGAATCATTGTCCATTGGCTACTGAATATAGATCACTACTGAATACTGCAAGCAACGAGGCATGCTACTGATTGAATCGGCCTCCTGCTTCGACCGCAATGAAGACTCTACACCATGCTGATGGCCGGCGCGAAGTTCTTCGACTAGTTCTTCATGCGAAGGTATGGATACACATCCTTTTCGAGTGTCGTGATGTGACGATCTTGTTCTTTCTATTGTGTAGACGTATCATGATGGAGTGTGAATCCCAAAGGGAACCTCGAGAAGTCAGCACTAAACGTTTTGCGATGCTCTTTCTTACGCTGCGCTGAGCCAAACGCTGTCTTCTCCAGCACGAGTCTACCAGGCGGTTGAGGCGGTCGAGTTATACGTAGAGAAGCCGTCATAGGAGACAGCGTCTCGGCCTTGCTGAGAGGTGTCGTGTCAGGCTTTTTGAAGTTTGGAGATTGATCTCGACTTGGCTTCAGCTGCCTGTGTGCTTCAGGAACGAGAAGCTCCGCTCCAGTATCGGGGGTTGTGAGACGGCTATCTCCTTCGGACTCAGACGTCGAAGATGGACTTAAATTGTCTGGCGTTCGCGAGCCATCCTGACCTGGCAAGGAGAGTTGGCTATCATAATAGGCTGAATTGCTGTAAGGCACCGGTTCGTCCGGGTTCGTTTCGGCCGCCAGCGCTCTCTCGTACTGGACAAGTTGCGCCTGGGAAGGAAGCGTTCGAAGAAGAAGGGAATTAGTAGGGCTTCAGGTCAAGGATACGCTTGCCGAAAGCTCACTAATAGCCCAATATTCGGCGCCACCCAGCGTGACTTTGCTCTCACATATGAATAGCTGTCATGCATGCTCTTGACATCGACCATGACATCCATATCACGCTTGAGAAAAGCTTGCCGCATGCAATAACCTATCATGAGGGTAGCCGATCGTGAAACGCCAAGCTGACAGTGGACCAGGCACCTTCCACCGTCCTGTCGCGCCCTATCGATGAGTTCGCAGATCTCGTAATTGTCAAAGTGCTCGACTACGTTGTCTTCGTCGTGACCCCATGGTAACTTGGTGTAGTCCAAAGCTGGCCTTCCACTTGTGCGATTGGCATCAAAATGTCGGTGTAAATAGCCAGGGTGTTGAGATGAAATTCGTCTTGTCGAAGTCCTGGGTGAAATGACAGCTTCACCGTTGACAGTCGCGACGGCTACACCAGCTTGAGATCGTGTCGATGGCTCGCCTAAGGGACCTCGGAACCGTTGCTTTTCTTTCAGGTTCGGAGTGCTAGCAGTGGGACGGAGGAACAAAGGCCTTGACGGCGAAGGAGAGCGCGAGGGTTGCGACGTTGGGCTTGAAGTCATCAAATTCGAAATCGGAGGCAATGTGAGGTAGGTTGCTGTGTGTGGCTCCTGAGGCAGGTTCGCAGCATGCGAAGCTGAGTAAAGTGCCGGCTCGCCGCCAGCTTGCGAAGCTTTTTCGCTAGAAGACGCCGATACTTGTTCAGTGAGTACGGTATCCTCTGCTAACCACGGACACGCAACTTCCTTCGCGCAGCATATGACTTGTGTGATGCCCAGACGTTGGAGGATTGCCGGGTCCTTCGCATTCTGCTCGGAGCCCAAGTATAATCCCGGAAGGATCTCTTTTGGCCCGAATTGGTAAGGAAAGTCTTCTTCTGCTTCGGCCGAGTCACTATTCAAGGGTGCACCGGCTTCCCTGTTGCGCGCCACGAGAGCTTCCACAGTGAGGGCCGGGATGCCAGTTTTTGGCCGTGTCAAGGAGGGAGTGGGTGGCATTTGCAGTTCACCAGTGGGCAAACCCTGAGTAGCAGATAATATCTTGAGACGAGGCAGAGAGGTCCTCCGACGCATAGACATGTCTCCACGCAAGGAAGACTGTAACGAAGAATGCGTTAGCTAGATAGAAAGCTAGACATCCAGATTGTATCAAGAACGAAGAATCACCTTGAGCTCGCCTCTGTCGGAGGCATCCAAGACAGGACCGTCAGAACTATCTGCTTCAAGTATTAAGCGGGGAGTGGGAGGACAAGAACGCGTTTCGCTCATGTCGAGACTGTCGCTGTCGCCCGTTGTGTTTGGAGAGAGTGGCGTGAAAGGTCGCTGTGAAGTCGAAGCTTGCGGGTGCAAGCCAGAACCAGACAAGCCGGAGTGGCTGAAGGAAGTCGACGAAAGAGACGGAACGGCTAAAGAGAGCTGCTTTGCGTTTCTCTGCTTGCGAGATGCTGCGAATGAAGGACTGATGGGAGATGCTAAAGAGAGGGAGGAAGGGGAAGAGAGAGCAGAGGCGGAAGAAGGCAAGAGCAGGGGAGGTGGTCGGAGTGACAGTTTACGTGATGGAGAGGTCGATGTGGAAGTCGATGTGGAGGACGTCGTGGAGTGTGTACTTCTCAGTGGGAAAGCTGTGGTTCCGTTGGCCGAGGACATAGCAGAGAGTCCAGCTGTGGCCAGCGAAAGGGAGGGCCGGGAGGAGAGTAATGGTCTGTCTTGCATGTGTGTTGGGTCTTTCGTATGCATTGTAGACTAGGGTGGGATGCAAAATGAGATGTGTCAGTATTGCAGTCAGTAGATATGCGGCACGTGTTCTGCTGTAGAGCGCTGTGCGTGAAGTATGAGCCTACCTCGCAGCCGTCTTCTGGGAGGGTAGCATGTGATGGCTGCATTGTCTGAGCAGTGAATGGTGCAGTAACAGTCGTGTGTAGCAGTAGTCTCGTTCGATGTGATTGCCTGTGTAGCTTCTTCCCTCTGAGATGCTGCTCCTGCTGATGCTGCTGCTGCGGCTGCCGTGAATGAGAACAGCAGAGTCTCTTGCAGGCAGGGAGATGGGCTGAGCAGGAAGACAGAGGTCTGCGAGGTGGTGATGGTTGTTCTTCTCCAATAACAGTATTAACGTTGCGCGTGGATGTAGCTGTAGTAGCAGTCAAGTCCTCGTCCAAGGCGACAAGCGCGGCCATCCACGGTGGGCTCCAGGAGTGCAAGGAGGGGAGACTACAGTGTTTCGACGCCCTCAATCACCTCTCAACTCTCATCCAACCCAGCCTGGTGATCTCCGTCTGCGTCTACTCCTCCTCTTCGACAGCTGCGATCAACTCCTCTATACGCGACTGACTGCGCGCGTTGATATGATGATGCTCCAACCACTTGCAGGGAACTAATGGTGATGATGTGGATGATGACGATACCGCTCTCTCTTACGAGTCCAGCTCGACACTGCTTGCTTGCTATGATTGTGGATGTGAGTTGTGACAAGGTGTCCTCCATCTACAAAAGTGGCGACCTCTCTCTCTATCTCCTTCAGACCAACTCGCTCTGATTTCAACTGCAAGCTTCGTGGAAGTGATTCACATTTCAACAGATTCTTCAAGCACTACAAGAGACAGCGACTGCTGCTCGACAACCCTGACTGGATTCTGACTTTTCTACTCTCCAAGGCTGTGCAGATGGGTACTGTGGAAGTATTTGCATTGAGCTGACCTAGTGAGAACATAGTACCATCCTTGGAGGTGGCCCTGCTCATAGCACAACCTGGTTCTCCCTCAGTCCTGCACCTCGCCCTCCTTCAATCAAGAAAAGCTCTTTCTCTCCAGGTCCTTCGCAGATCAAACAGTACTTTGATCCAGCTGGCTTTTCCTTCAAGAGCTCAATGACCTCCTTCAACAACACTCCCAACCGCTTCATCCCCTCCCGGACTAATCTAGTTTCTCGCATCTTCTCCATCTCTGAGAGTTTGTAGATCTCCTCGAGCTCAAAAGTGCCTTGTCGATGCACAGCATTGATGGTTGTAGGTGTGCCCGACCATACTGCCTGAGCGTAGACTTCACTCTCGAGCAGCGGGCATAGGTTCTTCATCGATCTTGTTTTAATTTCAATCAGATGTTCATGTCCGACCTCAAAGCCATGATAAGGCAAGACAAGGAGTGGCGTGACAGAAGCAGTCTTGCTTTGCCCTTCACTGTTCTTCAATCCCAGCTTGAATAGTTCCTCTGCGAGATCGTCGACCGATTCTTTGCACCTATCCTGGCAGATCTCGGAAGCAATTCCCTCGGCATCATCATCATCCAGCATGAAGCCGTCCACCCCGCATTGGACGAGAAGATGAAGTCCAGCGAAATTCTGAGGCGTTTGAATCAATATTACGTCTCGAATTGCTTGACCACATGAGGAGATGTGCAACTTACGTATGCGACCACTCGCACATGTAAAAATGCATCTTCGTTCCCTTTCACAGGAATACAGGTCGATTGCTCAAAATTGTTCCGATAATGGATGGAGGGGGCAGCATAACGCCCATAATGATAACCGGCTGGTCGGAACTCCTGGCTCTCCCACCTGCGGAGAAGTAGCCTTGACTGGCCAGCAGCTTCTATCTCAATGCGGACCTCCTTCTTCTGTTCCACTATCACCCATGATAGGAGCTTCCTCAATTCACCTCTATTGGTAATGATATCATACTGGTCGAAATCATGATCAGGCTCAACAGTCCTGATTGCTTCGTACAATGGAAGCAGAGGTGCATCTGGAAGCAGAGATGATGCCTTGTCGACGATCTGAAGTCCGGCATCGCCTTTGACGGTCAAGGGAGATCTGAAGCCTTTGTACAGGGTGGGACATCCTAGTGCAAGCACATAGTCAATTAGGTGTAAGTGGTCCATTGTGGGACAGTTGTCCTACCTGGAACGATGATAGTTGGATGGATGGACTTTAGCCAGGAATAGCTAGTGACTGTTTTGAAGTCGGTAATAGCGGGGTCACTTGTCACTTGAGAGTGGTGCGATGATTTCAGAAGGACGGAAGATCTTGACGGTGGATCCCAGTCCATCATTGATACTGCTACTGGTGGAAGATGTGCAAGCAATCTTTTCCGGCTTGCGACGGTGCGCCAAAGGTCGGTAACTGGAGATCATCAGGATTTACAGGCAGCTGTACAGTCAATGTGTACATATGAGCACTAGATGAGTGGTTTAGGGGCATTGATTGGATCTGGCTCACTTGTTAGACTCTTGGACCGTGTCTTGTTTTGAGATGTTTTGAGAAAGTGGTGGAAGGAAAGCAGAGAATATGTTGCAACATGATATCTCAAAGTATTCATTCCAGCTTCCACCTGCATGAGACGGGAGGTCCGACTCGGATGCCCTCGTAATGCGGTTACAGGCTGTAAGTCAGTAGTACATGCAAGGTCAGACAAAAGCGGGCTCCGTCTAACCTCGGAGGTTCAGATCCTGAATGAAGAAAAGCTCGTCCGACGGTGACCAGTGGTGATTTTGGAAGGCGTGCTTTGAGAGTCGACCGGCAGAGTGCGTAGTGACAAGAGAGAGGCAGGAGTATCCTGCTACTGTGCGGATATGTATACAGCGTACACACCTACAAGTGTCAATAAACGCGCCTCTTCAGGTGATAAGGCCGTGGCGCAGTCACGTGATGTCGCCTTAGAACTATAAGGGAGAAGAGAGAATTACAGCGGAAGTGATACGGTTATGATGAAGGACAATGATGACGACTCATCTCAGATTCTTTGCAGAACGTGCGTCATTGACCAACGTTGACCCATCTTTCAACGGGTATCCGGCATGTCAACAACTCAGAATGCCGGTGTGTATTCGCCACCATTCCATTGACTGATAAGGGAATGGAATGGAGACAAGCGAGCACGGAGGGGTGTAAAGCAGGGTAGCACTGCCTCTTTGTCTCTTGCTTGCTTGCATTTCAACATCATGAGTCTGCTCGCTTGCTCAGCTTCAATCTCACCACAGTTACAATCACACTCACCACCACAAATGCACCTTCACGTGCCTCATTTGGAAGGAGACAGGAGACGACGAGCTATAGCGATTAGCAGTCAGCAGTATGCCGCACACAAGGAGCGACAGAAGAGGTCCATGAAGATGAAATGCAGCAATGTGGCTCAGTGCAGCATTATCAACAAGACAGCATCATCAGCCAGCACCGCGCCACTGCTGTCATCAACATCATCAGATGCAGTGCTGTCGGTGAAACAAGAGAGAAGAGCACAGCTGAAGGCAGAGCTGGATGACGAGTATGAAGAGGCACTGGATATACTGGATGATCTCAGCAGGCCGTCGTCTCCTTTGGACAACGATGACACATCTCGAAGACAGACTCCCGGTCGACTGGATCTCCAGGATGTCGCGGTAATGAAGCCGGCTCGACGAAGCAGTGAGTCGAGTCCACCTGGACGGTGTTCATATGATGCCATGTTGCTGACCGTGTCACTTTCCGTCCCAGTCGAATCCGAGTATGTACGAGTACCACCACAGTCTTGCAAACGATTGCAGTCCATGGACGATGACCTGGAGAGCATGGAAGAAGAAGGGTGGGAGATGCTGGATGATGATGATTGCAGTAGTAGCAGTGCTCCATCTGGTGGCAGTCATGATGGCCATGCTCCTCCTCCTCCTCCAGCTCTTCCAAGGACCTTCGCAGCAGTCCTCGTTGGAGGTGATTCATCATAAGTAAACCCTCAGCAGTCGAACAATGATCCCGTGTAGCCTCTGTCTGTCACTCCGTGTCTCCTCTATCCACATGTAGCACTGCAATGCAATGACCTGTATAATACATCTCGATGATGATGATGATGATGATGATCGATCCTGCAGTGCTCGCCATGACATGTTGCGACATACCCAGCTTGATGGATGGCTCACTGCACGACTGACCTGGACTCTTCCAACTGACCACTGACTGACTCCCTGGTGCTGTGCTACACGATGAGCACCTCCAACATCCCCATCGGGCAGATCATCTCGCTGTGTGTTTCAACCATCTCTCTCACGACCGCCTTCCCGGGATATGATGTGATATCCTCAAGATTCCCTGCATGCTGACGATATGACGATGGCATCCATCCATCCATCTATTCATCCCTTCATCATAATGTGATCCTATCCAACAGTGCAAAGAGGTTCCTGTTTCCACAAGTGAGGAAGTGGTTGAAGGAGAGAAAGAAGAAAAAACAACAGCAACAGCAGCAGCAGTCACAGCAGCAACCACAGCCGCCTTATCAACAACAGCAATATCAACAACAACAGCAGCATCAGCCTTCTTCATACTCTCGTAAGCTCACCGCCATGTCCACCATTCGCTTTGACATCACCTTCCCTATTCCCGCCACCCTGTACTGCTACTATGGTGTACGGGAACTAGTATGTATGATGCAAGAATACGCGTGTACGCATGAGGGAAGAGGGTGGATCCCAGTATAAACTTTCATTCCGGAACTGACTGTCTCCTTGACCTGTCATGTCTCTCTCTCCCTTCCAGAACCACATCAAGCTGGCGGTTACAATCAGCAAAACTATCAGCAACCGCAACCTCACTATAACAACAATAATCAAGGATACCATCCTCAGCAAGGCAACTATGCCGGCGCAGCTGCTGCCGGAGGAGGTGTAGGAGCGGCAAGCTCATACTACGGCGCCCAAGATGGCGGATATAATCAATCAGGTGGTCAAGGATACTCTAGTCCTCAGCACGCATCGTCATACGGAAGTCCTCCAGCTGGTCAATATGGCAGTTCTCAACACGGTGGCTACAAGCCACCGCAGCATGTAGTGAGTATAAAGTGAAGATAGGATAGTACGTGCTCGGCGTCTCACCTTGGTAACTCCCTTCAGAACACCGATAGCCAGAACGCAAGCGATCCAAACTACGTCAACCTCCGCAACCAAGCTATAGAAGAAGACTACCTCATGGGTCAAGCTTTCGATGCCGCTTCGGCTGCATACAAGTCGGGAGATGGTGCACGGGCAAAGGAGCTCTCGAACGAAGGAAAGATGCATCAACGACGAAAGGAAGAACTCAATGATCAAGCTGCAGATTTCATTTTCGCAGCTAACAATAGAAATCAGCCCAGAGGGTCGATTGATCTGCATGGACTGTATGTACAAGAAGCCATCGAACGCACCGAAAGAGCAGTTCAAGTAAGCATCTGGGCTGCATGTTGGTTGTCACGTTTTCCTGAGAGCTGTACTTCGCCACATAGGATGCACAATCTCAAGGCTTGCCTGAGTTACGCATTATTACCGGCAAGGGTATTCATTCCAATCAAGGAATAGCGAAGATCAAGCCAGCAATAGAGAAGCTGATGATGAAGTAAGTACTGGGCTGTGTGGCTCGTCTTGCGCACATTATAGTGTTTTGTCCGTCCTCAACACCGTTAAACTCCAGATACCATCTTTCGGCTCATTTGGATCCGCACAACACTGGAGTCTTGATTGTCAACCTTTCTGGCGCGGGAGGAGGATCTCGAGATGTAAGTGTCACGATTGGCTGTCTGCCGGCGGAAGATAGTTCAAATAGCATGCTAATTCCTGCATTCTTGTTTCTTCAGCTTGACTGGGTCGACCAAGCAGATCGCGAAAGTGCTGAAGGCCAGTGCGTTATCATGTAAATCGCCGACCGTCCACTTAGAAGATTCCATGGCTGGGCTCAACCCCTTTGGGGAAGACTGCCGAGTTCACAGGAAAAGCTCAAGAAACATTCGGTTGGACGTGAACATCCATTGTACTGTTATTGCAAGAGTTTCATCTTTTCAGATGCCATATTCTATACCAATCTATACTCAATTCTATGAGACATCTCCTGGCGCCTTGCCATTGTCTAGCGGAGGGGACCAAGTTCATGTCTAATGTGTGTGGTCCAGATGCGACCCTTTTTTACGACCTTTCAAATAGGATCATGTAGCTACAGCCGTCACTGCTTTTAAGTACAGTGCTCGGTTCCGTCGGCATGGGTGTGGCACTCGGTAGGAGCGCTTGTGGTAGCTGTTCCAGTGGAGTGATCATGGTCCTCCTCAGCAGGAGCTTCGCCGGTGCAGCCTTGGCCTGGAAGAGCTACCTCGTTGGCGTATGCCTCTAGAGCAAAGTATTGGAGGGTATGTGTGTTGAATGGGGCCCAGGAGGCATTGTGGTATGCTAGCTCAATGCAATCCGTGTATGAATCGGCGAAGTGGTCAATGCTACCATTGCCCGATACCGACGGTACGTGCCAGAGACGATGGAGAAGATCCGCTAGCATGGCATAGAAAGGGTCAGGACACATTCTGGTACTCCCCGGAATGCCTTCGTACTCACCGGCAAACATCTGATTCAAGGGAGAGGCGGCAACGGTGTGGTCTGAAAAAATGCACGGCCATCGCATTAACAACGCTATGCGTTGGGATCAGAAGGAGCACTTACTGTTCTGGCATACTTGACTGAGAGGTTGTCGGATCTCATATGACAAGGGGCAGATGACTGTTTCGGAAGTTGCATTGGAACCACGCCAGTGGCCAGCCCAGCCTTCTTGTGCGCAGCTGCAAATTCATGACTCAGAGGGAGATAGATCGCTGTATGCCTGTTAGAACAGCTACTCACTTTCCATCGGGATTGTCGCATCTTATGGTTGCATTGATCTTATTTGCGGACAGCATGCCTTCGTATGCACCCAGTACCGAGATGTAGTCTCCGGTTCCGAACCATTTGACGTAAAGTGGGTCGTCAACACCGTTCGCAAGGACGTCTGCGGCGTAATATCTTCAGCTGGCTTAGAGTCAAGCAGAATCGGACAGCACATACATTGCTTGGAGAAGCTAGCCAGTTGCATTGCCTCGGCATAACCCTGGTTGAGCATTGCGCTTTGAGTTTGGTTTGCATTGCACGAGTCGTGGATAGTTGCGTTGGCGGAGTATGCCTCAATCGCTCGTTTGAGAATGGTACTGGTAGTAGTAGGAGTTTTTGGAAGAACCGCTGCTTGAGCTGAAGCGGAAAGGAGGGCGGCGGCAAGGATGCCGAAGTTGGTGGCGTCGCGAAGCATAGCTGGAGGAATTGGCAGGTAAATAGGATTGACGATGAAGCTGCTTGGTATGCGTTCCCAGATGTGATGGAATGGAATGCAAGAGGTATGCCTTTAGGAATGCAGCCTTTTTGAGCGAGGGAGGAAGTTGTGAAAATAAAGAAAATTTCCTAGAACCTCAGCGGTAGCCTGGATTTCGGCTGGTAGCGCTGGTCGCTAGATGGGAGCCACGCAGCGGGATCAGAGGTGAAGGACTTGGCATTCTGACATTCAGCCAGCGATAGACAAATGCCTTCCTTGCGTAGCATGCATGTCAGTGTGAAGTCCGGTTATGGCCGATCACTGGTATTGCCAAGATGACCAGCAGGGTACGATGACAGTAAAACCGCCAGGGTTGAGCAGAGCACCACCGGATCCACAGGAACACGCAATTAGTATCAAGTCGGTATTGGAATGGAATCTTTGTAGACGCGTGCTTCGTGGAAAACTCTGATGTTGCACATGTTGCAGCCATGGATCACAGCGCCCGGCGCCGCTTGTATGCTGAAAGTCTGTGCCGAAGGATTGCCAGTAAATCCGTACATCGCACTGTAATTAAATGCATCTCCAGCTTGCATGCACCAAGGACCACTTCACCAGGAAGGATTACCGAGAGCACAACGTGACTCTCTTCACGCTACCAGATTTCCCTGGTTGTCGAAGACAGGAACTACTGCAAAATGGGTGGCGATACCGAAGAAGCTGGAAAGGCAAGGCAAAAAGTCAGCCAGGGCGGATGGACGAGGGGACATTCTGGCACATAAGCTCACTTGTTGAATATATCCGCAGCAGCTCCGTTCCTCGGAAGATTCGCAATAGCATTTTGGGCTTCCTCGCACAAGACGTGGCCAGGATCACCGCGTTTGAGGCCGCATTGATTGACAAGATTATCTGCACAAATACAGGGAACCATCAGCATTCCAAAAAATTGAAAAGGATATGATAAAAAGGGCTCGTACCACACATAAACTACAGACACAAACAAGAGCGCGTTAGCATGCTAGAGAAGCCGGGTTTATCGGTCCCTGATTCTGGTTCAACTCACATCGGCAATCTAGGCGGGCGAACGAGACGTGAAGCATTCATCAACATGATTCTGTCTTTGAAGACAGAGTAACGTACGATATTCGGATTCTGTGCTGATCTACAGCATTTTTCACAGGCGTCAGCGCCTAAAGTGTTTTTTGAATTCTTTGACAAGCCAAGAAGCTTACCCATGGGGAAATTGCTGCAAGTTGGCCGGAATGAAAGATGTCTCTTTACGACCCTCGAGATTCTGTGCAACTTGAACGGCGAAGACATCTGTTAGCTTCCTGTGGCGTGCTTTGTCGAATGAGAAAACAACTCTTACACGCCAATGCGATGTTTGGACAGTCACCGAGATCAATGTCGCTGGCAACGAGTTCAGCCGCTTGCGATACAGATGTGACGGCGGCCTATACAGAGCCAGCGGGTGAGACCGAGTCGGAAAAACACACCGATGACTCGCACTCACTCCTTGCACTGGGACACCCTGCCTGACTGGCACCGTGGGTGTGCTAGTCGCGCCAGCCGCAGTAACAGTGATGGTGACGGTGCCTGGCGGCTATATCACATTGTAGACTGTCAGCGATAAGTGAGGTGAAGGAAAGGGTGTGCGACGGACAACACAGGCTGAACCTTGCCCAGTAGTGCCAGTACCTCCTGTGTTTACTTCGCCAGAGTCGTCGATGAGCGCGGTGTCGTTGTTGCTGCCCAGAGAGATATTCTGAATCGCTTGAGCGATGTCTGCTGGAGTCACATCCGGCACGAGCAGGTCTTGAGTATAGATACATCCAGCGGGATCGTTCAGATCGTTGCAGGAGCCACCTCGTGCACTTGCATCACTGGGATCGCCGGGGGCAAATGTGCCAGACTCAATGGCTCGAAGAGGGTCTCCTCCGAAACTTGCAATTTGTCGAGCCAATTCGAGCGTAATTTGCTTGTTGAGAGCGATAGCACCCTCGCCGGAAGCGTCCTGGTGTTGTCGAACAGCTGCAACTTCTGGACTGCCGGAAGATAAAACAGCTTAGTTTGGGCCAGCCTAGAGCCGCCTCGAAGAACAAGTGAGCATACTTGACAGCTTGCACAGATGTGCAGAGAGGCGAAGCTAGTCCCACGCGTCCTGTGTTGCGTTCCAATGCTCTAGAGATTCTGATTCAGCCTAAGTAATCGCTGAAGGACAGGGCTTTCCTTACCTATACACAAGAGCGGCAGTCATTCCCTCGATGTCGTTGATGGCCTTGGCATTGGTGAACGCTTGATCTACGGTACATGAAGCAGGTCAGACGAGGTTCATTTGTTTATGGTTCTGCTTCGGAGGCTCACCTGCAATGAGCTGCTGCAGGCAATCAGGATCTGCTCCATTGGCTCCACCAGCAGCTGCAGCCGCGCCGAGCAAGCCAAAGACAGGGTCTACGAAGCCGGCTGGGTTGTTAAGGAATAAGCTCCCTCGTACGGAAGTGAGTTCTGCAGAAGTGGGGAGTGAATACAAGATGTCAATACGAGGCATGGAGGTATGACATGAGTATGGCCAAGACTCAGCGCACCTTTCTCATGTGCATGTTCATGCGGGACTCGTCGCCTGTGCAATGCTTTCTTGTCTAGTCGGACCAGTCCAGCTGATGCCATGTGCGCTACTAGACAGGAAGATACGAGGAGATGCGATGTATACATGGTGATATTGGCTGTATAGCTGCTTTGTGTTTATGTAGGTGATACGGGACTAAGCCGTGATATAGAAGGCCTTTATGTTAGCAAGGCTGTAGATAGTGTGTATGAGCTTGCGGTACTTGACCTACCTGATGATTTGTGTGATACTGATGGTGAGGCTTGAGAACCAGTCTCTTGCTTGCTATGAAGTACTCCCGGACTTTCGCTGAAGATGGGGAAAGGAAGAAGAAGAAGAGTAGATTTACTGAGCATTTATATACCCTCAGTGCTGAGAGATGCAGGGAGCTGGCTTGGAGGCTAGCTGGCCTCCTTGCCAACAGTCAGCTAGTAACGAGAGGAGCGAGTGACGGTGCAGTGTCAGCGGATGTCAAGGGTGAGTTGGCATCGCAACGGACGCGGGATGAAAGCATTCGACGGTGTGAGGGACAGTTATGAAGCTGCAGCTGGTCCATAGCAGTGTCTTCGTAGCACTGCTGTTGCATACATTTATGGTGCCGTAACGGGGCAGCACTGGATGGCAGTGAGCAGTAAGCACGGTGAAGGCAGGAAGAGCATGGCGTGCCAGCCAGCCAGCCAGCCTTGATTGATTGAGCGAGGCCATTCGATGCAGTTGTGTCATATATGATATATATGTTGTAATGATGAGTTGGTAACAAGGAAATCCTTGCATCTTCTCTTCTCGTCTTCTGTCCAAGCGCCTCTCTTCTGCATCCCAATCGACAATCTGCACCCTACATGAAGACGCAGCAAGGACAGCAGCAGCAGCGGTAGCAGCGGTAGCAGCACTTGATTGATGGACTGACACTCTCGCTGCCATGTACATCCTCAGCAGATTGAAGGTACACAGTCTGCTGCATGTTGACATCCGTAATAAAAGCTGATCTTGCGCTGCTCACACACAGGAAACTGCAAAGATCCTGCCTGCGCAGTTTGGCATGGACAGGGAGACTGCTCTGATCGACGAGATCAACCGCAAGTACACCAACAAGGTGCGATGGGAGTTGATGACACTTCCTTCGGGTTTGTCACTTTGTCAAGCTGATTAGGAAAAGCTTGCCGCACTTCTTCTCCTACTCCAGGTCCTGCCTGATCTTGGACTATGTGTTGCTCTATTCGATATTGAGAGAGCGTCAGAGGGGATCATCCTCCATGGCGATGGCTGTATCTATCACAAGAGTGGGTTCATTCCATTTACCCACCTTTTGAATCGCCCTTCCTGACCTCTTGTTTGCTACACCTATGTGTATCAGTCATATTCAGACTGGTAGTCTTCAAACCATTCATTGACGAGATTATACTGGCAAAAGTGTCGAGATCGTCTAGAGAGGGTATTAAGAGTGGGTACATACTTCCTAACAATCTTTATACATATGCTTGACTATGCCCCGAGTTCTCATCATCCAGTCTCCCTGGGTTTCTTCGATGACTGCTGGATACCAAGCTACCGTTTGCCAGCCAACTGTGCTTTGTGAGTGGGCATTCAACAGTGCACATCTACATTTCATCCTGCTGACTTGCCCCATCTCCGTAGTGACCCTGCTCGCAATGAGTTCTACTGGGTACCGCCACAGGATGAGGAAGATACAGGGGCAAATATAGAAGAAACACCAGAGGATGAGCGATTCTATATTATCGCCGGAGAAACGTGGGTCTATTCTTCTTCGGAGTCTTGACATATTGCTTCAAGCTAGAGCTTACTTCCGGTTGCCTCCGCAGCATCCGAGCTAGAGTCATCTCAGAAATCTTCAACGATATAACACCAAAAGTAGCTCCAAAGGCACCCTCAGCACAGGCTGCTGACGCCCCTCCTCCACCGGCAGGTCCTCCTCCATATCGATTAGAGGTGAGCTCGAGACATCACACTTCTCTCCTCGAGTGAACCTGCTAATATCGTTGCTTATTTGACAACAGTGCTCGATACAGGAGGAAGGACTCGGCCTGCTCGACTGGTGGAAAGCTCCTGCAGAGGAGGAAGAAGCCGATGGACAAGATGGGCAGATGAGTTGACTGCAAACTTAAATGAGTAGTAGTGGTAATCGTCACTGTAAGAAATTGCATATATACATACCCCTTCGTTCCATACCATCTTGCAAGTAGTTAGCGCACTCAAGCTGGGGCGTATCAATAAGGACAATGCTATTGCGACCAAGTATGCCTCGCTATGGAATTGCCATTGCTCGGTTAGGCTAGATCTGTTCTGATGATAATTCGAATATGTGCCTGACATAGGTGAAAGAATTACTATGGAATAACAAAACCCTTGCTCTGTGACAAGTAGGTGCGCGAGGAAATTTATCGAAAAGTGGGTAGTATGATACATCGAAAAGGCCAACAACTTCAACCGACTTAAGAACTTCTCCAGCTCTCTCAAGTACTTATCATAGTTAGTATGCTGAATAATTCGATCCGGCGCTACCTTTCTTGACCCGCATGGGCGAGTTCTGGTTGCTCACTGAGCCTGAACGTTCGTGCGACCCCCAATCCATCGTCGGTCTTTCAAGTCTGGGCGACTGCAGTATAGATCTGGTCGATTCACAGTCATAAGCCCATGTCCACGAAGGAATCCAGCGGTGTATCATTTAGCACGACTCACTTATTTCTGGAAGCTAAGCCTCCAGTACGCAGTCGCTCCAGCTCATGTTCCGTAGTTTGACGACGTTGCTTGCGCCATTCGGGTGTGCCAGGAGGTAATGGTAAAGGATCAGGTCTTGAGTTCCAGCTATACCCGTGTGCATCTTTCTTGGTTGGTGTCGACAGCCCCGAAGAGCGGTATGAGGCATTGCTCGGTACGATCTGACGGTGAGGACTCATTGCGCCAAGTGGCAGAGACGCCTTCGATGGCTGAGAAGCTTTATGTTCTGGACTAGCAGCCCGTATCGAGAGTGCCTCGAGCTCCCTCGCAAGATTGCCTCCTCCAGTCAAATCCTCAAGTTTCTGCCTGTTCGCTTCGATTTGCTGAAAGAAGAAACAGTTGGCCAATTAATGGTTATTGTCAAGACCACGTAGGTGCAATATCTGTACTCACCTTGCGGAAGCCTGCAATTGCATCTTCTAGCTCTGCTATACGCTTAATGTAATCTTGTTCGGCATGCAGCAGGTCTCGGACTTGACGGTCTCGGCTGGCTATTGTCTTATCCGCTTCTTTCAATCTACCTTGAATCGTCTGCAGTTCACCTTTCAATCCTGCCAGAGCTTTCTCTTGATCACTTGAAGCGTTACTTCTGGTTCCTTCGAGAGCTCCGAGACTGTTGCTGAGTGGTTTGCTTGCTGATCGATTCGAGACAGCCTGCATCTTAGCTTGAAGAGCCCCAAAATCGGGCGGTGTATTTGCAGCTTTCAGCTGAGCTAGTCTGACGCGAGCCTGCTCCTTCTGATCGAGCTCATTTTTCAAGGTTGTAATCTTCTGATCTCTCTCAGCGCACGCGGTCTCGAGCGCCAAACGTGCTTGCTCCCTCTCTTCAAGAACATCTTTCAAGCTAGAAATTGTACGTTCTCCCGCATCGTACCTCTCCCTTAACTCAAGGTTTGCAGTTTGAGCCGCCGTGATCTCGCTCCGCAACGTAATGAGCGCTTTATCCTTCTCGGTCACTAGCAGTTTTTGTTGCTCTAGCGAACTTTGAGCTTCTTGAAGAGATTGTTGCAAGCGTTTAGCCTTTTGGCGGTATTCCGCATCGATTTCTGCGACTTCAAGTGCCTGATCGCGCTTCAAATCGCTGATTTGCTTTTCAAGGCTTTGAACCCTGGCTTCTGCCTTTACGATAGCGTCCTGAGAAGTGGACTGTGCGGTCTTAGCTTCTTCACTTGCCGTAGCTGCGATCTCCTGTAATTGCGCAATTTGTGCTTGCCTAGCCTCGAGGCTTGCTTGACAGTCCACAAGATCGTTTTGAGCCAGTCGCAATTGCTTTTCTATGGCAGCTTTCTCCTCTGTATGCGTTGACCTCAGCTGCTCGAGCTCGGTTTTTGCCTGTTGCAATTCGTTCTTGAGCTCCTTAGTCGCCGCCGAAGCAGATAGGCCAGACAATGCTTCAGCTTGTTCCAGCTCAGTGATACGCTTGGTCTTCTCATTCAGATCCATGTGGACTTCGTTCACTCTAGCATTCGATTCTTCCATTTCTTTGCGATGTACTTGCGTTGCGTGGTCCAGTTTTGCATTGCTAGCCGATAGCTGATCTTGCAGGTCTATCAGGCTTATTTTAAGCGCGTCGCGCTCGCGCTGTAGCTGATCATTTAGTTCGTTGGTTTGTCTGAGGGAATAGAATGATATCAGCGTCGGTTTGCGAGATTGAAATGGTGCATCGGACGTACTCAATGTCCGCTTCGGAGGCCGTTTGACGTTCTGTGAAAGCCTCGACCTCTTCCTTGAGTCTCTCAATGGTGGCTTGAGAAGCAGTTTGTTCCTTTTCATGTTCGGCTCGAACTACTGCCAGTTCTGCTTCAAGTTGCTGGACCCTGCGATCGTCCTCTGCGCTTGACACTGCGTCTAAGGCAGCGGAGATACTGCGCATACTGGAAGATGCTGGAAGACCGCCACCTCTGAGGGGAGATGCAATGCCGAACGCCATTTCGCTCAGACGGCGGTGGCTGCCCGGAGGGCCACCCGGTCTGGAACCTGAGCCAATATCGCCATAGTGTCGCTTGGCCATCGAGGGTGTCCTGAGAATGGCATTTCCAGTCTCCGATGCTTCCGGGGATCCTGTCAACATCTGCGTTTTCAGGTGCTCAATCTGGTTTTTCAGACTGATGATGGATAGGCCGTAATCTTTCGCTTCTTGCTCAGCCTTGGCACGAGCTCTTCGCTCCTCTTCGAGAACATTGAGATGTTCGCTCGAGTTGCCTGGTGTGTTGTTCTTCAGAGCTTCGGCTAAGCGACTTTGCAAGTCGGCTATTGTCTCCTCATACTCCGCAATCAGCGCTCCAGGTCCATATATGATGCCTTGTTCTGCCTTTGTTTCAATCTTGGAGGCGCGTTGAGCAAACTTCAGGGTACTGACGGATTCGATGCCATGCCTTGCTTCCGGCGAGATCGTACAGATGATGGCTATGCGAGCGTTGCCTGACAGTGACGTTTGCAGCAGTCTAGAAGATAGCAGAATGCGATAAGCGTTATGCACAAGAAGATGTACCATCATACTCACCTCGTAAGCTTGCTATCTCGATAGGGTATATGACTGCTTCCATTTTTGCCTTCAGCAAGCTTCTGAATAACATTGCCAAGCGACAAAAGGGATTTATTGATGAAGGCTCCTTCTTTTCGGCGTTCTTCTTGCGATGTCGCACGTTCAGAACCAGCAAGATCGATCAGGTTGAGCTGCGAGATCCTGACGGGGATCTTACTCGATGACTTGCCGATCTGCTGGGTCTCGGTAGGAGAAGGTGTCCGACTCCAGTCGTCTGCGTCCGTTCCCGGCACTTCAGCTTCTTTGCGAGGTCGCGACTCTATCGTCTATGATAGGGGTGATTCAAGTCAGCGGATTGGACTGCAAATGTCGCCAATGACGATCCTACCATTGAGAAGACACAGTGTGAACGCGAACTTCTTTGATTCCAATCGGTACAGTTGACGGATCGGTTATCCTCTCCTCTAGTGAGAACTTCCAGGACTGCTTGAGGACTGGTGACGACCTCTTCTTTCATGTTGTGGACAACAATGCGTCCATGCTTGTCTTCGCCTACTTTGAGTTCCTGGTTCTTCTGCTTGACGGGTTCCAGCAGATCTTTGAGGGTCTCGTTGTAGATCTCGAGGTATGAGACCCGAAGAAGGTAGCCTCGCTCTGTATCAGTGGAGATTTGGTTGAAGATGTCCGATATTGCCAAAGGTAGGATACCAGGTTCTTCATCGGAGCCGGTCATTGTGTGGGTCTTGCCTGATCCAGTCTGGCCATAACTGAAGATGGTGCCGTTGTAGCCTTCCATGGCGGCAGAGACGACAGCCTGAATCCGGCCTTCATACATGGTTGACGTTGGATGGGGCGGCAGGAGCAGCGAGTCGAACTTGAAGTCGTAGGCATCATCGCTGACCGTCTTCCGCTTCTCAATGATGGGATGGTTCTCAGACAGGCTTATCCTGCCTGCTGCTGCATCGAGTTCCCATATCGGAGCTTCCTGTTCTGCTGCTCCAGGTGCAGATGGGCGAATCCTACCAGAGAGGAGTCACAGAGGCTCAGCTCGACAGGGCAAGACGGCAAGCTAGCATGACCCACTCTCTTACCTCACACACACGCAGATGTTCTGCTTCTCGTTGCTGCTGCTACCACTGCTGCTCGAGGTCTTGTTGTTTACTGGAGTGGCAATCGACATCCTCGTTGCAGTAGCAGAGGCAGGAATAGCAGAGGGCGACCTGAAGACGCTATCAGTAAGGTCGTCGCCATCCAGCTCCATCTCATCTTCAGTAGAGTTGACGCTGTCTCCAGGATCCCGCTCATCGTTGCTCGTTCTTCGCTGTTTCCTCCTTCGAGGCGACTTGTTTTCGAACTGCGACGCGATTCCTTGCTGCCACGAGGGCGGTCGAGGGAGTGGTGGATGGAGGACATCGCTGCTGCTGCCGCCTCTCTTCAAAGCACTGCTGCTACTACTACCACCGCTCTTCGCTGCCAGCAATGCTGCCTTCTGTTGCTGCTTTCTCGTCGGTGTCAGCGTAGATTCTACGCTGCTTTCCAGCTGCTGCCTCTTCTTGACCGCGCTTCTCGTCGTCCTGCTGCTGCTCACAGGTGTAGCAGGCCGAGTACTGCTACCGCTACTGCTACTCCCTCCTACAGCCATCCTCCGCACCACTCTTGACGCAACTGCACTCTTGGTTGTTGAGACTTCTGCTCATTCACACCATTCAGGTTCTCCGTGTTATGATGCAGGCGATCGAGCAGTCACGTGACTTTCTATCTTCTCCATCTTCTATACCATATAAGCAATAGCGATGGTCTACAAGGGCTTGAGGAATGGGATCATGTCCCAATGGGTAAGTAGAAGTCTCAGTTCACCCCTCTTCAGAGCGGAACCAGCCGATTATCTCACGTTCTGCCGTTTCTGATTATGGATGCCGCAACTGTGGTATGTCTCAGGCCAAGTCAGATATCGTAATGTACTTGTGGCCCACAAGTTACTCTCCAATGGTTTTGATTCCAATTCGATTCTCCTCTCTCTGATTCAATTTGATTCAAAGCTCAATCCCCTGTCCTGGCATGGATGATGCTCCTGCTTCGCCAGCACCAAATTGGAGGCCTGGAATGTAAGGTGCACTTTCTCACGAAGGAGATAGAGGAGAGCGGGGACTATGACTCCCCTATGGTAACGTGTAAAATGCAATACTGAACAGTAGTCCTCGTATACACAGTCGCAATTACCTCAAACGCTACTTCAGAAACGCAACGCCCAACAAGTTCGTCGCCAACCCGTTCACCTCTGGCGGTATCTTTGAAGAAGATGGTCACCTCCGTCGAAAAGAAAAGAAAGTCGGATTCCTCGAGCTCTTCTACGATCTATTCTTCGTAGCTGCTCTCTCCCTCTTCTCGAGGGAAAGCAGCCTGACAGAGGGTATGTACTGAACAAAGCCGAGCGTCGGAGTGTGCACGTCGGTTCGCCTCAAGCTGACCTCTTCTGTCATTCGATCTTTCGCACGTGCGCTCACTGCCTCCACTAGGAATCGCTATCGGCGTAGGTACAAGCTGGTCTGTCGCACTGCATAATATTTGCTTTTCAAAAGCTTCTTGCCTCGTGCTGACTGACTCTTTGCACATTCCTAGGACTATGTAGTCTTCGTGACCATTTTGTTCTCTATCTGGAGTAAGGCGATTCCGTTCGATTGCTTCGCATATCATAGCCGTCGCGAAACCGCTCTTTTTTACTGACTCCTCGTCATTACACCGTGTCTAGTCTCCCAAACTTATTTCGATGTTCGATTCTCTCGCGACGACGGTCTAACATGGCTATACAGCTTCCTGAACCTCCTCGTCTACGGTTATATCGCAGCGAGCAGCGGTAGCTTCCAGATCAGCTACGGCCTCTATCCCAGTTCGGAAGAAAACGAGTCTACCGAGTTCGAAAATGTTCCGCAATACGTCGACCGAGTTGGCGTCCCTGAAGCGACAGACGGTCGGCCTATCCAGGTCTCACTGCAAGCTGTTTCCTCGGTCTATGCGATTTCTCGTATCTTGCTTGTGGCCCAATATAGCCGCCTCTTCATTATGGCGCGCTCAGCAAGGAAAAGCACGAGAGCAATAACATATTCGGTGATAGGCCTACTCATCTCCAGCGCATGTTTTTTCGGTGCAATGGGTGCGTCACTGGGAGTCGTAACTAGGCAGAAAGCCATAGCTAGAATCATTCTGTGGACTGTCGGCCTTACCGTCGACTTTTCCGGCCTCATACTATCTTCGTGTACTTCCAAAGCTATCTACTACGAGCTGGAATACTGGGCTGAGCGACACGCGGCCGTTGTCCTCATTGTTCTCGGAGAAGGCGGTAGGTCGAGGACCTTTTCAGGTCGCAGGCCAGAAGTGTTCTGCTAAGCAGTCTTGATATGTGTTGACCAGTCATCGGACTTTTCGAGAACTTCAGAAGTGTCTATACCGGCCCTGCTACGGGCTTTCGCGCGACGCTGATAGGCCAGATCTTCGCGGCAGTAGGCATCTTCAGAATGCTCTATGGTATGTCGCAGATGCTTTTACATCCTTTCAAAACCGGATGCTGACTTGGCATAACCGACAGCCCAATACTTCGTCGGTGCACATTCTCCCTTCATTAGGGGCGGCCCGGGTACCGCTATGACGTGGGGTCTGATTCATCTGCCGTTTTTGTTGGCTCTTCTACTCCTCCTTCGATGTGTCACCAACTCTTTAGCCGCTACCGAGACTATCATTAGCGCCCAAATATACGTCGGAATCATAGACTCAATCGATTCAACAGTATTAGGACTGGTTGCTGGAGGCATAAGCGTAGACGGATACATTGAGAGGCTGCAAGGCACATCCGCATACCCGGAGCTCGTGTCTTTTGCCGGGTCGCTAGGCATTGACATCGGCCGTGAGTAGTAACTCTTTCACCGATGTCACTGCAGCTGAGGTGGCACAAGAGCTGACAGCTTCAACTGACGGCAGGAACCCTTGAAACATACCGGACGGAAGCCAACGGTGATATCCAAGCTTTCGTGAAGCTGTATGCTGGCAGTATCTACTCGATTCTGGCTCGCATTTTCGTCAATTATGACTATGATCCTAGCGTAGGGGCTTCACTATCGCATATGTCCGATGCTTGCTGTATAGCTGAGAAATGATAACGCCCAGGAGGAGTCCTATAACTTCGTTGATCGTGCCTTGGCAGCTTCCGACAATCCGGACTATATGCAAATCTTCGCTGAGGATGTGAGCATGCTTATTCGGCCGGTATACACATCGGTGGCATATGGCTTTACCGTATTGGGAGGCTACTTGATTCTCCTGACGGCTCTAGCTTGCCTTGAGCGCAATCCTAAATGTGAGTCCCCACTCCCATACTGTCAGAATACTGTTAACATTCCACTGACCCACAAGGACTTGGCAGCGCTAGCCTTCAAAATCAAATATGGATATCGCTTCGGATTGGGGGTTGTCATGCTTATATTGACCACCCTTGAGTGAGCTACAATTTGATGTTCTCACTTGATTTGTTGCTGATGCTGTGGTTGCGTCCTCAGCATCGGACATAGGGTGACTGCCGACAACCTTTTAGGACGAGGCACGCCCAGTGCTCCAATGTACCGACTTGTTGCAAGCTCCACTTTCACGGCGACTATCTTCCTGATATTATTCTCGGTATCGCTAGTAGACCTTGTAAGTAGCTATAGCTTGATTCGGGTAAGACATTGGAACGATGCAGGCTGACTGCGATCCCCGTTTGGCTGTGCGCCACTTGTAGGTCGTGTATGGTGTTGATGCGTATCGCAAAGACCAGGCGAGTCGAGGCGCTGCAGTTCCAGCAGTAAAGCGGGCAGAGGGAAGGGAGTCGAGTGAAGGAGGAGGAGAAGGAGGAGGAGGAGCAAGAAGAGGATCTTTTGGGGAAGTGAATCTGGAGAGAGGTGAACGCACAAAGCATGAGCATGAGGCCTCCAAGGACGGAGGTGCATCGGAGATCCGGTGAGGTGTCGATGCGTGCAGACAAGTATGATTATGGCATAGTTGACATGCGTGTAATGTAGCGAGACCAGGTGGTTGTGAATGTATTCAGCCAGGTTATGGCATGTAGCACTATCTGCGGTTGCCACTTTCCTGCAGCAGTGTATGTCATATCGCGGCATATTGCGACAGCATGGAGAATGTCAGGCTGCGCGTTGAAAAGCGGATGTAAAGGGCAGCCACGGTGTCAACCAGTCATTCCACTGTTGCCGTCTCAATCAGCAGTGTCCTCGCGGGAAGACCAGATGGCCATATTTCGAGGTGTCCAGCTGCAGCTGTAGCCTGTTTAGCTCCTCCTTACCACTACCTCGGTACGGTACGCAGCGAAACGGCAAGCTCCAGCGATATCGTGCTGAGGAACACCATCATCAACGAGCTGAGCCGTCTTCAAGATGTCAGTCAGGCTGAGGCTGTCACCTCACCGTCGCATTCCATCCTCGCAGCAAATCTACTACCGCATCGTCGCCTGCAATGGGCCGCGAGCGCGAGACAGCAAGCCATTAGACACCGTGGGAGCATACGATCCCATACCGCAGCACATACCTGTCGTGCCAGCCTCGGAGCGCAGTCTGCTCGACGAAGGCAAGAAGCTCGAAACCAGGTGGATCAAGAGAGTCGAGTGGGATCGCGAAAAGGTGCAATACTGGATCAGGGTAGGCGCTCAGCCGACGAAGCGAGTGGCATGGCTGCTTCAGAAGGTGAGCCAGCATATCACTGTGCTTGCTGTGTATCTCGCTTACCGCTGTCTTGCTCTCTGCAGGACAATCTGAGTATGTGGAAAATTGTCGATTGCCTTTTGGTTGCAAGCCTGGACGCCTGGTTATACGGATGAATGCTGATGTACCCAATGCCTTCGTATCGTTTCCTTCCTTTCCTTATGCTGCACAGTCCCTCCTGGAAAGACTTATCACGGCTACAGCGGCCCATCGAAACCCAAGTCTAAGAAGGCGCCGTCCCCTGCGTCCACATCCACACCAGAAACGAATTCACACCCTGCAACACCATCGCATTAAGACTGTCGTATGAACATGTGAGTAGCGGCTGTGCAGGTAATTGGCAAGTTGTAATCTACCTCGTTGACTAATGCTTTGATGGTTGCCTTGTAGTGTTGTTGTACTGTTACAATGCTATCACTGCAAATGAAGTACGGTCTAGTCTAGGACTGCATAACATGCCGAATGCTCTTTTTCGCAATATAAGATCACTATATAGACTTCACGAAGTCCATGACACACCGGATCAAGTCTTTTCGACCCTGCTCGTCTTCCACCGAGTGACCCGCGCTCGGAAGAATCTCCCCTCTAACATTTGCGGATTCGCTCGATGCAGCCTTTACAAACCTGTCGGTCAAGGACGACAGATCGACGTGCTTAGGTATACATTCATCTCTGCCGCTCATTAGGAATAGAAGTGGCTTCTTGCTGTTCCTGAGCCCAGCGAAGATGTCCTCTAGTGCATTTGCCTCCAAGTCTGAACTGAAGAAATCTTCCTTTCCTCCCTTTGTGACCAAGGAAAGCCATCTGTCTGCAGAGATGGGGTCTTTATACTGCTGATCTTCGTTGATGATGTCTAAGGCTTGCCATGGAAGAGGGAAAGCACCACCACCTGCCTTGCTCTGCTCTTTTGCAGCTGCGACGGTCTTCTCTAAATCGCCAGTTGGTGTGGTATCGACAGCATACTCTCTGTCGCTTACAGGTGCTTGGAGGATGCAAGCGTCGTAGGTTGTTGTCTGTCCATGCAATTGGAAGAGTCGTACAATATCCTGGCAGCCTGGGAGGACATAGATAGCAAGCACGGGAAGAAACGACGTTCCAGGTCAGGAGTGAAGACATGATTGATGAAAAGAATTGTAGTGTTCCACCTACCAGTACTGTGCCCCATCAAGACGAGCTTGCCAGTTTTACCAGCCTGACGGCGTAGATAAGCTTCGAGAGTTATCAGATCTTTGACATCGCGATCGACTTCTCCGATGGTCCACCCAAGGTAGGAAGATCTCGTGAGGACTTGTATGAGACTCCATCCACCTTCTTCGATGCTGTGAAGCGCATGTGAGAGTTCTGGCAGGACCGGAATTGCAGCCAGTCCGTCTCCCAATCCTCCTACAAAAATCACGCAGTTCTTCGACGGACTTGTCGCGGACGAGGTTGTCGAGGAAGTACGACCAGATTCGAAGCATACCAGTCTCTTTTCAGGATCATATACATGTAATATGCCCGGTAGAGGCTTGGGATGGGTAGATTCTGTTGTCATGCTTTGCTGAGAAAGAATGCGCCTTGGAGAACTTGAGTATTTGGAGACGGCTTCCGAGCGAAGGGGAAAAGCCTTGAAGATGGAGACGTCGCAGGTATGGGATCGCAAGCTAGTGCAATGCTGTGCGCTCTGGAAATCTACACACTGATGCGGCAGGAGGAAAGCTGGGCGTCATGCGCTGCTCTTGAAGGTTCCAGGCGAGCATCACGTGATCTGTCTACCTTGGGCTTGACAGGTCCGCAAGAAAGCGTGATAAAGACACGGAGATCATCTGATCTCATACGCGGGACTGAGATAGTCAAAGGCGTATGCAAAGACAGCTTCGTGTTTTTCAATCGGGCGGAGTATTGCCTACTGCACCAGCTTGCGCTCGTCAGGGCCGTCAAAGCTCTCCCGAGACGTAAGAGAGCAAGACATTGCATTATCCAGAATCCACTGCCATTTCATCTTCAAACACTCGACAACATCGTCAACTGTAAGCTATATGCGAGCCTATTTTGTGAGAGTGTACTACGAACTCGCTGCTACTAGGATGGTTAAGCAGAGACGTCAACATCCAAAGGCGACGTCTTTCATCTTGCTGGTACCGCCTAGAAAGAATGCAGGAGGGAGAAAGAGGGTATGCGAAAGGGTGACGAGGAAGCCAAAGCATGTGAAGATGACATCTCCATAGCTAGTAGAAAATGGCAGAGGATGGTAGTACGTAGATGTGCAAACACCACGCTTAATGGCCGAGGGTAGCGAGCTGCTCGTTGATGGACGAAGCAGAGGCGACAGCTGTTGCACGGAGCTTGGCTTGAGCGACCTTACGCTCGTGGAAGGCTTGAGCCTTGGTTATTCTCTTCTCCTCGAGACGCTCGACGACGTCCTTGTATCCCCATCCGTTCTCGTGCGATAGACGCTGGTTAAGGAGAAGAAAGTACGTTAGATTGCAACTTTGCCATAAGTATAGAGGTTTCCGTCAATCACAACTCACCTTGATGGAGCAGTACTTGCGGCCGGGCTTTAGTCTCAGAACTCGGAGAGCTTGAGGAACGACCATCTTCTTCTTCTTGTCGTAAGGAGCTGGGACACCCTCGAAGAGCTTGATTCTCTGGATGGCGGCCTTTCCTCGGGGAAGCTTGTGGGGAAGCATACCACGGATGGCACGGAAGAAGATGCGGCTAGGTGCACGCTCGTGGAAGGGACCAAGCTTCTTTGGGTTGACCAAATGGCGCTTGTGTAGGAAGTTTTGGTATCGGAGCTGCGGTTCAGAAGGGAGTTGTCAGCTAAAGCGTTCTACGAAAAGGGTTCTCGCTTTCGATAGAACTCACCTTCAATCTGAACCATTCGCCGGAGACGTTGATGTCTTCGCATCGGACGACAACGACCTTCTGACCGTTGAGGGCCTGCTTGGCGACGATGGACGCAAGGCGACCTACGATTGGGATGCAATATCAGCAAGGGTCCCAAAGCGAGGGTAACAGAGTTTGACTATCCTCACCCATCAAGTGGCCCTTGCCATCGATAACAATAGGTTGGCTATATTTAGGGCGAAGGAATGCTTGTCAGTACATTTCATACGCAAACTCCCTCTGGTGATGGCGGCGGTGGTGGTGGCATAGAAGGGATCGCTATCCTTTGCTGTTCTCTCCTCGATACGTGTTCCTCCTGTGACTCTCATGATGAAGCTTTTTCTTTTGCGTGGGCAGAATCGTATGAACTTGCATGCATTTGGACGTGGAGTAGGCAGCAAAATCGCAATATAGCGAGGTACTGCGCCTCAAGCGAAAGACGTTGTCTTGTATGGTAGCACGAACGCATCTTCCACTGTCCAACCTTGACGTGCTCTCCAACTATTCCAACAGCGTACTTGCTCCAAAGCCAAAGCTGATGCAGGGATTTGAGAACAAGCTGCTGCTGTACCAGTTGAGAACGGTATTGTTTGACTACGATCGTTCCCTGAAGGTTGTTTCTTGCCTTGAGGTTGCAGCGAAAAAACATCGTCGGGCGTCTGAGTTGATGCTGATAGTTTCGGATTCGGTCGAGGGAGCGTCACACATCTTGACGAAGATGAGCATCTCGACTGCTGAATAACTCCAGATATCCTATCACTTGTGCAGCTTTGGCCCTGGTGTCCGAGTTCTGACGATATCTCCTGCACTCTCCATCCTTCACCGGCACTTGTCGCATCTCGAAGCTGTCCATTAAAGCAGCCAGTTTTCTTCCATTGCACCTTGCTAATGCCACTGCCACTGTCTATTCCTGCCCCCTTAATCTTGTATTCTTGCTGTCCAGTATGCCACTACCACCACCACCACCACGCCGTCTTGACTTCAGCCACACTCACCTCGAGATTGTTGCCATTGTTGCGGGGAGCTGCGGTGAGGGCGAGAGTGTAAGCTGTGTGATCCTGCTTCACTCCAATGCCAGTATCCACACCACTTACAAACTTGCGAGCTTGGAGGTCTTCTACCAGTCGAGTATTGCTGTATTCCTCCAGTTAGCCACTGTGCTGCAGGTGCAATTCTCGATCACCTTCCCCCAAGAGCTGGAAGGATTTCTTGAGGGAAGGCTCAGCCTTTCTGTCACGTGACCCGTTCTCGCCCTCTGCATGTTTTGAGAGAGAGTCACGTTATCTATCATCCTGTCTTATCCCTCTCCACCGCAACCATCGATACTGCTCAAGAGATATACTGATCTGTCTGATCTCATTCCCTCTCTGCTCGGCAATGACGCCCCTCAAGACGCGATGTTCTGCTGCGGATGGGTAACTGCATTTGTGTTGCGACTGGGCTATTCGACTCGGACTCTGCGACTTCTATGTATCTGTGCTTTGTCATCCATTCTGTATTTCCAAGTTATTCCTCCAATATCAATCTTCCCTCCTTCTCTTGCCTTCCCTTCATTCCCTTCCCTTCCCTTCCCTTTTCTTCATCCCATCCGTAACTACCGCTCCCTATATAGACAGTCCTGGCTGCCCTTGACAGTGCGATAGCATCAATTCTGTCTACAAAACACGGCAAATGCCAGGGATCGTGGGATCAAGCGAAGAGTGGACAGCTTTCGCGCTGTGAATTGGCCAGCATAAGAGCTTACTTGGTCGAGCATCTCTCACGCGAGAGAATACTCTTCAATCAATGACCATCCGAGCGTCAGAACTGCCCAACATCCTTTTATCCATCCTCGTCACTTCTATTCCTTAATCTGATACCGTGTACATCTACGCTTCCTGTCAATGCAAAGTAATGCAGCAAAGCAAATGAAATTTCCTAGTTAGACGCGAACATATCTTTCTCATGATCGGTCGCTAGCCACTGCCACCGAAAGGATGTTTCGAGACGCAACTCGCTAAATCCCGTCCCGCATCTTGTAGGGTCGCATCGCCCATCTATATCAACAGGACAATTTCGCTGTCCTATGTTAAGGCATACTACTCTAGAGAAGATGCTACTTGACCTCGCATTGCAAATCGCACTCTCGGAACACGGCCTATTCCTGAAGGGCTCGCACCGGACAAAGGTAGGTGACCTTTGACACACCGACCAGGAAGATAAGCGGTTGCAGTCAATTGTCCGCTCATACTAAAAGCTCGTTATCTGACCACTCTGCTCGCACCTGCACAGTCCACCGCTAGCACCACTGCCGACTTGCACTGGTGCGGGTCCCGGTCTCGCTATCTCCTCAGTGCATCAGCAGGTCTGTATTACTTCGACTTGGATGCAGGGCAACAACGTACTCTAGATGAATTTGGCAGTGTAAGTGTCGCTTGTAGGCGGAGATGCAGCCTACTCGATGGACGAGTTGTTTTATCATGAAGGGATCGATATGGCACACACTGGGCCTAATTGCCATAGTGGCTTATCTAGCTGGAACTATAACAGCACAAGAGGCGCGTTGCGTCTCTGGAGACTATGCTTGGTGAGCTCTGGCTGTCATGTCATGTTGTAGCCATCGCAAACTAAGCAAAGTGCGGTTATTACTACAGGGCCAACAATCAAGAGGGCAAGGACCCTTGCCAGCTTGCTAATGCCCTCGTAGCTAAATGCAATGCTGCTCCTTTCGCTATGTTACCACAAGGTACGGCCATGTACGGCGGTCCTGGAGAGAATAGCGACTGTGTCTGCAATTTGGTCGAATACAACCTACTGAGGGTGAGTACCCCGTTCCAGCTTTCCCGATGCCGTCTATGATAATACAATACCTGACTGTCCGTGTATCCTTCCCTAACCAACCTCTTCGCATCAACATCAGGTTTGTGCTAAATGTCAAAACGCTATTGAAGCGTGGGTCGAAGACTTTCCCCAGTGGGCTAAGCACTGTGCCAGCAAAGATACTGTAGACTTCGGACCGGGTGCTCCAGATGGAGTCAACATACCTGCATGGACACGTGCAGGCAACATTGGTGGCCCATGGAGCCTCGATGCACTCAAGGGTGCAGCTTCGCCCCCTCCAACGGAAAATAAAGCTGAGGAGCCGAAGAAAGCGCCTGAGCCTCCGGAGCAAGAGGAGGAAGCAGCGCCCTCGTCCCGAGTGAAAGAGAAACTTAAAGAACAGCCAGCGCGTGAGCCCGAACCAGAAACAACAGCTCAGCCTGAACCGGCTCCAACCCACCAGCCACCACGCACTCAAGACATTGACCAACAACAAGTGCAGCATAACCAGGCCCAACATCAAGCAAACGACAATCGAGAGCCAGAGCCCGAACCTGAAAGTCGCCGGGAGCCGGCTATCGCAGATCTTGAACCCACTAAGCAATCACAAAGCCGTAAGCCCACAATTCCCCGACCTACCTCATCTACGGAACACAATCAAGGAGGCGAAGAGAATCCCCCGCCAACTTCATACCTTCCGACCGAACTATCGTCACCGCCGATACTAGCTGATGCATCGCAGCCGAAGCAAGACCAGGACACATTACAAATCGCTGACGCGGAGTTGACGAACGAAGAGGAAGACATTCCGAGCGATAGAACCCGAGGAAGTAAGTCCGTGCTCCCTGACGGGCTCGGCGTAATTGCGACCGCGGGAGACAACCCTGTCTTACGGCCGACGAGAACAAGCTCCCTGGGAGACGAAAGGTACACAGAAGAACATTTGGGAAGCCAAAATACCGCAGCTAGAGGGAACGGCAACGCGCTACTACTGACTCCCAAGATAAAGAATCCCTCTTCATCACAATCAACTGGAATCGCTCTCGGCGCGCTGAATCTCGCCAGCAGCAATCTCCCTACGTCAGACCAAGATGCGTCGACTGCAAGTGTGGACCCAGAAGACAAAGAAGGTGCAGTGATACAGACCAAGACAGAGGAAGAAGAAGAGCAGTCTGCATACCTAAACAGCCTCTTCACCGGCACCGCCACGGAACTGTTCGTGGCCGAGGGAACGCAGTCCAGTGAACTGCAGCCTTTACCTTTGGATGACTCTATGCGAATGGGAGAACTTGAAGAAACTAATGAAGAGGGTCATGACGATGGCGATGCGAAAGAGGCAACATCTACCGATCTTCCATCCAGCAATGATCAGACCGGTATTGTAGGGCCGGGCACGTACCAGTATAGCGGTGATCCAGGCGTGGAGACAGATGTCGCTAGCAGCAGCGAGAACAAGGCCAAGGTCGCTATCATTTGTGGTACTTTGGCTGCAGTCCTGGTAATAGCTGCTGTCAGCTTCAAGCTTCTCATGTGTTTCCGAAGGAGAGATGTTGACGACGACGATGACCGAGAGTCCTGGATGGCGCCTGAATCGATTCAGACGGAGAAGCCAGAGGTGCGCATTCTCCTATGTGAAGCTGTGATCACTCAAATCCTAACTGACTTCTGGGCTAGATTACCATCCCCAAGGGTATCCTTGGCAGGCAGTCTGTTTGGGATCGCATTCAGCGCTCTTTGATGCCGGGAACATCTAGGGTCTCCGCTAGTGTATCAGCTCACCCGAACTTCAATACAGAAACTTCTTCTGCGTACCCAGATAGAGCTGAGTATCGAGGTGAACCAGTACAAGATTCCGTGGCACCGGCAGCTGCGCCTCGACGATCTATATGGGCTAACATCCGCAAGTCCTTTGGCCCATTTGGAAGACCGAGCTTCATTCCTCCAGTACCAACTCCAAATCTCGCAGCTCTTCGGGGTATCAACAAAATGGATGCTTTAAGGCCTGGCATACTGAAGAAGCGGAGACCTGAAGCAGAATTTAACATGCAAAACTCGCCTGTAGAAACCCTTCATTTCGACGATGAGGAAGCTATCGAGCACAGAGATATATACAATAAGCCACTTCCGAATGAGATTGCATACGCTGGCGGTTATGCTGTAGAGGAGCGTAGATGGATCTGACTGGAACTGACCTTTCGCCACCATTTACTTCAGCCGAGGCTAGACACGAGACTGCGCAGCGTATAATGACAATAGACCAGTAGAGCTGGCTCGTGTACATCGTTGTACAATATGCGTCTTATAGTTTTCCAACAGTGTAGCATTGAAGTGTAGCCTACAGGTCCGCATTCACCGTCACACCCTTTGTCCTGCTTTGCAAATGGCTGGCATCCGCACCGCTTTGTCGAGAGATGGCCATACCAAGCCGCAACATGCATCGCCGGAGTAGGTTTTCTAATCCGCCTTTTCTGCTGATCTGGTCTATACTCTCACAGACACTAAGGAGCGATTGAAGTCGATGCGAAATGAAGAGACTGCCTGACCAGGGCAATCATCCAGATAGGCGAAGTCGCATATATAGACGGCAGGAGCTCATAGGAGCCGTACCAGATAGAAGGGAGGAGTCGGTAGATGACGATACAGAGGCAGCCTTGCCGTAAGTGTGCCACACTCGCTAAGTCCAAGAGCAGTCATTTACAAGAAGTGTGCACTCCGTTTGCAGCCCTCCAGTGGAGACAGTCTCCCGTGTAGTGACTGTCATAAATGGTCACACCGTTGCACCCGCCGCCGCGGCGCCAGCTCCATCACCAGGTGATGCGCTGCCTACAGACAATGAAGACGCGATCCCAGCTACTCAACATGCTAGACCTGCGCCGCCCACTCGGACAAGCCCTGAAGAGTTAGACCCGGTTGAAGAGGAGAGCAGCTCAGTACCAACTCGCACCCCTATCATACTGGACTCGCCCTCGACGCAGAGAATAATAGCTTCCATTTCGCCGACGTCGGAGGACGCGAATGAAGTATCAAGCACAAGCACTCGAACCAGGACCAAGGCATCATCTTCCTCAACGGGGAGCACAAAAACCAAGTCGAGCACGCCGGCTGGATTATCGGATAAGGGTAGCAGCGACCGAAAAGAAGAAGGCGGGCCTTCCACGACAGTATGGATCGGGGTAGCTTGCGGTATCGTTGGCGCTCTTCTGCTTGTGATGGCCCTCTCCGCATATTACCGACGTTGGCGGCGGCGGCGAGGCAGCGCATCTGATGACGAAAGCTTCGTTGGGAAGGGTCAGAATCTACCACCATCACCGCGATCTCTAGCTAGATCTTCGATGGCCTCTGAAAAGCTTAGCTACGGTCCTGATTGGTCCGATGCACCACTGGTACCTCCCGTGCCCGCCCAATACCTCCAACAAGCTGGCCACGAGTATCTACTGCCAGAACCGGGCTCTGACCCAGTGCCCGAGGATACCGCTCCGTGGCGACGCGATTCCTTTGTAGACGACAACTCGCTAATACCACCGGCGGTGCCGCGACAGCATGCGAGAGCCGCGCCAATGTCGATAGAAGTTGCAGGCGATTCGCGTCAATTCTCTCGCCCCGCATCGGAAGTAGTCTTGAATGGTCAGGGAGACCAGTACGTCGACCAATCTTATGATTACGCACAGCAGTACCATCCAGCCGATGTTCGACATAATTCCTACGCGTCTTCCCGGTACGAAGCTATAGAGGATTCACGTGCAGCTTCGAAAAGGTATGAGTACATTTGAAGCGCATGTTAAAAAGTCTTGAAGTATGTACTCGCAGCTGCATCGCGCCAAGTCAAAGTACCCTGGAAGCCATCTTCAGGCTTATTGCGAGCATGCTTGTTCATTACCATTTTGTACAAGTTTCAGGTGCCGTGCCATCAAATCTAATTGCTCGCCATACCCAGGTATATAGGACCCAAAGCGCATTGCCATCTCGCACCATTCTAGAGTAGATGCTTAGTTACAGCTTGGACGGGTTCAGCACATTTTTGGCACGTACCAGCAGCTACCGAACCATCTGTTTGAGCGAGATTCATGCCGGCATTCCAGCAGACAGTACATATCCATTCGACCTCCAGTCTTGGAAAGCTCTGAGAATTTCATACGCACGGTAAGCAAGATAAATGGTCACTAAGATGACTGCATCCAACTCACATCAGTGGCCCGTGCGAGGAGGGATAGCGCAGAGTCAAGGTATTTGCGCGTCAGTGCGTATTCCCCACGGTCCAGAGCGGATCTACCATGTAGTCGTCGTCAGAGGCGGCGCCCTTGGAACAATCTGAGATGCTGCATGACCCCCTACGCAATCATCGCTCGTACAAGCTTAGCCAATCTTGGTCTGTAAAACTCAGTCAGTACTACTTAATACCGGCAAGGCTTGTAAACTCACATGTTCAGTCCTTCAGCCTCGGACCATGTCTCCGTGACCACCTGACAGGCTCGACTCAGCTTGGTCACGGCCTCCGCGAGCCGCAGCATTCGTCTAGAAGTGGCTTACTTCAAGTGTGCGCGTCGTGACTAGGGACGGACATTTAACGATCAGCGGTATTTCAGCAAGAGGTTGTGAGATGGTCTACCTTCGCACGGTGCTTGCAGGTTACAACAGGACACCTGAGCAAAGCGCTGGAAAAGAGCCAGAGGTAGCTTGCTCGGCCATTGAATACAGTCGTCCAGTAGATCCATGCATTCTTGCCATTCGGCAGCCTCTACCAGCAGCTGGAACTTGTAAGCTAGGAGCGAAGCTTGAAGGTCCAGAGGCACATGCGACAATGGTTCAAGCTTGATTGTATTAAGGAATGTATCGATTTCTGGCAAAAGGAGACACAGTTGCGTCTGCGATGTACGCAGAGCGAAGGAAAATGAGTATACCGGAAGCATATTAAGGAATGTAGGTTCACCAGTACCTCGTCCCTGCCGGTCAGCATATCCTCCATGTTTTGCAGCCTGACTAGCGTAGGAACAAGTCGCAGGATGGCTGCATTGGTGCGAATGTGGCAAAGGTGCCCTTTATCGCCTCCATTCTGTTCAGCTGCTTCCATGTACAAGTCTGCCAGCTGGCAAGCGAGACTCGAAAGACGACGCGCTTCTTCCGAATCGGTCATTATGTACGACACTGCGAGCTTCGTGGCTAGCGGAACGGAATCTGATCAGAAGATGCAACTTCTCGAATTCAGACTCAGAAGGTCTAACGTACAAGTTCTGTAGAACCATTCGATCTGATGCAGATAATCCGCAGACTTGTGGTGAGAATGCATCGACATTGCTACTTCCACGATTGAAGTGACCAGCTCGTTGACCTTGCGCAAGAAGGTATCACTGTCCTCTCCAAGCTGGTGTTCTTCACGTGTGTCTTTCAAGAGAGTCCTGTACACGATGTCATCTTAGCAGGAGGCGCTCTCCCAGTGTGATGGAAGATAGTACCTCATCAAAGCCAAGCAGCTCAGGCCATCCTGGACCACATTGCGCTTTGCCAAATCGATGAGCTGGTTGATACAAGCGCGGTATACACCTTTCATAGCATGTTGCTGAGCCTGCTTGATCGCCCACAGTAACATGTCTAGCTGGAAGTCAGAACATGCCACCATGTCCTTCATGCTCGCGATTGCTGAGGCGAAGGCGTGAGTACCTGGCCTTGTTGCAGGCTGTCTTGTCTGGACCTACCTTCATCTTCAAGGTCGCCTATCGTCTCGCACAGAAAGCGAATGTAATGGTCGCTGGCTGCTGGCACTGAAATAGACTGAATGACCTCTCTAGCTTCCTGCAAGCGATCCGCTCGAAGTAGGCAGAGAGCAATCTTGCGCTTTGCACGAGCTATATTGATCTCGTCCAAACTGGAAAAGACGCGCTCTGTGGTGAAGCCGAACCATCGTGATGCGAGCAGATAATTTCCTTGCTTTAGGTGATGATCGCCTAGCTTCCACAGGTGACCTTGACATGCGAACTGACCAAATCGTTAGTCGCACACATGGTCAGGGTCAAGAATTGCTGGAACTCACAGCCGCTTCAGAGGAGAGTATCACCATGTCGTCTTCTGCTCGGCACTCTCAGCGATGGATCAGAGCCGCAAGCCATGGAAACTTACCAGCTCCGTCAAATATATTAAGGAGTGACTTGAAGGCAGCTGCATCTTCTTCGCTATGCGCGAGACCTAGGCAGTAAGCAATAACAGGCAGATAGATGCACGAAACACCATCCTCTTTGCCTCGTCTGAGGAGCTCCTTGACGAGCGTAGTAAGCTTCTGTCTCGATGGCTTTGGGCTGAAAAAGCAAGGTTGGCTCAGATTGCTACACTTCTGGTAGGTAGCTTTAAGTATTGCTAACGATTGAACGTACCGGCTCGCAGGCATTTGGTGTATCTCTTTGATCATGGCGGACACATCTGGGATCGTGCAGGCCATTGTGTTAAGACATGCGCTGAAGGCTGACGAAATTGACATGTCAAACAATCAAACGTGCAACAGAAGAACGTAGGCTCACCATTATCAACTTCCATACCGGCGGCACCTCTTTTTATGAGCAATCTCAATTTATGACGGCAGCTTTGAAAGCTCCGTTCCAGTTTGAGCAGCTCATCTATTGCCTTTTCCGCAGCTGTGAAGTCGGGTGATGGGGCTGTGAGATGACACTGAGCTGTTTATAAACGGGCGACCCTATCAGTGTCTCCCTCGTATCAAAACACGCCAATACTCTTCCTACCCAATACTCGCAAAAGCTTGATCTAATATAGAGTTTGCGGGCTGGCACAATCAGCGGTTTGCTACTTAAGTTCAACATGGAGTCACTTACGCGCCATCTCGGTCTTCGCGACTCTTGAGCCGCTGGCTTATCTACGATTTTCATATCGAGAAGCCTAAAGGCCTGCTTGGTCCACACCGCTACCTGTTCTGCATTTGCTTTTTCTATTGCTGAGTCTGACTTGCCACCTTTCGAGGACTCTTCCTTCCTTGGTTTAGCTTTCACTGAGAGCCGTTGCAGCAGGAGATCGCATGCCCCTTGGCATAGGCAAGCAATAATGGTCTCAAGGCGATGGAATTTGATTTCTCCTGACTTAAGTAGGTCTGGATTGTGTGTAGCAACATCAGAATCAGCTCAAGACAATATGATTCTTCAACTTACTTATAGCCTGATCTAGCTCCATTACGGAAGCAGCAGGTTTTTGCTGTTTATAAAGCTGCAGAAGGGTCAGTGAGATGAAAAGTGGGAACGGGCCTTTACGCACCAACATCCAGCGTGCCAAATGGAACGCGATGAGCGGGCCTTTGGTGTCTGCCAACGTCGTTCCGTTGTTATCGGAGAATCCACCGCGATCCATAAGCATTTCAGCAAGCTAATGTTCAGGTCAACCAAAAAGTCAGACCTTGAGACTGTGAGGCAGGTCAATGCTACCCACTGGAGCAGCATGCTGGTAGGCTTCCTCGGCGTTCTCGAGGCGGTCGCATGCTAACCTCGGAAGTAAAGCAAGGGAGGAAGTCAGTACATGCCAGATATAGAAGCCTCGCAAGATGATAACACACCCGTAAATTCTTGCATCGTCTTGTTGTAGAGGTCAAGCAATCGGATCAAGTCGCAAGTTGACAGGTTGAGGACCTTGTTACTACTTTCCGCATGGGAATCTGTGTGGGCTTCAAGACTACTTGCAGACTGGTAGGGGGTGCCAGCGTGAATGAGACGGACAGCCGTGAAGCGCACTAAGTGAAAAGGCAAAGTGAGATTAGGCGATTGTGAACATGAAGTAAGGCTTGTCGAGAATCATGCGACTTACTAGTGGCTATCACCTGTGCAGATAGTAGAGTATACTCTCTGTTGCTTTCAGGGGAAGTTTCAGAAGCAGCTGTCCTATCAGACATCAAATGCCGCAAAGAAGAGCTGCGATTCCATAGCATGACACCCTCTCTGTCTAGCTTGTCGCGTCGTTCGTCGAGAGCAGTGAGTATTCTGTTGTGACGGTCATCAGATACGGTGCTGTGTGCATCAGAAGAGAGCAGCGTGGAAGCATAGAGGTAAGCAGTAGAGGCGGAGAAGAAGGCGTCGACGCAGGAGCGAGAGTCGTTTAGATCGAAGAGAAGATCTGCAGGAGCAAGTGGGGAAGCGCAGTGAGTGGCAGCATAGCATGTCAGTGAATGTTGGTATGCCACACCCTTGATGTCTTCTGTCAGTTCGGGTACTTGGGCATGAACGCGTGACAGTCGAGCGGTGGCGTTATTCAGGGCAGACCAGGCTGGAGATGACGTGCATGAAGGAAGGAAGTGGTTGAGCAGAGGAAAGTATGGAGTGCGCAGCTGTAGTAGATCACCCACACTCGTCCATCCTGTCCTCCCTCTCCTGCATCGTCTCCTGCTTGCTCCTAATGCGCGCCATGCTGTGGTGTTGATGGATACGGTTGGAGAGAGTTCAAGCTGGTGAAGGTGGAAGATGAGAAGAGAAGAGAAACAAGTGAGGATGGTTCGCATGACCTGTATCAGCATGATCCTCTGCAAGCTCATTGGGCCATACTGGATGCTCTTCCATGCTCCTGCTCTCGCTTCACTGCCACTGCTGCCCTTCCAAGTCCCATCACGGACCATGATAGATGTGACCTTTCTTGTTTCTTCATCGAATACAGTAGCACAGAAACACGCACACTTCTCAGTATACACACCATTACCTAGTACTTCTCACGTCATCATCATCATCATCATCTAATAAATTTTTCGACGTATGTCTTGTCGATTTTGCTCAGCACTTTCTGACCCTTCTTCCTTCTTCCCTACTCCAGCGGCGTGAAACTTGCTCCTGGTCCATTCAACGGTCCTCCGTTGGAGGCAGCAGCTGGCTGTGCTGTAACGCTAGGTGGCATTCCACTCCGATATCCTCCTTGCGAACTCGCTTCCGTTCCCATCGCTCGCAGCTTCTCAATCTCTTCAGTCACTTGAGCCTGTGGGACCTGTTCACCACTTCCAATTCTTCGACTCAGCTCTGCCACTGCTTCCAGTTGTTTTTCGACTCCCAGTCTCTCCATCTGAAGCATCTGTCTTGCCATCTCAATCTGTCGACGTTCATTGTCCAGTGCGCTCTCCAAGGCATCGAATTGTCCCATCTTCAGACCGAGTTTCTGAACTTGCAGAGATACCAGCTGCTGGATTTGCGATGTGATCTCTGCACTCTTCTCCGTGGCCAGTAGGTGTGCTTTTGCAGCCGCGCTGCCTAGCGCTATCGAAGCTGCCTTCTTCAGTGGTTCTTTGTCTGCGCTCTTCGCCTTTTCGCCATCTACTGCCATATCGCTATCTTGTGCTGCCTCTCCACCTTCGATTTCTCCATTAGCACCCTCATGCTCTGCCTTCTTCTTCAATTGTTCCTTCATCTCGCTGACTGTTTCACTTGCTGCCTTCGCTGCGACTTCAGGGTCAACCACACTCGCCAAGAACGCAACGACCGATAGGACAGGATGATCCGGTTGCGAGAAGGGAAGCTTGTCCACTCGTCCCATAGCTCGTGCACTTCCTCCTCCGACCGATCCATCAATTGCAAGTCCGCCTTCGTTGATGAGGTATTCATCCTCGATTGGAAGTTGCAGGAAGTGAGAGATACACTCTTCTCTCGTTCTTGTAGCTACATGCTCTGAAATCCTATCCCAATCATCTCCGAACATTTCCATACCTTCAAGGAGTAGAAGCGTTTCCTGATCTGACCATTCGTTTCCTTCTTCCTTCTTACGATATGTACTTGCACTGTCAAACTTGACGAAATCGCCAGAGAAGAGATTCGATGGGAATCGACCTTCAGAGTAGCAAGCTGGGCAGACATCGAATGCCTCGTCTGAGTCTGGCTTTGTCCGTCGGATTGAATGATACCGTGAAGCTGTGCAGTCGACTCCACAGACATCGCAGGTATAGTTGATGCTCGGCCCAGAGTCACCATTGGGTGCTGACGTTTCTTCTTCATCGTCTCCTTCCTTCTTTCCAGCTGCAATATCGGCAGCTTCTCCTTCGGTAAGGACTTTGGAAGATTTGCCGTCCGCTGAAGTTTGATAGATATCGGTACGGATGGGCAGGTTCGCAGATGTAGGGCGAGCGGATGCATTGGATGAAGAAGATTGAAGCTGTTGTTGTGCTTGTTGCTGTTTAAGGGCTCGTGTACCAGGATGAAGAGGCTGCAGACCGCGTGGAAGGTCTAGCAGGACACGGAAGTGACCAGTGTAAGGAGGTCCCATAGCTGACGGGCGTGTTTCGGCGTCGATCTGAAGTAAGCAAGGCGTCAGAGACTGTTCTGCGGTTCAAGGACAGAGCATAGTTCCGCCTCACCTGGTAATTGATCAAACCCCATTGCTCTAGGAAGGCATGCACTCGCATGATGGCACACACGTCTCCAGCCAAATTTCTCCTACATGCGGTAACAGTAAGATACTCTGAAGGGTTCAATCTGTATGTATTGATCATGAAATCCCTGTATTCCTTGTAGATAGTAGGCGTTTTGGACTTGTTCTTGTTGCTGAAGAACTCCGGAAGGGACTTCCTCTCTATGCTAGCAATCTTGGACATATCAAACCAAGCAGAGTAGGAGGGAATAATGACTGGATGTGTTTGGGACGCCAAGTACCGCCGGGCTTCTTCTTCTACGCGTCTTCTTGAGTCGTTGCGATCTCTTGCTACAACGGGCGGAGGAGCTGGGACAGGTGTGGAAGAGGTGGTAGTCGTGGTTTGCAGTTCTCCAGCTGCAGACTGAGGAGCGGCATCTCCATTGGTCGTAACGGCTGCCGTTGCATTGCTTGCATCTTCAGGTGCCTGTGATTGCCTTGCAGAAGAAGCAGGCGGCACGCTGCTGCTTGACGCTTGTTCCGCAATGGTTGAACCAGCAGTGGGGGGAGCGAGAGAGGTGGCAGCTTGTTGAGTGTCTTGAGGTGCTGAAGGGAGTGGCTCCATGTGGTGATACGTGACCTGCTCTCCCTTCTCCCGTCGCACATCATCTCCAGACACGCCTTGGATGTCCATGCCTGGAATCTCTGCTGGATTAGAGTAGACTGGCGCTGGAGGAGCAGCAGCTTCTTGAGCTGGAGCAGGGACTGTCTCCTCCTCAGTCGCCATCTTCATCCTCTTTGCGTCACCGTGCTGCTGCTCTTCGCTGCTGTTGTTCTCCTCGGTGCTGTTCGTCGCCATCATGGCAGAGTCGCCTCCAGCTGGACCTTCCTGAGGAGCAGCAGCAGCAGCAGCACCATCGTTGCCCGCTGCAGATGGAGACCGCTTGAGTGTGTTGGCTGGCTGCTGTTCTGACTCCTGGACACCTTCCATCTTGATCTTGCAGGCTTGAGTTGGCTTGAGAAGAAGAGCCATTCCTGCATCGCTTCTCTCTTGTCCTCTCACCATCTGCCACCCTTCAACACACCATGAAGCCTTCATTCAGACTGCTGGCTGGAGCAGCTCACCACAAGCCTGCAGGTAGCTTCCATCCTGCTCTGCCTGGTGAGTCGCATTCTGTTGCTCAGGTCCTGTCCATGCTCACGCTCTTCCCTGACTTGCAGGCCGTGGACACCGGTATCTGGCGAAAGCTCTCGGTAGGTTCATCCCACGTCTCATATTCAACACAGATCCAAGCTGACATGCAGTACAGGAGCGTCTATGTTCTTCTTCGTCTTCTTCAGGGTATACGACTTAGCCTCCACATGCTCTCCTATGCTTCCCTTGCTCACTCCTTGTGGCTCTTCCACCAGGCATATCATGATGGTCCCGCCTTAATCGGCTTGAGACACCCTTGGGACGGCCACGGTCACGGTCATGGGGACGACGAAGGCCATCATTAGAGATATTATACGTCAGGAATATGATCTACTGTAAGCCTGCTGTGCTGATGGGCCAGGCTTTGGCATGCCGTTTCAAGCGAAGCTGACCAAATGTTCTTTGTCTGCAGTGCTTAGAGGGATCAGTCGACGAAGACGCATTCAGAACCTGTATAGCTACCTTTTCACCCGCGCAATCAACTTAATATACCGCAATACGTGACTACTGCAATAACATCAAGTCCGCTGCACTCACCGCCCCTCTGTCCACAAGGGCTCTACACTGAACAGTTGCAATGGCAGCGACAGCTAGCACAGACATGCCGACTGAAGTGTCCCCTCTTATCGATATGACTTTGTAAATGCGCGACCAATGAGTCATATAACATCAACTCCACATCTAGAGCAGGAGGTCCGTGGCGCTTCGATGGACATAGACCAAACGTCTATTTCTATTGATGAGCTGACATTACAGAGGTCGACGTGTTTATTGGCCAGACCAGTAGCATGCGGTAAGCGTGTAATGTCACTGCCAGGAACCCCGGATACTCCTAGTCGCGCCCAGAAGATGACATACCGTTGCCATGAGCTGGCACAGATTCGACAAATCGCCCTCTACGGATCTTTGTATTCAGGAGTATGTGAGTATCTCATCAGGGAATGACGATGAGTGATGGCAGCCTCACTTTTGGGGCTTTCAAAGAGTCGCTTGAAGGCAAACGCTAGCACACAAGCACGGTTGTCAGCGTATCACGAGCAGCACGACCGACTTTTGGTAGCTCAAGATATGATATGAAGAAGTTATTTGCTTAAAGCCTGGCTCCATTCGTGGCTTTCAGCTCGTTACAGTGGAGTCTTTAGGCTGCCTGGCCTGAATTGACACGTCCATCTTTCAGGTAAGTTAACGTTGGGCCAGAAGTTGGCTAGCGTCGAAGGTTGTCAAATTGCGAGGGAGGGGTCGCGGGTTCTTCATTCTTGTCATGGCAAGCTTAGAAGAGGCCCTGCTGCTGGCTCAGCGCCCCGGATGACGGATATCACTGGCGAGACCGAGCACGTTGATAATCCTGTGTATTTGACTATCACAGCATGCAAGCTTTTATGCATGTAGGGTGATAGCACGCGCTTGACAACATGAGGATTTCAGTCCAGGATATTATTACTGAATTCCCGCATTTGCCGTTATGTATATGTTTGTTGCAATCTAACCGTGAATCCTTTCTTGTCTTTCCTGCCAGCTCGATGCAGCTGGTTGTAATCTGAATAGGTGTGTTGAGTTGACGCGTCTGGTTTTCGATGCAGGGTGGTGGCGACGCGAGTGATATTGTTGGAAATAGTCAAGATGGCGTGCGAAGTCTGCTCGGTTGGAGAGATGCATGCGCTTGGATGTTTCTACTGTCTGCTTGGTATTGGATGTCTACCGTCTGCCTCTGCCATCATTTTCCCATCCAACCACCTTGTCAGGCGGCTATCACTGCCCTTGGCGCTAAAGAGAATAGAGTATTTCATTTACAGCTCCGAGACGCAGAGGAAAAAGAAAGAAAGAAAAGAAGCAAAGAAGCAAAGGTTGGTCGAAAGACGGCGAGACCGGCGGACCTTGTATTTCTTCTGTATCTAAGCTCCAAGTTCATAGACGCTTTCCTTACTCCCTCTTCATCGTCACCGACTTTCCTTCATTTTTCTTCCTCCATGACCCCTCCTCCTGCTCTTCCACAGACACGTGCCGACAGCAGCAATATCACTCACCTCCTACCTTTCTCTGCTTCTTCTCCTAATACTACTCTTTCCAACGACAACAACATCAGTAATGCTTCTCCACCATCAACCTCAACAATGACATCGAGCACTCCTTACTCGACGCGCGCCGAACACGACCACGCTCACCGTCACACGCATCCGACAGGGTCGCCCGACGCGAGTCTCATGTACCCATCAAGCAGTGATTCCTCATTCTCCTCAATGTCTTCAAGCAGTGTCCTCTCACATGCTTCTTCTGATGTCCAACATCAACCGACATCTCATCGCCGAGCCAGAGAACAGCGAAGATTACTGAACCGATTAGCAGTCTATCTTCCCAAGCCTCTTCGACCGATCGCATCTTCTCCAGCACGCTTCTTTGCGACCCTGGCTGGCAGCACTCTCTTCATTCTATTCTGCTCCTCCTACCTCTCTTCTCACTCTCATTATTCTCTACCTTCCTCCTCTTCATTCGGTTCGTCGGCCTCCTTCCTGCCCTTACCTCGCTCGTTCCGATCACAATCTAATAATGATAATGGCGGACATGATTTACTGCCTCAAATAGTGGACGCGCCGAACTCTGTCAATCCACCTATACAACCCCAACTTAACAATCACAACACTCTCTCAGACCCTCAACAAGCGGTGAAACGCGATGGTCAATTGGCCTTGCAAGATTTGTCGCATACGCCACATGATAAGGCACCCGCCAAACTGCATCACGACAAAGCGTCGGAAAAGCAAGTATGTTTGCCAGATGGATATATTCGAGGTATCGATGCTTTCAAAGAGAAGAAGCCGCAGCCTCTCTTCCGAGGTATGTCTGATGTCAGACTCGCAACACCGCGTAACATTGTAGCTGATCGCCTATCTTGCTGCAGAAAACCTTCGGAAAGACCTCAAGTACATGACTTTCGGCATGATGAACGGCTTCACTTCACAGTTCATCGCGCTGGCAAACGGTATATACCTCGCTAGACTGAGCGACCGCATACCAGTGCTGCCACCCTTCGCCTCAGCACAGCATGAAGACCGCAAAGAAGCAGGCTATCTTTCATTCTCGAAGGTATATGACGTATCATACCTAGAATCAATGCTTCGACATCCAATACAAGAATGGGATAACTTGAAAACATCAGCTGAGCAAACGCCTGGTCTGGAAGACTCTCCAAACCTACAATTTAGCGATCCTAAAATCAGAGCTAAAGCTTTGAGTCAAGTCAAGAAGGAGAAGATTAGCTGTTGGAGCTTGTGGGCTGCTCAGATGCCGCAACCTGGTAAACCTGCAGGGAGTGCAGTGCAACATCATTTGGGACTGGACATCGATTACTGGCAGATCCCTCTGTCTTTCTCGCATCCTCCGCAAGAGTAGGTCGATATAAGCCGTACTAGTACTGAAAGATGCGTTGGAACAGTACTAAGTGTGATCTTCTGTTTTCTCAGCCGTCATGTTCGATACTGGGATCTCGTGATGCTAGATAAGGACATCAACAACCTCAAGTCTGACCAATTGCTTGCCGTGGCGCAATCCAAGAGATCAGATCTGGCAGCTAAGCTACCACCTGCGCCGGATGACCAGATGATGTGCTTTGATACGCTGTAAGCTTTTGCTTTCACTCTCTGGTCAGTAGTAAGCACCGTACTGACTGCCCGCAAAACAGATACTATACCGCCGCTACTGGACCGCAGGAGTGGTGGCAGCCCCATGCTCCAGTCTGGAATGCCATTGGTCGATATGCACGCTTCAACAAGGACGTCTCACAGCTAGCAGATGAGTATATCCGAATGCTGCTCGACGTAGACAAGACCGCCAAAGTACCGGAGGTAAGTCGCTCTGGTTTTATGGCCGTGTCATCGACATGGCTGACATCGGTTTGCCTATCCGATCCATATAGTTCATCTCTGTCCACATTCGATATGGAACAGCCAAACGCCAATGCAAAGATAACAAAGATTGTCTCCCTCAATTGGATGGCTACAAGCGGGCCGTGAACCGTATTCGAGAAGCTATTCTTGAAGCAAGAGGCATATATGTACGCTGGGTCATCGTCACAACAGACGAGAAAGATTCAGCTTTCATGAAGTCGCTTGAAGCATTGTGAGTAAAATATCATTTGAACCGACCTCGTGTGTTGCCGTTGACAGAATTTTGACGCTTGCCTTCCTGTATACTTGCAGGGGTTGGCTTGTGGTTGACCATGCGCTTATGGAAACGAAGACCCTACACGGTCTATGGTGGGAAGTTGTCCTTGACTCGGTGAGTGGTCTCTTTGGAACCTTTCATTGATCTCACAGACAGTCAGGCTGACATTCTCTCCCATTCGCAGGCCATTCAATCTAAAGGAAGTGGCTTCGTGGGAACTGAAAGGTCAAGCATGTCGCTCATCGCTGGGAAAAGGGTGGAAGAATGGTAAGTGAATCTCTTCGAGGACCAGGTACGAACTTACATGCTAATGTTCATTGTACCTGGCCTTCTTTCTCTACAGGAACAAGGGTCCCTGGGAATTAGTCAAATGGGGCAAGAAGGGAGCAGCGAAGTGATTCTCGGGTTGTGTCGACTATCGGGATTCAGTGCAGTAGAGGGTAAACAATGATGGGGTTTTTTTAAGTCGCAGTATTAGATTTTGAAAGTGGCTTATGTAGTGTCGCTTTGTGCTTATACCTTTCTTTCATTCTTTCCGGAATGCGATGCTCCGAGGGCTTATCATGGTAATTCTTCCTGTTAATTTTTTGTGCATTTAGACCTATATAGACTTTCATGCCTTTTCGTGTCCCGTCGCAATGCATTCGTAGAACTTTAGTACCGCTACATAAACGCCTTCCCCCTTAAGTAAAGGATACAAGAAAACTTGAGTAGCCCAGACCGTCGACGAGATGGATTTGAGCAAGAGGGTATGTAGCCTACCGTCAAGCGGTGATCTGCATGCGGAATACCGGTGTCGGTACCGCAGTATCCTCCTACCGTCCCTCTTCACTCGGAGCCTACGATAGCTCGGGATACGGAGACTTGATGTTGCTAGTCTATGGTATACCTAGCGTGGCTTAACAGTAGGTACTTTAAATGGCCTGCACTAACGTACTAGTTGCCTTGAAGAAGGTTGTTTGGTCCTTCGCTTATCGACGTAAAAGAAGTATCACGCGCACGGACTTGTCGGACACCTCTTCAAATCAAGTCCAAACAAACATGTCAGGGTGCAAGACTTCCATGCCCGAATAAATTGTGTAAAGTCCGAATCGCACTTGTTTTGACTGGCTGGTTGCGAAGGTGACCTGTGAATAGACGTGTCGCATCAAGGCGTACCGTATCGACTCGGTGTGGCGTTATCATAGGTATCCAGCTGGAAGAGAGCCGTCGGGCGTCTGAGCATGCACTGCTATTTCGGAGATTCAGAAGATTGGGTCGTGGTTAAAGACGGTGCTGTACTGTAATGAATTGGATGTACGATGATAGATTTGCTAGGATAGAGAGCTGTTAGAGCTATCATGCATGCAGTCATCATGCATTTCCTCGATTGCCTTTCCTTGCCTGCCAGTGTGCTGCAGGAAAGAAACGAAAAGAAACAAGAACAACGTCGGTAGCTTTTGTCCATTGTCCGCATCACTACACTCCATGTCCCACTACAATGCACAACGTTCTCACCGCACACTGAAGCTGACATTGGTCTGTGTGAACTGACTGACTTTCCTTGGTGTGTCCAGACAAGCTGCGAGCTTTAAAGAGACGACAAGACAAGGCTGAAGAATGAATAACTTGCGAACGAAGAAGCAGAAACGAAGAAGCAGAAGAAGAAGCTTGAGAGGACTACTGAAGCTACGCATAAGAGGATGAAACAGGGTTTCATTCAACAACTTCTCAAACTACGATATGCAGCTCCCGGGTAAGTCGGCTACGGGCGTACTGTATATGCTCGGAGCAGGCTGAAGCGAGACAGACGATGGTCAAGCGAGGTTGCAAGAAATGGAAGAGGACCGAAGTTGAGATTTCGGGGTCATGTGGGTAGGGCATTCTAGACTGATACACGCGTGGCAGTTGTTGAGGAGATGAGAGTGATGATGGAAGTGGAGTGGAGTTTGATGAGCTGGATGGAGTATTCTCGTGGGTTGCTTTCTACCTTTTTTGGACGGTTTCGGAGGTGGATAGCTGTGGAGGGGAAGTTGGAGAAGAAACAAGATACAGACACAACCCAAATCAATCAATCAATCACATCATCATTCTACACGTTCACAATCATCACTTCCATTCTTTCTCTTTTAACCCCGGCATTACTCCAGTCTACATCCAGTACTTGGTGTGGTCTACCCTATCATTCAAGACATAGGATAGAAGGACTCCCTTGAAAGCAGGAAGACATTGATTGGCAGGGTGTGTCATCGTTCATACATTCCACTTAGACAAGAACAACAGTGAACAGACCCTCTCTTTCTCCTTCTTCTCCTCATATTCACAACAAGAGAGTGCTTCCCTTCTAGGCCGATAAAGCCGAGGAGGGAGTCGTCGAGAAGGGAAGAAGAGCACGATCAAAGATAGAGTCGAGTGAAGTGTGAAGTGAAGAAGCAGTGGATGTAGGAGAAGTAGGAGAAGACAGAAGAGACCGAGATACAGTATCCTTGAACACCGTAAGTGACCGATATCCCATCTCTACAGTTATTACTTCAATTCGCCGAGTGATTACTACATCATAACATTAACCTCCCGTTATGACTTGCATGACATACGGCATACATTGTACTGTATGACAAGACAGGCAGGCAGGCAGGCTACTCTAGTAGACGGACAGACAGGCAAGAAGTCAATTCACAAGGCTGACATGCGTGCTGCTCTTCTCTCTCTCTCTATCCATCCATTCTATGACACTCTTCGTCACTATACCTCCATGTCATATCCGTGTCCAACAGGCAGTCAGTCTACTCGATGACATCCATGACAGGCGAAAAGAGCATCATGACAGCAACAACAGAGAAGTACTCTCCTTCTTCTTCTTCTTCTGGTTTACTATCGATTCAGAGTAAGCTATAATACACCACCATGGGCAACTCCATGAGCCTGTATTCGGTGATGCCTTGCTCATTTGCACTCTCTTCTGCTCGCCCTTCCTTCTCTTCTCCTTCCCTATCCTCATCCACCACTACAATGACAGCAGGCACAGGGAGGAGCACAGAGCATGCTAGTCATGTTATCGCTACTCCACCTTCTACTCCTGTCCAGGACGATAGCTGTAACGACGATGGTGAAGAACGCCACTCTCCCATCATCAGCACCAAGAACAGCGTGAATAGCAGCCAGGAACAGCAAGCTGCTACCACTACAAAGGAAGACTATACTGACGACCACAACGATCTAACAATGGGAGACATTGCAATGCTATCCACTGCAAGACCTCCACGACCTTCTATGGATCCTGGCTACTCTGGCGATTCTATCAACTTCATCGCTAGGAATGCTGGTAGCAGCAGCAAGAGGACTGCCTATCCCCGTGGGGCACCTTCATCATCGTCCTCTTCACTGAGGCGCGACATGGACATGTCTAGAGGGATGCACTCATACAGCACTGGCATCATCGCTGATGCTACCACTACTGCTCTCATACCGTCAATGAAGACTGCCTCTGTACTGCCCCAAGAAGGGGCAAGAATGCAGGCTGAAACTCAGGGTGGCGGCGCGTCTTCATCATCATCGAGTAACGCGTATACTACTGCTACCACGCGACTCCCTTCTCTTCCTCATATCACTACTCCGTCTAGTAGTACTGCAACCATGCAATCCCTCCTCACATCATCCAGGAATATCCTCCCTCCTCTCCCTTCTCTCTCACTCGACACAGATCCATCGACCCTCCCGCCTTTGCCTCGCATTCCTACGTCTTCTTCATCATCTACAACGAGCAGTGCTCTTCCTTCTGCTTCAAGCGTACAAGCACAGGTCATTCCACCTTCATCCTCATCATCAGCACAGCCTGCATCAGCTCCTGTCGTCCCTCCTCTCCAAGCTACATCATCCTCATCATCATCATCCGCCACTACTTCAGCACCTGCACCTACAGCCGCAACTAAGGCAGTCCCACACCACGTACACACCGATGGCAGATATAAACGATACATCGAAACTCAAATGGATTACAAGCCAGGCGGGTATGCTAGAATTAGCGAGGGAGATAGACTGAATCATGGACGGTACGAAATTGTCAAGAAACTGGGTGTGGGGCATTTCAGTGTTGTCTGGCTTGCTTGGGATAGAGAGTGAGCTGTTTTGGGATATGATTGACGAAGCGTTGGACTGACGCATACCTCTTCCTTCCTTAGGGATGGCGGATATGTGGCTATCAAGGTTGTTAGATCTTCGAGACGATATGCTAGAGCCGCTCATCATGAAGATAAGCTCCTCAGTGAGTGATACATATCTCCATCTCTTCATAGTATGCACTCTGACCATCAGCCGCTTCTCATTTCCAGCCGTCATTCAAGGTCCTCGGGACGAGAGGAAGAACTACATTGTCTCATTCTTGAACTCCTTTGAGGAGCATTCCTGGGAAGGTGAGCTTCCATATTTACTGACTCTATCTTCTTGCAGTGTACTCATGATCTGCGTATATTTCAGGCCCCGACTACCACGTCTGCCTCGTCTTCGAGGTTATGGGCATGTCTCTCACCGATGTCCTCCGCAGGAATGACTTTGACGGTCTTCCCGTCAAGACGACGAAGCTCATCACAAAGCAAGTCTTGACTGGTCTTTCGTATCTTCATTCGCTCGGTATCGCGCATACCGACATCAAGCCAGATAATATCCTACTCTATCACAGTTCTCGAAGCATGAGCAAGATTTTACGTACTCAGCTTAAAGCAGACGATGAAGAACGAGAACGTCAAGAAGCTGAAGAAGCTTTAAAACCCAAACCTGAGCCTATCAATTGGTTAGAATACAAACCTAAAATACCAGGTTTGAACCCTCAGCAGATTAGAGAGATTCAACTTGCGAGAATCAGAGCGGAGTCAAGGAAATGGACCATCACTCCTTCAATGCCTTTGGATTCGCCTATCCCTTTTGCTAACGGAAAGAAGATTGTCAAGGAATTCGTTCTTGCGAATAAGCACCTCTATAAACGATATCCTAACAAGACCAAATCATCTCAAGCCGATAGCAAGAGCATTGAACACTCTTCATCTACTTCTGGCAGTCAATCTGCCAAGAATTCCCTTGAGATCGATAGAACTTCAGTTGCTCATCCTGTCACATCCACCGATAACAGCACGAAGATCGATCATACCACTACTGCTGCTACAAACGCCGAGACTGCTTCAACACAGACTACACCTACCAAGGATGTACCCTCAGCGACAGCTTCTACCCATGCATCTTCCCCTTCTCCAAAGGGGAAAGGCACCGATACCACAAACACAACGGAGTCGTCCATGACTGCACCTTCCTCTAGACAGTCTAGTAAATCTCCTTATTCCTCACTCGGCCGACTGCGACCTGGCCATGTCAATACCGCCGCGATTATGGCCAGGGACTCTGTATCACCCTATACTGCTATCGGAAGGACATTCGATAGAATGTCGATGAGTGACTTCTTGAAGTACGCACAACACGCGGACGACATGGATGTTGGAAACCCTGATCATGGACGTAGTCAGAGTATCTTCGGTTCGCTCAAGCATCCTCGTACATCAAGTAATGGAAGTAGCGGTCAGCAAAGTGGAGAGACGGATTTTGAGAGACTTCTTCGTCAGCCTATGGAATATGATATCCCAGGAAGTAACCATCCCAGTCTAGTTTTGAACATGAATACCGGTGGTCCTTCGCCTATCTTTATGCAGAAGTCACCTTCTGACGCTGGTTCTGGCGGCGGAAGTGAGATCTTCTCACCTGCGTCAACTACTATGACACGATATTTCCATACTGCAAGCGGCGCTTCATCTACGGATTCGCCTGCTTCACTGGCTTCTACTCCTGCGGGAAGTAGTCCCGAGCTTCACATGGCTCGGAAGCTACCTTCGCCCATCTTCCCACATCCCGGCGCTGTCTATTCCACTGCAGTGCCCATTCCACGCCATCAACCTCTCACTCGAACAGGATCGGTAGCAAGTATCTTTGCCAGTTCTTCATTCAATTCATTCTCGCCTGCTGAACATGTTTTACTGCAAGACCAAGAGTACAAAGGCCGCGGAGGCGCTGACAGCGTCAGGCATCCTGGTCTCCCGAGGGCAAGAAGCGATTTCGGCCTCGAAGAGGGCCAAGCATTCATGTCTCTTCCTTCTTCGCCTCCGTCTCATCCTACTTCATACATATCAGTCGCTTCTCTGTCTCCTGAAGTAACCTTGAGAAAGGGCAGCGGATCTGGAGTTGGCCTCAGTGGTCTTACTAGATCTGGAAGTGACGCTTCCCTCGGCATGAGTGGAACCTTTGATTTCGCTATACAAGAAGAAGATGAAGGTGAATCCGCTTTGAGGAACGAGTTTGGCGCAAAGCAAGGAGAAGATGCGAATATCACCCTGACATCAGCTACCCAGCCGCCTCGTGTCTTGCCTTGTACTGGATCAAATGTGCATGATTTAGGCATGCCAACAAGTGCTTCAAGCAAAGCGTTGGCTATACCAGGAAGCAATTCTCGCTCTTCCGATGCACTTTCTCCGCTTGCATCAGCATCTCCACCTACTTCAATGACATCGTCAATGATTTCTCGTGCCAGTGACACTTCATCCCAGTCCCCGCCTGTGCAAACGACACTCGAACCGCCTCGCCAGCCAAAAATTGAAAAGCTAGCTTCGCCAGCTAGAGTCAGAAGTGATCCTCTGCTCAATGTTCACGTCAAGCTTTCAGACCTTGGTAATGCTATATATTACAATGAACTCAAGAGTAAAGGTGGTCTTCCTGAGAATGTGTGCACGAGGCAATACAGACCACCTGAGAATATCATTGGAGCGGAGTATAATCTGGGTATAGACGTATGGGCTCTCGGCTGTGTGGTGAGTTCCTGATTTCCTCGTCGTCTCGTACATCATACTCTTGCTGATCTGGCTGCTCACGTTCTTCAGATCTTCGAGATGATCACTGGTGAAATGCTCTTCAACCCAAGTCAGGAGAAGTATCGCTACACGAAAGAAGACGACCTTCTAGGTCAGCAAATCGAGATTCGTAAGTGTTGACAAACTTACTTATTTGGATGGACGCCCGCTGAACGTCGTACTTTTTCAGTCGGGGCCTTCTCTCCTGAATTTGCTTTGAGCGGAAGAAAGAGCATGCACTTCTTCAGTAGACATGGTGAGCAGGAGATTGAAACTTGGATATGAGGTCTCCATCCTGACGAGGACTATTTGTATTGCAGGCCAATTGCTTCGAGTCCGCTTGAACCCTTGGCTTCTCCTGGATGTGATGATCAAGAAGTATTACATGCCCCGAGCCAAAGCTCAGAAGTTTTGCGATTTCTTGTAAGCTCCCCTCTTAAGCACTGCAGCCCACTCGGCTATCATGCTGAAACTTTCGGCTCTCCAGATTGCGCATGCTTGAACCTGACCCGGCCAAACGCGCCACTGTTGAGGAACTCCTTCAAGATCCCTGGCTCAATGAGATCGAAGAAGACGACGATATGGTCCTCTATCGCGAGCGAAAGAAGCCACCTGTAGTTCCGGCCGAGGCAGCTTAAAGATTGGCCTCCACATGAATCCTTTCTTTTGCACGCCTCACTTTCTTACAATTGTCTTCCGTTCTGTTCTACATTTAATCCTGTACACATGAATTTCCACTTCTTCAAACCTCACTCATACACGCAAGCTCGTTTCCCTGCAACGCAAACAATACTGCATAATCAGTCATTAGTTCAAAAATTGGCATGCTTCTTACTTCTCTTTAGGAATGGAAAGCAAGCCATATCTTTCGTCGTTTCTGGCATTTCTCGGCCCTTTGTTCTGGTTCATAGAAAATCTTTTCACGCAACAACCACCTTCAAGTTTTCAACATCATTGCATTCCGCGCAAGGTTTTCGACATCGTGCATCAAGTTGACTTACTTCTCTCCTACTCTTTCTCTCGTCACACTCCATGGCTTGCAGCAAGCTTGGGCACGTTCTCTGGGAGCCCTCCCTCAATGCTTCAAGGTCTTGAGGTATTTCTGTAGCAAATCTTCCCATTGGCTTCTTCCTCATTGTATTTGCTTCAGGCAGCATGGCTACCAAGTTGTGCTCGCAAACTGGCATTCTCTCTGTATCGATAGATAGCTTACTTTACGGAACAAGGATTAATCTTCTCCCTCTGCACATCTCTCTCCCTTTTCCGACTCCGTTGTAGATACTGCTGGCCTCGCTACTAGGGAATAATGCCATGCAATGGGATGAATACACAAGGACTTCCTACATAACTCGGTACATTCTAACGGAAGTTGCCACTCTGTACTTTGCGCCTTTGCATGACGCTTCGAGGGCTGAAACTGGGCATTCCGGCACTCTGCATACTACGCACTAACCAGACAAGAAACAGTACACGGCGGGGGAGTAAGAAGAGAAGTAGGAAAGATCGCCTGGATGCTCGATGCTCAGCGAGTACGCCTCCGCACAGTCGGGGCAGGCAGCAGCGCGTCAAGCTGGCAGCAATGAGCCACTGCACACGCTGGGATTCGAGCCTTCTCATGGCGGACAGTCTTATGGCTTAGAGGAGGTAACGGATCGTTCACTTAGTGCTACTATGACTAAGCTGATGCTGTCATTGCCTGCTGTCATTGCCTGCTGTCATTGCAGCTCGTCCAGCGTGATCCACCCTTCTCGATTGGGAGAGTCCAGGTGAGGACAGCATGATGGAATGATCTCTATGCTATACGGTGAAGCTCACCTGTTGTTGCTGCTGCACAGTACCCACTATCATCAGATCTGCTGGCTCTGGCTTGCTCGAACAATGTCCTCGTTCTCGCCGTCGCTGGCCCTTCAGCTACATCATCACCTCGCATAGTCCGGATAGATCTCGCTGTGCCGGACAATGAGCGTACACTAGAGCTGTACAATCCAAGTACCGTCAGCAATAGCAACAACTCAGGCACTCAATCGTCTTCCAGTCGCAATGCCGCTCAGTCGTCAAGCTCTACGGCTGTTCACAAGCTCTTCCTTGATCCTTCGGGACGACATGTACTTGTCTCCACTCCCTCAGGCGATAATTACTACTTTTTCGCTGGATGGGAAGGCACTGCCAAGCGAGCTCGCTTACTATCCAAGCTGCGAGGTATTGTGGTGAACGCAGTGGCGTGGAACTCGCCTCTTTCGCAATCTACGTCTTCAAACGCACAGACTACCACAAGCACGAAAGAGATCCTGCTCGGTGATCTGAATGGCAACATTTACGAGTGCGTTCTAGATGGCGGGGCTGGAAGTGGTGAAGAAGTAAACAATGCAGCTGCAGCTGCTCTTCGCTCTTTAGCGAGAAGCGGCAATGCCGAAAGACACTTCAGGCAGATATACTCCTTGAGCAGTGATAATCGCTCCTTTACAAGCGGATCAAGCAGTACCAACGCCATTACCGGCTTGGAAGCCGAACTATGGTCCATCGGAAACACTACTCAGAACAAGCGCTTCAGGGCTGCAGCGATAGTTACCACGAACACGCGTCTCTACCAGTTCATAGGAACTGTTCCAGCGGCAGCTGCCAATGTCTCCGTAGCAGAACGCGACGAAGGTGGAATGTATGATGATATATTCAAATTATACCGGGACACTTTACCGAGTAAGTCTAGCGCTTTCTGTAATATAGATGGTCTTTAAGCTGATATGCCCGCCTAAATAGAATCACTAGAATTGCCGGGTGATCTGTCACATTCGGAATTACACCTCTGGCAGGCTACAAAAGATAAAGCTTTACAACCACCTAGAAGAGTAGCCTGGATGACAGGTGCGTCTGAAAGACTCGTTCTGTGTCCGGGCACTTCGCTGACAGGACCCATAAATGTCAGGCCCTGGCATATATAGCGGTTCTCTGTCATACTCTTCGCAGGAACCAGGTGACGGCATCATCGACTCTGCTCAACTAGTTCCTTATCCCACGGATGCACAAGCCACGCGATATAATGCATCGCCCTTTGCAGGACCTCAAGACCAGTCGAGAACTCCACCGGAGGGACCAATCAGTATGGCTATGACGGAACACCATTTCGTCTTGCTCTTCAAGGACCGAGTGAAGGTTATTCGCATGCTTGACGATCGGGTGGTCTACGAAGAAACCCTTGACATTGTAAGAGGTTCCACACGTTGCAGGAGGGTCGAAGCTAAGCCATCACTCTTCGACAGCAAAAAGACGAACATGTGGTGGCTCTTGCGACAGACATTATGAACAAGACAATTTGGTTGTACACTCAATCTTCGATCTTCGAATTGTCAGTCGCAGAAGAGGATCAAGATCTCTGGAAGGTCTACCTAGAAAAGCAATCATTCGACGCAGCTCTCAAGTATACCAAAACGCCAAAGCAAAGAAGCTTGGTATACTCTGCACAAGGAGATACCTATTTCGCTCAAGGAAGGTATATACAAGCTGCTGAAGCATATGCTCAGTCATCAAAGAGCTTTGAAGAGGTAGTACTTCGCTTTACAGACAAGGAAGAAAGAGACGCCTTGAGGTTCTATCTTGTCCGTTGCTTGGAGCGTTTGAAAAAAAGTGTAAGCTCCTTTGTGTTGCAATCCAAACCTAGTCTCAAGTTGTGGTTCTGCTTTAGGACCTGACGCAACGGATGATGCTGGCCACATGGCTAGTCGAAATCTACTTGAGCAAGATCAATCAGCTTGAAGACATCGCGGCAGCCGAATCAGCTTCAGATGATGTCGAGAATTACAGAACCGAGAGAACGATTGTCGAGGACGACTTGAAGCAGTTTTTGCAGCAGTACAAGGTAAGTGTTGTTGATTTCAGCAATGTTGGAGCAGTTGAAAATGACAACTCCGACTCAGGACAATTTGGATCGTGCAACCGTGTTCGACCTTATCTCAAGCCATGGACGAACGGATCTGCTACTTCACTATGCATCCGTGATTGGTGATTACGGGCGAATTGTCGCATACTGGATACAGGAGGAGGACTGGCAAGCTGCCCTTCTTGCACTGGCGCGGCAGGTACGGATATATGCGCTGATAAATGCCCGCGCAAAGTGCTCACATATGTTCCCATAGAATGATTTGGCGCTGTACTACAGATATGCGCCGGTGTTGATGAGACATGTGCCAGCCGAGACCGTCACCGCTTTCATGCGTCAAAATGCGCTGCAACCGCGGCGCTTGGTACCGGCACTGGTTCAGGCTGGTACGCCTCAAGCTATTACCATTCAACAGTCAATCAAATACCTCGAGCACGTCATATTCTCCCTGCATCAAGTGGATCCCGCAGTCCATAATGCTTTGTTGACGCTTCTAGCGACACATGCACCTGCCACTGGTGAAGCCGACGACAACGAAGACAATCTTCTGCACTTCTTGCAGACCGCGCCGGAAGATGAAGATACTGGCAAGCCATACTTTGATCTCGACTATGCGCTGCGAGTGTGCAAAGCGAACAAGAGAAGTCGAGCTTGCGTTGAGATCTACTCCAAGATGGAACTGTTCGAGACGAGCGTTGAACTTGCATTGCAAAGTGGAGACATCGAGCTTGCTAAATATAATGCCGATCTGCCGGCGGAAGATGACATACAGCGAAAGAAGCTATGGCTTAAAATTGCGAAGCATGTCGTACAGGAGAAGAACGACCTAAAGACGTGAGTAACGTCCCCATTGCGCATGGCCGCGAATTTCGCTAATGCTTCAATGTATAATGTATGCCTCTAGAGCCATGCAATTCCTCGAAAGTACGCCCCTGCTCAAGATAGAAGACATCCTTCCGTTCTTCCCCGATTTCATCACCATTGACGACTTCAAAGAGGATATCTGTGATGCGCTTGAAGAATACGGTCATCAGATCGAGCAACTCAAAACGGAAATGAACAGCGCGACCGAAGCCGCTGAAGCTATCAAGCGCGATATTGCAGACCTCAGAAACCGCTTCGTTGTGGTTGATGCGGCTGCTAAATGCGATTCTTGCGGAGAACAATTGTTGGCAAGGCAATTCTATGTCTTCCCTTGCCAGCATGCCTTCCATGCTGATTGTCTCATCAGAGAAGTAAGCGCGCCATTCACTGATGTTGATTTAGCAACTGATCTCGACATTTCCAGGTGACGCAACACCTACCGACGCATACTTTGCGTCGAGTGCTTGACCTGCAAAACCAGATTGCGCGCGAGGCAAAAGACAATGACGAGAAAGCTGCACAAATCCTGGGCAACAACAGTATGAGCGAATCCTTGGGCTTAGAAGCACTTGGTCTCGTCTCTGGCAAGAAACTAGCACAAGCAAGTGTTCAGGGTTTGGACCAGCTACGCAAGCTTGTTATTCCCGATGCGCTGGTCACCATCGTAGGTGGTGGTATCATGGGTGCTGTAGGTAGAGATAATCGAGTCGAAGTAGCCAAGCAGCAATCAAGAGAGACAAGCAAGACTGGAAGGAAGAATAAGCAAGAGAGAATGCGTGAAGAACTGGATGATCTCCTTGCGAGCAGGTGTGTCTACTGCGACACTGCCATTTCCAGTCTGGACAGGCCTTTCTTGGCGGACAATGAGCAGGAGATCTGAGTGCGGAAGTAGATTCGCCATTGAAGTATGTCATCGGTAGAGTTCAAAGTCAGTACATGTTGTTGTATTCCAATTCTTTTCGACGGCAAAGAGAGGCGAGCATATGCACGTGACGCGGTAACCTTGAATCCGATTGACTACTTTGCGACCAGCTTTGTGAAAGGCATCTCCTGCTCATGCCGAGCTACTGTAATAGACAGATGACAGTGTCCAGCTTGCTTCGTTTTCGGTACTCGACATACATGACCGCCGTTCTATAGCCTCCGAAGCGCAACTGGCGAACAGACGCTTGGACTTGGACGAAGACGGCTCAAACATTGAGGACATTATGGAGGCTTCGACGACATACTCCAGCAGTCGAACGGGTGTGTCACATCTTGATAATGAAGCTGGTATCAGCTGTCAGCTGACTCACTGCGACTGCCGCCTGTCATGCAGCCTCTCCAGGCGCCACGAGCTCTTCAAGCGGAGCATACGTTCCTCGCTGGAAACGAGATCCGAATGCAAAGCCAGAACCATATAGAGCGTGAGTGGTAGCAAGCTCATGCGGTCGACTGCTGCCTCTGTGAAGCGGCTAGGCCGAGAATGTCAAACTGAAATTGCTGTTCTTTGTGTACCACGCAGCCCGCACAGTGGCAAACCAGTACTCAGGCCAGGCGAATATCTCGCATACCAGATTGGCGAGAAGTTGCAAGTATCCGTAAGCCACTCGTTTTTGGTCAGTGGTGGAGCGGTAGATACTCCGACTCCTGGCCGGGGAGATGGCTCTGTCAAGCCCGAAGCATCCCTCGAGACATCAACTCTCAGTGGAGCAAAAGAAGAACTGTGATTCATAAGCTACCATTGACGTGACGACACGTATGTATGCCTTATACTGAGATTATCCGCTCACCAGACGATGTATCTTGAATTACCCTGGAGCGAATCCGCCGTCTACACAACCTGGCGTCCAAGTCATCTGGACCCGAAACAATGTTGACACCGTCAAAAATAGCGTGGGCCGGACCTTTCCCTTCTTTACGTGTTCATCTCCAGCCACAAGTCGAGCAGGGGACCGTAACCGTATCTTCAAGTATGACGGTTCCTATCGTATCGAGTTGGCAAGCTTGGCTACGAAAGAAGAAGTGCTTGAATTCGTCAAAGCAAGGGATCAGTCCAAAGGCGAGAAACCAGCTAGTGTATGGCTTGATAAATTGAATTCGAAATGGCTCAAGGTGACTTTGCGGCGATCTCCTGAGGAAGAGCAGGGTACCAACCCAATGGAATCTAGGTAAATTATTGATGTGTCGTATGTATAGTATCACAACAGGGTAATCGGACCGCTACTGCATGCATCATGGCACTACCGATACTCGTACTGCATGCCAATCTAGTATCATGTCGACTCATCGAACGGTATCCGTCTAATGTGTTCCCAAGGTCCGCCTCGGTAAAACCAGACATCTAACCCTAGTGCTCTCCCATGTGTGACCTTCTCCTCCTTTGACAGCGCCTTGAGCTCATTGAATATGTCTTGTGCTTCTTCCTTTGTTACCTTGTTAGCTACAGTGGCATGTGGCTTGAATTGAGGTCGGACATCCTGATTCGTCATGTTGAACGACTTCATGAAAGCCCCTCTTAAGTTTGACCGTATCGAAATGAGTTGTTTCGCTTTCAACGGTATGAATACCGCTGAGTTAGTTGTGAGTTTGTAAGGTTCGCAAAAGACTTCGAAGGGAGATGTAGTGGAACAGTTCGAGTTGACAGTTTGAAGTATGAAGTCGAGATTTTCCGACGGCAAGGCGTGAAACAAAGTGATGTGACCCTGGAGATAGTTCCTTGACTGGGGAAAGTACTTGGTGCGCAGACCGGAGAAGTGGTCTTGTATGCTGTCATCCAGCCATGCACTGATGATGACGGGTGGAAAGTTGTCTGGAGGATAGGTCACCTCGAGTTGGCGTATTATCGCTTGGTTCTTCTCAAGGTCCTCCGATACCTTCTCGGACCGTGCTATCCAATCACTCCTGGCGGGTTTAGCCCTGCTATTGTTGATGTGAGTGGTGTTACTATTACTTGAATCGGTGGTTTTGTTCGAGGAGGAGGTTGTCCCGCCACCGTTAGTAGCACCAGCATCACCACCATTTATCGAGGAATTGAGAGCACCCGCATAGGACATCGACGCCATCGCGTAGCCGTGGCGAGTGCAGAAGGGACCAACGGGGCAGTTGGTGCCGAACTCAATGCGCTGGCTGTAGTATCGGACAGAGCTTCTTGATCTTGCTGCAATTTGAGGTATTGCAGCTCTGGCGATCATCGACAAGCTCTCAGGTTAGAAGATTGCGCAGGCAGATCGACCAGAACAGAGCGAGGCAGCGAAGACTTGAGGTATTCCACGGTGCACTAGACAGCGTAAGGAGTGTGCGAAGTATAGTAGTTATAGTATGTGGATTTGGGACGCAAAGTGCAGACAAGAAAGCTGTCCACATCGGTATCGGCCGTACATCTCGATCAGTCACGTGCCTCTTCGGCCCCTCTGCAAAAAATCTGAGGGCGAAAGAATAAGAATGACATTTTGCTTCTGGTGCGACTCACTCGAGCTACTTCCAAGGTTCTTATAACACATTGTCAATCATGGCCGCAGATACTTCAAGTGACAGCGAGACTTCTGTCGCCGCTGCTGCTCCAGTCAAGAACGGCAGCAGCCCTGTAGCTTCGACTTCCCTCAAGACGCTGGATGATGCCGAAGAGGATGGCAGTGCTGGATCAGCGTCAGACGGAGAAGAGAAGAGTGTAGATGGACAGCAAGAAGAAGACGAACACGACGGGCTCGAGAAGTCCTCAGCCACTTTCGAATCCCTCGGTCTCATCCCCCAGATCTGCGAAGCATGCGCACTCTTGAACTTCAAAGCGCCTACACCTATTCAAGCAGACACGATACCTTATGCACTACAAGGCAAAGATCTCATTGGTCTAGCTCAGACTGGTTCGGGAAAGACCGCCGCTTTTGCTCTGCCCGTAATCCAAGCGCTGTGGGATAACCCTCAGCCATACTTTGCATGTGTTCTCGCGCCAACTCGTGAACTGGCGTATCAGATCAGCGAGCAATTCACTGCGCTTGGAAGTACTATTGGAGTCAGATGTGTGGTACTTGTGGGTGGAATGGACATGATGGAGCAGAGTATTGCGCTGTCGAAGAGACCGCATATCATCGTCGCCACTCCTGGTCGTCTGCAGGATCATCTTGAAAACACGAAAGGCTTCTCGTTGCGGAGCTTGAAGTACTTGGTGAGCCACCTTATCCATTATGACATCAATCTATACTTCTCTATTTCATGCTGACATCCTGCTGTGTTACCTTCACAGATCATGGACGAGGCTGATCGTCTATTAGATATGGACTTCGGACCAGCTATTGACAAGATTCTCAAAGTAATCCCACGCGAACGACATACATATCTTTTCTCAGCTACAATGACAACAAAGGTCGCCAAATTACAGCGAGCCTCCTTGTCAAATCCGGTCAAGATCGAAGTTTCTTCCAAATACTCGACTGTCGACACCCTACTCCAATACTACATGTTCATTCCACTCAAGCATAAAGATACTTATCTCGTTTATCTTGCGAATGAACTTTCCGGACGTACAATGATCATTTTCACGAGGACAGTACACGACTCAAGTCGCATAGCACTCATGTTGCGCCATCTTGGATTCCCAGCTATTCCACTACACGGCCAGCTCTCGCAGTCACATCGTCTAGGAGCGCTGAACAAGTTCAAGAGTGGTGGAAGGACGATTCTAGTCGCTACAGATGTAGCTTCTCGAGGTCTAGATATACCGCTCGTCGACTATGTTATCAACTATGACATCCCAACGCATAGCAAAGATTATATTCATAGAGTAGGAAGAACAGCTCGTGCTGGACGAAGTGGTAAATCAATCACTCTAGCGACACAATATGATGTTGAGCTACTTCAACGCATCGAAGGTGTCATTGGAAAGAAAATGGTCGAATTCCCAAGCGATAAAGAACAGGTCTTGATGCTTGCTGAACGAGTAGGAGAGGCTCAGCGCGAGGCGGCGAAAGAGTTGAGAGAGAAGGGAGTTAGTGGTGAAGGCCGTAATGGCAAGAAGGGAGGATCCAAAAGAAGAAGAGAAGATGATCGCGATAGAGATGACGATGTCGTTCAAGCCGGCATAAGCGGAGCAAAGATGCGCAAGAAGATTAATAGAAGGCGCTAGATGCAAGGAGCAGAATTGCTGAGTAGGACTTTAGTATTCATGTATCTTTCTTTCGAAATGAAACTATGCTTCAAGCTAAACGATAACTGTGAACTACATTCGGGTATCTTCGTTTCGAAAAGGATACGAGGCAGATGATAGCGTTGCCTTTCCACATTTCACTACGGTCACGATATGGTAAGCGCAAGAACGAAACCTGACCGAAGCGCAGAAAATTTCTAATAACATGCTACAAGAACAAATTAGATGAAACGAAAGTGTCGGGCTCTAATGCCTTTTCTCGAACTAAGCGGACTTCCTTAAAATGACTTGATACTTCTCACTGCTGGCACTCCTTCAAAAGACTGCTCCGGACAGATTATACTCCGTAACTGCTAGCATTTGCTGACACTTCCAGCAATGGCATTCCCATAACACCCGCGTGACCTTCATACTAAATGCTCAATTGGCACTTGCAAAATCTCGATGTCACCGCCAGGAGAAATATCCAGCGATGGATGTTGAGTTTCCACCGCCTACAGCACCTGCATTACTTCCCAACTGGACATCCTGCACGTCATTCGGTGTCTCAAACCCATCATTGACCCATGATCTATTGCTGTGCTCCCATGCTCTCCACATGCTTGAATGCGAAGAAGCTCCATCTGATGAAACGGTAGAGCGTCGAGTCTGTCTCGATGACGAAGCGCCTCTGTTGTGCTGGTCTATTGTACGCGATAGATTCGATGGCGCTGTAGCTGCTATCAAAGGAGCAGGTGGAGGTGCTGGGTGATTGAATGGATCTTGGAGTGCCGTGGAGTGTAGATGAGGTCGAGCGAGGGTGCTGCCTACTCCGCTAGACGAGGGTATAGCTCGAGGCTGAGGATAAGTATATTCCATCTGGGGCTCGAACTCTAGTCGCGCAGCCGTTGCAGATGCAGAATGCCCGTCTTCTAGTCCGCCGTACGGCATTGCATACTCCAGCCCAGGCTCGTGCTCGTGCATGGCCACTAGCGGCTGCTGATGATCAGTCGAACAATGAGGATGGTGCGCCGACCGTGGCGTTGCAGGCATGTAGAGCGCATCCGACATTGTGTTCTGAGGCGCTGGCGGAGATAAAGCCGGGTATGGAACTGGAGGAATAGTAGAGCCAGGAATAGGCGTCGTGCCACGAGGTGTAGCGGCATTGCTTCCTAGGTAGTATTCTAATCCAGCACTATCCGGAACTTGTGCATTATTGACATCATATATTGCGTCGGAACTTGCTGAGCGAGGTGTACGGTCTATATAGAGAGATTCGATGTCTTGCTGTGTTTCGTCGGAATCTGGGTTCCTAACAGAGAGCTAGAATTTAAGGCGAAAGAGAATAGTACAATTTGCTATTAGCACGTGCACCGCAGCGAAGCGAGAAGTCGCGCAGAAAAACGAGCGGGCTTACAGGTCTACTTCTACTTCTACCCTTGCGATACGTATCAGATGTATACCCCGACCTTCTCCTTTCGTGTTTATCTCCACTTGCAAAAGCAGTCACTACATGCGGGTCATGGCTCATGGTCGAGTGACCAGTCGAAGAAGGGTCTCTAAACGGATCGTTACCACCATGTCCATGACTACTACTATTTCCAGTAGAAGGTCTATTTTCTTCACTTCCTGAAGTATGTCCTTCTTTCGAAACTGTCTGTCTGCCGGTTATGGCGGCGGGTAGAGCGAAGAATGCCCCTGGTCTCTGTTGGAGCATCGCAAGAGGAGAAATGGCACGTGCTGCGGTTGCTGCGTCTATTGTATTGGAACAAGGAGGCGTGCTAGTACCTCGCATCGAAGAAGGTTGACTCCGCCTCTGAACGAAGAACGAACCCGGTGGTCCTGTTCCACTGCCTATCTCTTGCATTTGAGGCTGTTGATCCATCATCGCCATGTCAGGAGGTGAGGGCAAAGGATCAGAAGATAGAGGAGGTAACTGACCATCTGATGAATCGCCAAATGAAGAAGCTGCTGAGCCTCTCTTGCCGCCTCCAACCGTATGACCTGTATACTCGTCTCCGCCATCCTTTTTCTTTCGCCAAAGAAAGAAGAGAACGAAGCTGATCAGGAGAATAGCTGATGCTATTGATATTCCAGCTATAGTGCCTTTCCCGCCAGGAGTAGCGAAGAATGCGACATTGTCGTCATTGTGTCTATGGGTTCCATCACCTGATGTTGGATCGGCAGCTGCAGGTCCTAAATTGGGGAATGTCGAGTCGTCTACGTTGGACCCATCGCTTGGTAATAGAGTCGGATTGGGTGAGCTAGTGGGCGTATGAAGTAGGCGACTGAGAGCCGGTAGAGTAAGTTGACAGTGATAGTCGGTTACTGTAAGCGCAGGAGCTTCTTCTTCTGTGTCTCCTCGTCCTAATCCTCCTCCAGAATTATCAGATAATCCCGCTTCCTCACGTGATCTAGTATTGATGCGCGTGCTGGGAGTAGGCAATCGTCTTCCACTTCTTGCAATGGTAGGAATACCATTTGGGAAATGAGCGGTGGACGTGAAAGTGACAAGAGCAGGAGGGGGACCACCTTGTTCCGTCACTGGTAGGCGGACTATACATATATGGACTACATTGGAGATACGAGGTGTGGAAGTGATTAAGGGCGATGGTGATGGTGGCGTGATTTGCGCATTGTTCGGTGTTGATGGTGCGCGTGTGCGCGTGCGTGTTGGTGTGGGTTGACTCGTTCTCCTTCTTGATGAGGTCGAACTTGTCGACGTAGGTCTGCGAGGTCTAGTTGATGTAGTCGTAGTCGGGCTGTGAGGCCTGTTTACTTTCGGATTTCTCCTAGATGTAGTAGTCGGAGTAGTCGGAGTAGTAGGAGGGGTAGGGGAAATGGTAGTCAAGATGGGGGATGTGTTGGAGAGGGTGATGGTGGATATGATGGGGACTATCACGTCCTGGGATACAGGAGAAGAAGGTGGACTGCCTTCTTCGTAGTCACTCCCTCTTTCCTGTATCGAGGCGTCTCGGGAACTGCTGCTGGTACTACTATCGCTTGTATGAGGTGTAGCAGTAGTAGTGGCAAAGCCAGATGCCGTATCCACCAATTCGCTGGGAGGAGCCGTAGTAGAAGGAGAGTACTGGTCATCATTGCTCAGTATCGTAGTAGTAGAGTACTGCCGTTCATCGAGTACACCGTCCACATCTCTTGCAGCATATGGATGTGCATGCCGGCGTGCATTGTGCATGTGCCCTTGGAGTTTGAGGTGGTGGTGGTGGTTAGCAGGCCTAGTAAGCCATGGATTAGTAGCATTAGTAAGAGTATCAGCACATCAGTATTGCCCTTATAACCCTATGCTATCCATGCTCACGACTCACCTCCTCACTACTCGCCCATGCACACCACCACCTCGATTGACATTTATCTCGTGCGGCATTGCGAGGTCTTGAATGGCAGTCGTGAACTCTTGAGGCATGATGGCAGTATCACCATCTACACTACCATCCTTCTGAGCGTCTCCATGCTGTGTCATGTCCTCATCCTGTTCCTCACCTTGAAATTCACCCTCCAGCACATGCCTCTGCAGATCCTCCTGCTCCAACAGCGGGCGATCATCCTCTCCATTATTCGGCATGGCTGTGGATGATGCATTGTTATATCTAAGCTACTTCCTCATGGTTGTATATAGTATGTAGTATGTGGTATAAAAAGAGTGTGGGTGTGCTCTATCCTGTCTTGTCACGTTGGGCTGGCTGTCTAGTTATTCGGTTGTCTTCCAACAAAGGCATGCATGCATCCTTCAAAAGGGAAAGGGCAATCCATGGCTGAAAGGTGTACTCTCTCAGTCATAACAGCAGGGTGTCCTATAGTCATTCCATTTCAGCGTATACGGTATTCCACTATAACTACTCCGTCATCCTGGCCAAAGCTATGATATGATACATTCATTGCTAGTATCTAGTGTGTGTCACCTTTTACACTCGCCACTCTTCCTCTTACTCTCACAGCGCACCACTCTCATCTGCTATCTTCTTATTCTTGGGAGTGATCTTCAAGCTGAAGTCGATATGAGGGACTGACTGGTGGATGGAAGAGGTAGAGATGATGTCGACATCTATGATAGATTTCAACAGAACACGCACAAGTCACGTGTTAGCTTGGCACGTATTTACAGGAGATATCCATCCATCCGGATATAACATCGGACATATAATGTAGTCGCAACTAACTCACCTGGATGTGCTAGTTCTTCAAAGTTATCAGGAGTGACACCTCCACTGACTTCAATCAAGAACTTCCTCTTTCCAATGACACCCTCCCCGGCACTTGCCTTTTCACCGTATTTTCCCTTGAGCGTCTTGCATGCTGTATCTAATTCGCTTCGTGTGAAATTATCAAGCATGACTACATCGGCTCCTGCTTCTATTGCTTGGACAGCTTCTGATTCCGATGTACACTCAACGTCTATGCGGAGTGAGAAGCCGCATACTGAACGAGCTGCTGCGATGGCTTCAGGGATAGATCCTATGCATATATATATGCACCATCAGGACCATTCATTCTCTTTGTTAGTGAAAAATGATGAGTAGAGAATATATATGTCTGCTCACCCTTCGACCAGATATGATTGTCCTTCAACATAACCATACTGCTCAAGTCATACCTGTGAGGGTCAACTCCTCCAACTAGCATTCCATACTTTTCAACCACTCTAAAACCAGGTGTTGTCTTTCTCGTTCCAGCGACGATACCTTTGAAACCACATGCTTTGGCTTTCTCAGATAGCAATCTTGACCTGGAATGTAGCAATAATTGATTGTTCAGCTTAGCAAGCATTGGAACAGGGATATGGTGATTGGTAGTACTTACTGCGTCGCAATACCGGAACACCGCGATAATGTATTCAAAGCCACTCTTTCACCCAATAATAGATGACGAGCTCTTCCAGTCACCGTAGCCACCTTTATTTTGGGATTTTCTTTAGTAGGATTGATAGCGTCTCCTTCTTTGAAATGCCATTTGACGCTGTTTTCAAGTCGTGTATACAAGTTATGATTTCAGTATACCTCGTTTGGACCGTCAGTGGTGATATAATCAACCCACGAGCAACCCAACTGCTTGAATATCTCATCGAAGAAAGGGACACCAGCGAGTACGCCCTGTTTATACAAACAAATGAGCTTGCTTGTATACACAGTGTCTGTATGTATGTGTGGCTTGTCCTTACCGGCTTCTTGCATAGGAGGACGGCTTCTTCTTCCTGCTCGCCGACGACGAATCCGCCATAGTCAAATGAGGGGGTATCTTCGGCTGGCAGAATCCATAGGGGAAAGAAGGTTGAGATACATCACTGCTGGTCCAATGCCTCGAATGCAATGAAGTGCGATGACCCACCTAGCCAGCCTGCGATCACCGTAGTCCATGAAGGAGGCAGGAGATGTGCATAGTTTCCGTGCTGGTAGGAGGTCATCTCGATGATTGGATAGTCTAGTCTGCTCAGTCAATGGCTATAGAAGTATTCTAACCAAGGAAAGTCCAGAGAACAATGCTGTGAGTTGTATTCTGTCAGAGCTTGTTCTAAGCAGAGATACATCCAGGCAAGCAGCCCGATCACGTCGCATAGGCGGAGTCGGCCGGCCGCTTCCATCGGCATCCTCGCAATCAGCATGTACGTGTTCACGAGGGATGCAGATGAGTAGATGTAAGATACAAGAGACTGCCTGGCGTGGTCCATGCATGCCGTGCTGCTATCCGAGGTGCAAGTATGAGGATTTTGCCACTGCTTCTCGAAAGGCCCATCCATATCCATGTATCATAGACGCGATCATCCATTTGGACACGACATTGGCACAGATACAGCTCTTACTCTTACTCTTGCCATACACATAGACAGCATACCATGGGCAAGCTCAACTACAGCAAGTGGGATCAGCTAGAGGTGCGGTGGTTTTTGTCAATTGTCTCCATTGCAAGGCTGACAAGTGGACTATGCTATTCATGTGCTGCAACTACAGCTGAGCGACGACAGCGATGTGGAAGTGCATCCGAAGTGAGCATGGCTTATTCTGCAGCCTTACTCTGATGTCCATACCTTACTTACCTGCTTATTCACATGCAGCGTCGACAAGAAGTCATTCATCCGGTGCGCACGATCATGATCATCACCATCTTCACTGACAATATATATACACTTGAACATTGACATGTTATTTCTACTTCGGCAGCTGGAAGCAACGCGACATCCACGAGAAGCGAGAAGAGCGTAAACGCAAGATTGCTTTTTTGCACAGCGAGATTGAGCTCAACAACACTTTGCTGCCCCGCTTGGACGAGCTGATAACCCACGTCAGCGATGAAGGAACCGACTATTTCGAGCGGAAAACAGCTGAACTGGCAGCTATCAAAGACCGTCCCGATGCTCCTAGACCCAATACTGGTAATCCAAATCAACCCTCTTACGATGATATGATGTATGCTCTGATGAACACGGTAGCGGATGAAGTCAAGAAATCACACCCTGATTCAGTCAAGGACAAGAACCAGAGAAGCAAAGCATTAGAAGAGACTCTGAAATTACACAGGAGACAACTTGTTGAGAGGACGGAACAATGCAAGAAAGACGTAGAGAAGGAGGAAGCTGAAGCTAAGAAACATATCACTTCGGAAGACATTCACGAAGGATGGTCAGCCGGTTCAGTGAATAAGAATGCAGCATCAGCTCAAGTCGTCGATCCAGTTGATTCATCATCTTCACATGCTGCTAAAGCTAAGAAGGTCAAAGGAAAAGCTAAAGAAATCGAGGTACTCAACCCTAAATCATCGGGTTCACAAGCGGACGTCGTCCCTTCTTCGTCAGGTTACGCACCTGACACAGAAGGTCAATCAGCTCCCTCAGCGGCACCTGCCTCCGCTATCACTGCAAGTGACGATGAAGATGACGACGAAGATGAAGATGAGGAGGATGTCCCGACAATGACAGAATCAGCGAAGAGATTCGTCCAGATCCAACCTGGCAATTGGGAATTAGCATACAGAGCAATTTCAAGTGATCCAAGTTTACTTAAAGAAGAAATAGATGACGCTATACTCGTCGAGGCATTCGAGCAGGCTATGAAAGGCAAGAGGAAGGAAGCAATGGCCTGCGTGCATGCTTCGAAAATATTGCAATACTGCAGAAAGCTAGGCAAGGATGGTGTCGCTCTCTTTTTCAAGCGGTAAGTTTGCATTATTCGTGATTTATGCTAATCATTGCAATTATCAAGCAGATATGCTGACCGTCTACCCTCATTTGTACCGCTATAACACCAGCATGTCGACAAACAAAGATGCCCTCCGAGTCTTTGAAGACGATGTCAAGCAAACATGGGATCGTATCGACAAGCGATCCAAAGAGCTAGCAGCAGAGAGAGCTGCAGCTGGAGTGAATGAATCTGGGGAGCGAGAACAGATCCAGCTCGTGGCTCAAGATCCAAGCACAACAATAACATTTGAAGTTCCTGATGGCCCACCACCAGAGGAGATCAAACTCGAGGGCGAGGGAAGCGATCAAATGGACCCTGAGAAAGTTCGTGAATTCCTTCAGAAACGTTGGGATATCTATCAATCTTTCCCTAAAAATTTGAGGAAAGCTTTGGAAAAGAAAGACCTTGAAGAAGTGAACCGCGTTTTGGGTAGAATGTCCGTTGAACAGGGTGAGGAGACGGTTGGGTTGCTTGATGAGGCTGGTATTTTGAGCTTCTCCAGTACGGACATCGTCGATAAGACGGTAGAGCAGCGCGGGTAGAAGTAACTGGCCGTCGAAATCGTAGGCGATTGTAGCTTTCCAGCTTCCTACTTTGCTTTCGTCTTGTAGCTAGTAGCGTCGAATCTGAATTGATTACTTGGCAAATACCCTGAAGACTCTGCTAGACTGATGCAGTGTTTTGACTGGCTGTTTGGCTTTCGCTGATCTTGCCTTCGGATGTGCTTAGCGCTCCGCCGTCTGACTCCTTCTTTTCGTTCGTGCCACCATCCGATTTCTCTGCGGAGTTAATGCTCAGGGTTCCGATGTCTGGCAGTGGTACATCCGGTATTTCATCCAGTTCTTCCCCCATTAGCAGATCCAACTGCTTAGCGAATTTCATAGCAATCTCCTCTGCAAAGTCCATCTTTTGATGTCTATCTTGCATATTGAGGGCTCTCTCCCTCAATCCTGCAAAAGAAGCGAACATATCCGCCAAATGAGCAGTTGGATCTTCTTCACGTGCATCACCGAATGGCTGATAGTCTCCTGAAGCAGCTGAAGAAGGAAAAGTGGGTACGGAGGTATCGTCCAATGATGGAGAGCTTAAAGCAGCGGCAAGTGTCGCGTCGCGCGATGCGGCGGAAATGAACGGTGAGAAATTATCATCGAATCCATGGTCTGAGGAGGCATTGCTGTCTCGCCGTGTGCGATGCCGTGTATTGGGAGTTGTAGCTTCTCGTGCGTCGGTGTCTTTGTTGTCCTCCTCGTCGTTGTCGTCGTCATCATCGGAATCCTGCTGTAAGATTCTGGCTGTTCTGGGAGCGGACGAGCGTGGATCCATAGGCCAGATATGTGCTTGGAGAGCTTCGGAAACGCGTGAAATCCCACTCTGGCCTGAGGAATCGCAGCGAGTCACTCAGTGTTGAGAATGGTCCAGTATGAGAGAAGAATTCAACCGCAGATTCGCTTACCTCCCAGCTCATCCTCGCCATTGTCTGACAAGTCGACATATTCCCAACCTTTCGAGATGCATTGTTGCATCATCTCTTCCCAAGGTAGAGCTGCGTTAGCTGTACTTGTGGATTTCCCCACTACAAGAGGTACGTCGATGAGTTCTGTATCGAACTGATCCAGTGTATCGTCTCCGACAGCCTATTATTGTTGAAACGTTTGTGTCACGATGTTGCGTTAAAACGGTCAGCACGTGCATGGCTGCAATGAGACAAGCAAGAGAGGACAGCTGCACCTACCTTGCTGTTGTCTACTATGACCATCAATGCGGGTGTAATGTCTCTGTTGACCCGCTTGAGCTCCTCATGCAGTTCTTCCGGGCTCTCGAAGATGTTGAACTGCACCTCGGTGGCATAGTATCGATTCTGAATATGCCATGGAATGATAGATAGGTCTTGAGTGGATGACGACGTGCTTGCCAGAGCTGCACAACATACAAGTGAATGTCAGTATACTCAGAACAGCATGCATGTGTCGTAAGCAATGCTGCAGCTTGCATTGGAAGACCTCGGCTGTCTGAGCGTGTGACAGCCGCGACAGGACATAGATCGTGCTCTCATGGCCGAGATCCTGAAGTGGGCGCGAGTCTACCATGCTGAAGGGATGGAGAGCAGATGCACTGGTTGGCTGAGGGGGTCGTCGGTAGTAAGGAAGCAGTTCCTTGTATCATATCATGCACATCCGCAGCTTGTCCTGATGCCGCATTTCGATCATCCTGTTTATCGGCTGTATCAAGTCACACTTTCGATGTGAGAGGACTGCATCTTGACTTGAATCCATACCATTACACTCCATCAAACCTCACACTGCATCATAGCTGAAGACATGGCGCCCCTTGATCCACTCCTCCCAGCCGAGGTCATGCTCAAGGTATCCGCCTATCTCGATTCGCGTGATCTCGCCGCACTCTGTGCCACCTCTCGAGAGATGCACGCGCGCTTCCTCCCCAAGCTCTATGAAGCCGTCGCACCTGGTTCAATGCAAGGCTGTCTGTCCCTCCTGCGACGCTTGAATGAACATCCCAATGAGGGCTATATTGGTCATTTTGGCCCCACTATCCGCGAGCTCTACATTGCATCTCCGGAGAAAGCTGCTGCTGCAAAAGTGTCTATGAAGGCAGCAATTGCACAAGCTCTGGGAGTGTGCATCGAAGATGGACGACTACCTGCACTGCAAGTACTCAAATGGCCATTCACCCGTATACCCCACTTTGTGGCGGAGCCAGAGAGCGAGCATTGGGATGAGCGATTGTGGGATATCATTCTGCGGCATCCAACATACCCGCAAAAGTACGTTCGATTATATGATATACAATAATTGAATAGTCACTCATCTGATTGGAGTTTTTTTTTTTTTTTTTTGGCTCCGTCATCAGCCTCAATATCTATGTGCCATCGCTGTCACGCATTCCGCCAAGCTCGGCGGTGAGCAAGCTACACGTCCCTTTTGTGGCCTATGTATGCTCCCATAGCACGTACTGATTGTACACACTCTCTATCTCCATCAACCCATTGCCCTAGCTGTCCAAACTCAAGTCCAGATGCCAAATGCTGGACATGCCGAGAATAGCATACGTACAGGTCATGTTTGCAGCTTCTAATCCGGATACGTGCAGAGTACATCCGGCGTATCACTGGGAGAAACTCATTCGGGAAGTCACACTGCCGATAGATGTACCCGGAAAGGGACTGCCACTCTTGACATCCCCTGGCACATGAGGGATCATAAGTACGCTATGGTCCACAACTCTGATTCGGCACATGGCGCGTAGCATAGCATAGGAGGGTGCCGAAGCTCGCCAATGCAACGTCAGCAAAAGGAGCCCATACGACACTGCAATGCGTCAGCATCGAGCTAATGAGCTGCGTTGCATTCTCTAATGCAGCTACTGCTCACCTCTACGCTACTTGGCCTTTGTAGACCGTCAAACCCTGACATCTGTTGGGGCAAAAAATGGGAAGAAGAATACTGCTTTGGTTCCAGCACATCGTCAAAGCAAGCCAAGAACGGAAGCAACGCTTCCAGGACCATCGTAACACCAGACGACACCTTACCAGTCCAGGCAAAAATGCGACCAGTGACAGGATTGAACTGTCGACCTCCCGATGGAACTGCTTCAGTAACAGTCGGACTGTGGATGGGAACAGTGATGAGGATAAGACTCTGTAAACTAGAAATGTACAATCGATGCAACTAACCGCTCTAACCAGCTGAGCTAACCGGTCATTGAAGCAATTGAAAATCCACTTCTGAGAGCCCCTGTGTCCTTTGCGCCGGTTACATACCAACACTTTTGCTAAGAACAATCTGCCAAAAAAAACAATTAAATCCAAAAAAAAACTCCTCTTATAATAAGAAACCGATGGCAGCATCATCAAGATATTCTGGGGGGAATACAAGCAAAGGAAGGGGTAGTTGGGCGTCAGTAGTAGCTGGTAATGCTACTATAACACCCTCTGCTTCGCCTGCACCGGTCATTATCGACCGAGAAGGGTGCCTGTGCCTGCTTCTACCAGTAGGAAGCCGGATCACCCTGGGCGATGTAGCGGTGGCTGTGGGGCAGCTACATGGAAATGGAAAGAACTGGCAGCCATTTATGCAAGATGGTCATATAATGCTACAAGCTCTCGCCTCTGGCGCAGGTATTGACGCCGAGAGGTCCCGTTTTCTCGAAGATGGACTCCAGATTAAGTCGATCACCGTCCAGTTTAGGGAGCTGGTAAACTCAGCAAACAATGAGGACCTCATAGAAGGCAGAGTTGAAGGCCTATGTGCGAGTGAGGATGGTCAGCGCCTCATGAAGGAACAATTGGAACCCCTTGGGAAGCTCATTACCTTCAATATCGAAACATTCCCCGATTCTCACGATGTTCCCACTGGCAACGCCACGTTCCTCCTCGACATCAGCGAGCATGGAAAGGCTCCATAGCCTCATTACATCCTAGACTTTGGTACCTGGTGCAATCATGTCCGCGTCAATATTCTAGGTCGTTCAAAGCTCTGCTATTATTGCCGCGAGAACTCCCACCTCCGACGAGACTGCCCGAATGCCCCCAAATGCTTCCACTGCGACTCACAAAGCCACAACACCAGTCGTTGCCGTGCAACCCGCGATATCCTCAAGTGCTAGACTATGGCTTACCCACCATGTCTCCTCAGCCACCCGAACCTGGCCGACCGACCGCCAGCGTTTCGCCACCATCATGTGCGGACGCCGTGCTACTTGACCTGGTCGCAAGCATTGCATTCAATGGCAGCCAGATGCAGATAGTCAAGAGGAGATACATGAAAGGGAGGAGGCAGTTAGGCGTCAGTAGTGGCAGGTAGTGCTGCTATTACCCCACCATACTCTAGGCTCTTACCTCTGGTCCTGGTATTGATGCCCAAAAGATGCAATTTACATCTGAAGGATTCCCCATCAAGTCGATCACCGTCAAATGCTCCCCACTTACCAACTCTGTTAAGAACAAGGACCTTGTCAGGATATCACACTGCGCACTGTAGATTAGATCCAGTACTTGTATGAATCATTAACCTATCAAAGGATTTATTT